>SJOL01009001.1:273345-372399 GCA_004794785.1 Opisthorchis felineus
TCACGAGAAATTTCACTTGCCTCAAGTCCCTACTTATTCATTCATTGGGGGATTTACGTCAATTTTACATATGTGCCACCGATGCGCTGGGTGAAGTTTGACGTCACAGGTAGGAAGAAATCAGGACCGAGTGAGGTAGGCGCTAGGCCACATGCCCTTGATTTCAGTTTGGTTTTACGTTCAGTCAACCTGTGTCGATACGTGCTAACCAGTAGACCAAAAGTTTTAAAGTATTTAAATGACCAGGGTCACGAAGGCGCAGCGAAACTTGCATCGGAATTCCAGGTTGATACCTACGAATGAGCGGTCAGTCTTAAGTCATTGGCTGCTTTCATTTCTTGGTAGGCCGATCGCTCGCGCTTGAGTAAACTTCAGTGACCTCGGTTCTTGTACCGACAATTTGTTTGTTGTCGTGTCAGAGGCTTGCACCAAATGTCGCAAGCACCAGCCAGTTATATAGTTTCTCCGAAATGGACGGTTATCGTATACTGAGTAGAGGAGTCAATCTACAATGCCAAAGAACCCGTCATGTCTATATGGTAGGTCGGGGTAGGTTGACGGATGTCTGTACCTGTATGGGCCAAGATAAGGATATCTGCCTTTAACTTAACCGGCCAATAGTCGTGCTGGAGTTTGGGGGCTAATGACTAAAACTTCTTAGGCAGTGGCAATCCTCGACAACTACATGAAATGTAAGGTTCATTTGTGCTATCATTGGGGTGGAAGAAAATGTCACTGATGGCGCATCTTTTACAAGGCTGCCGCAGTCATAGCTCGCTAGGCGCTGAACGTCGATCCTCTGGACATCCAAGGTCAAAAGCATTAAGATGAACATCTTAGAAAGTCGTCAGTCACCGAGGTGAATAATTATTCTGGGTTCTTTTCGTTCAAATTCGGAGAAGCTCCCTCCTGACGATCGCGCTTTCTGTCGCCCACGTTGGTTTCTTCGGTTAGAAAGATAGTACAAAGCTTCTATTTTAGTCTAGATTTGGGAGCTGCAAGGCCAGTTATCTCAATCTCGACTGGTATCCCTAAATTCTGTGACCGTCAGACCGTACCTTCACGTCCATGGACCAAAGCAGCCAACCCATGTTGCAAAACGCAAGCATATTAGGCTGGATTGGGCCACCTCTGCTGCTTCACCAGAACCGTTGTTCTGGTTCCTCATCTTCCCCAATTTGCAGCTTTCTTGTCATGTATCAGGCATCATGCTTCTTGTTTTGCCCTCCCTCGTTTTTGTGCCCACCATCTTCAAATTCTAGTGTCTACGTCGGATAATGTCCACTTTTTATGACCGTCCCTTTTACGCGCTATCCCCTGTACACATAAACCCTACCAACCATGCTTTTATTATGACTGTAACATTGTGATCAGGCTTGACGGCAAGCGACCCACCAGTTGAGAATAGACATTATTATTATTCATCGGAGACAGATATTGTAAGGAGTGGCTGATTTATTCATTCACGTATTCGGGTATCTTGGACAAGATTGTGGAAGCGGAAATCGGTGGCACTATTTTGGCATAGACGATTAGATAAATGAGGTACAAACCCATATGACAGACATGAAGGAGAGCCTTCGGGTGGAAAGAGCGAACGAATCTGAGCTTGTTGTGCACGTCTTCGATTTGGAGACCTTTTTGCTACAATCGGGTACCGAAGACCACAAAAAAGTCGCTTACAAGCGCAAGCACAGGGGCTGGTAAGCGGTACCCCAGAAAGGACCCCCTAATTAATGATGGTGCTTCTGCGAATTATTATGAGACTCTCATAAGTTATGATGGGAAAGACGGAATTGCTGTTTCCACCAGGCTATGGGGTATTATTGTTGGTAAGCAAATTGGCGTGAATTTAGGTTTCAGAAATAGTAGATTTGGCACCAAGTAGCCGTCCACTCACTGGATTTTGCTACGGCTTCGTCCATGGGTACATATCTGAAGGCTCATGAGTACACTGAATTCTAGGAATCAATTCTGTACCATTTGATCTTACGACCCTTTAGCCACTCTTTAGCCTTAACTTCGCTGGGTCCAACTTCAGTGCACACATGGATCCTTCATAGGCAACAGCAGGGCTAGTTGACCAAGAAATAAGTTTGCCTTTATGAAAGTAAAATATCTGAACAATCTTATCGAAGATATAAACAATATCCAATTGGATATACATATTTCGTCTCAGATTTATCGTCGAGTGCAAGTGGTCTACTGAAAAGCAAACGGAGTGGTTGTCCATTACGGTTGCATCGTTCAATATATAAAGACATCTCCTCGGTGGTGGTTGATAAATTTCGAGCGCAGGTATGGCGGAGCGACAACGCACACGGTTGTGACAATGGGTCATCTTTGGCCATGGCATCAGGCTATCATGCCTTATTAAGGCTTCATAATCAGGACTACGCATAGACACGGGCCTGTCAGTTACGATAAATAGCCGAGGTGGGCGGAAACGCGTGCATTTATGAGTATAGCAGGTAGTTGTTGACCAGTAGATTAGGCGACCACACAGTTGAAGCCTCGTATTCACTGGCCCGCATAGATACTGACCTGGTGTTTACTATCAGTAGCAAAGACAAACGATAACGCGTACAGTTATGAGTATGAAGGGTCGTCGTTGGCCATTGGGCTAGGCTACCGTGCACAGTTGAGGCCTCATAATCATCGTCGTACATGGACACGGGCCTGGCGGTTACGATAAGTAGTCAAGGTAGGTGACAGCGCGTACACTTATCATGAT
Source organism: Opisthorchis felineus (assembly GCA_004794785.1). NCBI lineage: Eukaryota > Metazoa > Platyhelminthes > Trematoda > Opisthorchiida > Opisthorchiidae > Opisthorchis > Opisthorchis felineus. The sequence goes on from SJOL01009001.1 coordinate 276,080, forward strand.
GACCGGCGGTAATTGGCCTTATTTATCGTCAATATATTTGGGCTTTACGACGTATTCAAGTTAACTAGCGTGGTTATTTCCAATTGGAAAGGTATCGTTCTGTTGGAAATTCACATTCATATATCTAATAAAGCTGCTTCATCTACTAACTAGTTGTGCATATCTGGGAACGGAGATCATCCACAGATATGACACTCGTATCACCACTGCGCAAAGCAGCAAGTTGTCTTTCATTGTTATAGTGCATGCAAGGAGAGCTTACTAAAAAAGCCGTGTCGTGCCGAAGTTCGCTGGACAAACTCAACTCATTTATTACGTCTGGGGAGTATAAATTCGAACAGGATAATCTGCTGGTGTTACCTCACTTTAAAGAACACCGCGGAACCCTAAAATACAGTAAAGTGTGATTTCGTGGTTTATCTCGTAAAGTGGTAATAAAATGTGAATCGGTGGTGGGCGGTATCCTTGAAACTTCGCCCACTTAAACAAAACGCCATGACCAACACATCGCCGAAACGTGTAAACGGCGCATAACAATGCACTGATGAGTTCACCTCGATTAGTGATGAAACGCCCGTAAAATTCACATCTTCGAAAACCCCATAGTTTCGGTGAAATTTTTCGCCGTTGACCCGGCTACTACACGGCGGGGAAGTGGTAAGAAGATTTTCAAGCTCAGAGCGCACATTTATACTGAACACCAATTTTTCTCATTTCTGGAAGTTGGTGCTACACTTTTTCGCTTGTACATTTCAGGCTAACGGAAGCAGCTGAGCGACAAGAACAAACCTGGCCCAAGAAGCTTGGGCGAAAGCCTCGATCCTGTGTATCAATCAGTGAACCCGTGAATAGAAAGTGCACACATTCAGTGCAACGGTGTGCCACATTTTCGAGCGTATCAGCATTTTTGCAAGCCTACGGATGCGAGGCAGGGCTTGGTGCTGGGGAGCTGCAATTGCTGCATTCACTTTCTAGGTAGTGTAGTGGTCTGGGTACCCAAAAGAAAGCTACTTTAGGAAGCGTGTGGCAAAGAAATAAATATAATTACTCTGAATTGAGTACACAATAATAAAAAGGGTCGAATGGAACAGACTCACTAAGAATTGTTCTTTTTAAAATAGTTCGTCGTTGGCCCAGGTCAGTGAATAAATAATAATCCGGTCGTGGATGTCCAGGGGTCTTCTGTCCGGGAAGCTCTCATATACAATAAACTCCAAAGACAGTCTGAAATGTTTTGATACCAGAGTTAGCACATGAAGCTCGCGAATAACCGCTGTAAGCGCGAGTGAAATGAGAAGGGAAAATCGGAGAATGCGACCACGCCTGTATTGTATGTAACTTTTGTACAAATGCGCGTTTTTGTGGTTTTGCGTATTCAAACAAAAATCGTTTATGAAATTGGTGAAATACGTAACGTTATAATGAAAGCAAAAGAAAGGTACAAAACTCCACAGTAGTTAAGTTGAACTGAAAACCCTTTGCGTCTACCGTCTTTGCTAAGCTATTAAAAAAGTCCTACTGCTTCGACTAGTAATGTGTTGGAATATTAGTACTCGGGTGCAATAATTGGTAACTGATCAGGCAGCTGTTGATCTGTTCACCGAGCTTCACAACTGACTTGCAGACGTTTCATCACTAATCGGGGAGACATCCTTAATGCACTGTTGGCGAACAGATCAACAGTCACGTGATCAGTTTTCAACTGCTTCGATTATCTATTCCTCGTTTTCGTTTGCCCTCACGAGGAACCCCATATATGCTCGCTAGTCAGAGCAATTACCTTGCTTATATTCGCCTACTCTTCGTCTTCATTATTGAATGACCTAGCTGTTCTCTGCTTTATCAGCGCTACCTACTACTATGTTCTCGTCCGTTTGCGAGCAAATAGACGTCAGTTTTTCGGCGTTCTCATTCGCTGAGCTATCTTTAAAGGTGCACTAATCTTCGTTCAACACTTGTCTTCTGATGTTAACAGCAACTTGGTGATCGTAGCCTCTTCGATTGTGCATTCACTGCTCAGGCAGAATCTCTGTAAGCGCTTTCTTTCTTGGTTGTTTTTTTAACTAGTTTCGAGGTTTTCTATAGAGGACAATGTTGGTAGCTCAGGTAGCGTAGATGGTCGTTGGCTTGTTCGCTGAGCTGGGCAATTTGATTGCAAACGTTTCATCACTAATCGAGGTGACATCAACAGTGCGTTATTGGGGAGCGTAGTGGTGCGTAGCGGTAGGTTGGTGGTTGTGCTGTTTCGAGGTAATGGTAATTTGTTCACCAACAACTTATTGCAAAACGCCAAAGACCGAAACAGGATACGACTTGTTAGAGTCAACCAGACAAATAATTGCAAAAATGCAGATTTATCAAAATAAATCCACTCTGTCTGCTGCATATTTGTCTCTGTATGGATGAAATCTATTAGGTAGGAATGTCTTATTGATGAGAAAGGACATGAAGTGGTTACTTACAGTTAATTAGATAAGAGAAACCTAAATGAAATCAGTACGGCTTAATATTGCCAACCTTTGCTGGTGCTTGCCAGTCTCTGCCCTTTTTGCCGACGCCTATACCAACCAAGTTTCGTGACGTACCGAACTGTGTTGACGTCGCCAATGACCTTGATTGTTTACTGGACATTTTACGGTGTACCTCGCTGTTCGAAATCTAAGAGTGCGTGTTATTTGGTGTAACAAGTTTGCGAGAGGCCTTCCCTAAATTAGAAGAACGAGGTATCCAACCAGAAATATGTTCGATTCTCTTTAGAATCAAGAGCAGAAATGGTTAATGAAGTAAATGCATCTTCTAAACAAATGGTGTGACGTCTTTTGGCCACCTTTTTCGTGGGAAACATCGCCGCCTAGTAGAGGCCACTTTTTCATCAGAATGAGTTAGGGAGTACTGAGTCAGAATATACTGAACGTGTCTGGAAATTTCTCAGCTGTGGTCATCCGTGGCTACATTACTGAACAATGGACAACATATTTGCCGACAAACTAATCGAGCGAATCATTCTTCCCCTGATCCGTGGTTCATTTAGGTTACCGAACGTTGGACAACTGATCAAGTGACACATTATTAGGCAGAAAGCATAAGGGACAACAAGTCACTAGTTTACTCGAAAGACCATCAGAGACAACCAAGTTTCCATTGTTTATGGACCGGTTTTGAATATAATCTGATAAGAAAAAAATCTCAGGCATTCTTCAAAAGCTCCACTGCACTAAACGTCACCACAATTATCAATGCCTCCAAGATGCGGGGACCTGTCACTGATTGTAAACATAACGAAATCAAGTCTTCATTCATGTGTAAAGTCGTAATTGCATCTGATATGACACACAGGGTTGTAATACACAAGGCAAAGTTCGAGGAGGAAAAATGATCGGGCAAGAGCTTGTCCAAACCAATGCAGCTGAGTATGTTGGATCATTAAATTGATAGTGAAGGAGCAGGGAACCGTTCCGTTTCGCAAACCCTCTTATCGAATGAAGCTTTTAGGGTCACAGGAGGAATAACACAGTATCTTAATACTCCAGACATTTGCGACTATTGAATGTGACAACGCCTTCGTGAATTGACGTATCAGGCAGCCCGATCTGTTTTTACCTACCCATGCACACGAAATTTTGTCTCGAAGAGCAACACATCGCTGAATAGGCATGCCAAAAACGCCGGTCATTTTCACTTACACTGTTGGGTTGTCCATTGCCAAGAAGGTGTCCGAAGCTACACTGAAGCATGCTGCTTGTGTGCATTTTAACTATGCTCCAACAAATTTAGGCAGGCAAAGCACAGTGCAGCGAAACTGTGACTGCTATGGCAAACTTCCAGAAGGGTCACTTTTTCATTTAAACGCAACGGCAGGTGGGTTAGGATGGTACTTGGATTATGTGTATCAGTAGTCCTTCATGGAATACATTCAAAGGTTTTGCTGGTAATGCAGTATATTGTGTGGTGAGGAGTTACGCGAAAACCATTGTTTTGTACAAACCACTCATGAGTAGTTAAAAGTTCGCATAAATACGATACCAGGGGTGAAGAAATGTCAACTTAAACGAAAATTCTCAAGTAAAAGAATATTATGTATCAATCCTAATTTCCTTTCGTTGGTAAACCCCCTCCGGATGTAATAGCTGAAACGAGAGGAAGTTGGATCAAATATGACTTCCGTAGGTAGCCTTTACTACCGGTCGTTTTGATCATCCAGACGGACCAACCTAGTACCAGTAAATGCAGGGTTCTTGTCTAACTGAACACTTACCTAGGAAACCAGCTGCCAAGCCGGCTTTTCAAACTTAAAGGCTGAATGAAAAAGATATTGACTGTTGAGTTTTTTGCCCTGTGTGCTTCTGGTCATCAACCCATAGGTAGTGTTCTAGTTCTTCGTCCTAAAACTGAAGTCAGTCTAGGTTGAAAATCCGTGAAGCACTGTACGGATGTTTTATCCTTATTGAGAATATCAGCTGTGTGCAACTTCAGGGAGTTTTGAGCCCGCGACCTCCCGGCTGGTAGCTGAAACCTGAACTGTTCGACCACGAGTGGCTGGTAAGCTGCGATTAGTATGCACTTAGACACACGCACACTCATCCACATAATGCGGCCATGTGTTGACTGGATCCTCGAGTGACGACTTATCAGATAAAAGTTCCACTGGTTTTGTGATCTTACCCTTCCTGTGAGCTACTTACAAACTACTGGTAGGCTGGGGATATTTGAGATTGTCAATGGGGAGTTCGTCTATTTGCTAGGCTCAGCTTCAAACTACGCTTCTGTTTTTACGCAAACGTTTGTGTGTTAATTCTATTCCAGTCATCCGGTCTTTGGAATGCCTTTATCACGGTTACCTTTGGAGTCTTTCAAAGTCAACTAACTTTGCATGGAAGCGGTATGGAACATTGCAGACACTACCAGTCGCTGATTTACTGATTCAGTGGCGTCATTTGAGCAACCTTATCAATTACCCACACCCGGGTACTTTTGGATTATGACAGCTCGATATCGACTAGAAAGTCTCCTAAACACCTTTGTCTCCATCATTTTTTAATCAGAATTCCGCATTTTCTCGTACCTCAGGGTAGGCTATTCAAAGCCGTGTTAACCATGGAATGGTCTTTTGGGTGCATATTTTTATTTGTTTTATTTAGTGAGCTGAAATTTTAACTTTCTTTTAGCTAACTCAATCATTAAAGGTGTTTGGCAAGTGAAACTTATCTATCAAAGCCTGGCGGAGGTGCACTTTTTGTCTTCTCAGAAATTTGGGACCTTCATTTGTGAGTATATGGATGTAGGATTCACGCACACAAACCATATTGCCGACAAAAATTCTCAATCGTAGTTTGTGGTTCCCTTGTGTCTTCCGGTTGAGCGGAACGTTTTACTTGCCCTAGACTTTGTTTAAAATACAATCATGCATGCTTATATTTTTCTGGCCTGAAAGGACTTTCAATCGAACGCCCTGAATTCCAACGAAAAGACCGAATTCATCTGGAAATTTTTGAGAAATATGCTTAACTATCTACCAAATTTAGGCAGTGAACCAATCACTGAGGAAACCAGCGAAATGGAAACAAAAGTCGGCGAGTTATGGTCCTCAAAAGTGCAAAACCCTAGGAGGCTTTGGAAGCGTCTCTATTTCGGACGAGTATGGCACTTGCTCCATTACAGTCAAGCCAGCCGATGATGTGGTGTCGTGCAACTTCTGCAACCGCTTGGGTCTCATGAACTACTCGATCCTTCAAAGGAGCCCGTGTAACCAAGTGCAAAAGACAGCAACGACCAACCACTATACGGCTGCATTATTTGTAAAGAACTACGGATCACGGACACTATTTATCGTCTGCAGGAGAGATCATCATATAGACCACTCAATAGGTGCGGCTTTCCAGGTTTGACAGGATGATTTCAAACGCCGTTATCCGGACCTATACGGCAGATTAGTCATACACGTAACGTTGCATCCGGTAGCAGTGGAAGGAACAGCACCCCACTGCAAATTCCGCTGAGTAATTTGATCAAGATGAAGGAAACTAACATAGCTACGGTGACAGAAACTGTATCTTTCAAGCAGTGAGCAGATACAAGCTGCACTCGACTGGTTAGTTTCCGAGTATTCTGGAAGCAAAGGCAAGTGGATTACGGTGACCAGCAGAAACGGTATCCTAGATTGCTGGATTTCGTGCTACAACTTGACCAGAGAAGATAACAAATCCCATAGACCAGCAGCAGAAACCCCACACTTCTAGCGGCCTTGCATCATGCAAGGATAGTCGACTACTTTTCAGGTTGTCGGAATCCAAAAGCGACACTTCAATGCTTTACCACGCTAACTGTATCGGGGTTTTCGCCAAACTATGTGAAACCAACGAAGTATGTACAGGCACTAGTTCGCACCGACACTCATGGAGCAGATAGTGTGAAAGAGCTCTCCTTGAAAGCCGTTCCTTGAGTACAATCAGAGTGTATCTGTTACGAAGACGCACACAACGTAAAGAAGACAGCCCGTTCCAAATGCCTTTATATTGGTTACCGAAAGACCGACAAAAACGCGTGCAGTAGTATTTCTGCGGAAAAGGCAACCGGGAAACTAAAAATGGGATCTCGTCATACTAGCTATTTGGGTGGTTTGGCAACACAATATATTATCCTGTTGATAGCAAAGGCGTCTGCGTGCACTACGTGTTGTTTACAACCTACTCCGTAAACTGAGCGAATCTACCGTGGATACTTGGCATCAAAGTTCAGACATACTTAGAATCACTTAGCTCAACATAGACATCAAAGAATCAGAACTCGCCACAACCGAGTACCATGTAGTCCACAGTGCAAACAATTGACATGGAGGTTGCATGTTTTCCCCAAAGGAATGCACGAGAAATTGCGTACACTATGCAATAAGACAGCCTCAAAAATCTGACAGAAGCTTTTGTTGCAACGAAGCACTTAAAACAACCAACATCTATACTGCGATAGTCTTCTGCGGTCCAGCTAGCACGGGTCTTCAATAAGCGCAAGTTACTTGGCAGTTGGTTATGAAGTGGCTGTGTATGATCCTGAATCACAAACCCCTTCGGACTCGACAGGACTACATCCCCTCTTTGGAGTTGTTCTTTGCAACAAGTATATTTAATCTGCTTAGACCATACTTTCTTTGCTGTGGCCGATGGGTTAGTCTCTTGGTCTGTTATTCACAAGAGGTTCAGAAAATGCCCACCTTTTGCCTGTTCTTCCACCTGTAGAAGACAGGTTTCTACAAAGAATGACGCTGTAGTGGGAGCTTCAACAGCTCGCGCAGGGCCTGGCAAAGCAACGCACTATGGAGTCGCGACCGATACACTCGAGATAAGCTCAGCCGGCCGATACACATTCCTCAGTGAATGTATCAATGGTAAGCTGGTTATCCGAAAAAATGACACATTTTCTGACCTTCCCATGTTTTCAGAACGAACGTGGAACCTGATAGGAAGGCCACCCGTTGAACCCACAAAGTGCACCATTCGTAATCCATCTGCTCAAAACTGGGAAGTGACCAAGGAGTTCAGCAGTTCCGTGACACTTAATGGAGTCCAAGATAATAGTGCTCGCTGCTTCACAGATTGCGCATGTCTCGATCTCCCGGGACTGAACTGGATCGATGAGTTTCAGCTCTTGCAGCAACATTCAATCTCGTTTTTAACAAAACGGCGAATTCTTCTAACAACCCGCAACCCCACCCACGATCGTTACCCTTCAATTCACAGTGCAATGGTCAATCAGAGGGTTCCACTGCTCTTCGTGAACACCCTCTACAGAAAGTCAGGAGTGAGGTACATGCAGAAGGGGCTTATCATTCACGAAAGGTTCAGCTGGTATTCCATTTATTCTACCGGTAACCCCAAGTTAATTCGTAAATGAATGTAGGATTCAACTGACTTAACATTCACCGTTCACGCAGGAAACAAGGTTGGTGGAAGCTCGGGGACTACACTTGTATGATGAGTCCTAAGAAGGGCGAAACTGATCCAGTAACTTAGTTAGTCAAGCGTAACCATGAGAAGCCCAAGTTACGTCCGAGTAAACATCAGTAATCTGCCTTTAATTTGTTAAGGCCGTTAGACTAACAGCAGTTTACTTTGAGAGGCGGAGGGAACTTTTCAAACTATTCCGCTTTTCGAATATACTGCTTAGCGTCTTCACCACCTGCGGTGAGCAGCTGGGAGATGCAGTTTTGCAATACGGTACTCAGCTTAGAGGTAGAATAAACCTGATGTCATAAACCCTTGGCTGCTGTTAGACTGGTAGTGGTATTTGAACTGCACACCCATGCGCGGCACATCTACATGCCATGCTACGTCACTTACAAGGCGATACTTGACTACACCACTTGGTTATCCACCATCGCCCGAAGCACGTACTCTGCCAAATCGTTTGTTTGTTTGACCAGTAGTTTGGACTTTATGGTGAACATTATTCACGTAGGGCATGTACCAGAAGGCAAGCTAATACATGCCGGCGCGATAGTTGGTTTTATGAACCTATCGGCCTTCGGGGTGATCAACCACGATTGCACAAACGGTATGGATGTACCAAGGTATCATATTACGCGCGTATATTGTCAACCGTACATTGGTCGATAGTGCAGTCTCATCCCCTGTCGGAAACCAGAACAGACCGGGGAGGACGAGATCATTTATTGAGCCCGAAGATGAACAGAGCACGGCGAGTCGTGTTCAAACGACAGCAGTGTACCGCAAAGATATATACAGCCATCGGATAATGTGCAAAAAATAATTATGTCAAAACATCCTTAGACAAACGGAACAACAGGCAATATTGTGTTCGGTGCAAGTACGAACTCAGCTACAAAGGAGCAGCATAACGCCTTTCATGTAGGTATCTTCAGTCTCCCGATTATAAGTACCCAGTTCAGACTAAAAGCGTAATGTCAAGTAATAAAGTGAAGATTATCAAAGGCCGACGAGGATACGAGAATTACTACACACACACAGGCACTGGCTGCTTTTAGGCCCGTAATCATGTGGACTCCAGGACGCCTTCCCTACAATCACTCTTAATCGTTACGGCTACAACAGTTCTCTCACATTTCACTCGAAATTCTTCGACTAAATAGCTCTTAATAGCTCTAAATAGCTCTTACGACCAGACGCAAGGACTTATTTGATAAACCCATCCGGCTCTCATTCCGGAAGCTGATAGGTTCGTGGCTATCCTGATTGGATTGGGATTTAGCGAAACTGTTTTAAAAATAACAAGGCAGAATGTGCATCAAATCCATAATGTCAGCACCAACTAGATTGTCCATTTGCGCAATAAAAATTAGGTCAATACGACGTACTCCACTTTGTGCGGCATGGATACACGTCTTTACTTATATCGAGGCTTAGTCCATGGTACTGTGGGTGCAAATAAACGATGTCTCCAGTAGTCAAATTGTTTTCTGGAAATCCGGTGTGTAACACTGTTTGACCCAGAAAGCACGGGCCATCTTGTTTTGTTCTACCCAAGTAAACTGTCCGGTAAACATTTCTGATGCACGAGCGAATTTTTACTTGAATCCAGCCTCCCTGAGATATTACAGTTTGACCAGAGAGTATGCTTGAACACAAACATCTTATTTTGTAGTTTTTCTGAGTTCTCTATTCTCTCCAGAATGTCCTGTGTTCAGACTGCGAGTAGAAAAACTTGAGCCTCGTCCCTGTGGTTTATTTCCCATGAGATGAATCAATCACTGAACAATGCGGAAATGGCGCAACCAGCCCTTCTGCCATTGAACGTAAAATTTCTACATTTGAAACCGAAGTGGTCTAGTGATCCATCTAAGGGAGACATCAAGCAAGGACAGAGAGATATTTGTTCTAGTCAAACTTATGTGGCATGGTAGGCAGAAACTCACGAAGTTTGCTTGGAGCTCAACAATGTTGAAGACAAAATTTCGCACTCAAATCACGAATCGGACTAAATTTGTTTTCTTGGCTCCCTCTCTCTGTTCTTAACATCTTGGACGGCCCCCATCATTTCGTTCAGAGGGACTACTCTACGGTAGAACCCATACGCGATTTTATTTTCAAATAGGCAAGGCAACTGTTTGATCTGAACGGCAGCGCTGGTATCCACATCGTCATCGTTTGGGTAGTCATCATTCTGTGCTGACGCGACCATTTTTGTTGGAACACAGGGAACTTGACTTTCGCTCTTACTGAAGCCCGTCATGGCTCAGGACTCAGACAGGTCAGGCGAGCGTCCTCCTACCACTCCACCGGTGTAGGCTTGACGCAGCTGAACTGTCAAGTGTGAACAAGCAAACATCTTCGCAACTTGAGTGAAGTGATAGCAGACAATTGAATTCTATGTCAGGGAGCCACAGCAGAATGGACTAATTACGTCCTGTGCTGAGTACAATTACTAAAACACGTCCAGCACACTGAAGTGCTCACCACAGACCAACTCTGTTCAAATTATTTCTCGTCTTATCCCAATTAGATTCCAGGAAGTGGAAAGATCCACGCGGATCACATAGCAATTAAAAAGGCCCTCTCTCCTACGAGTCCACGATGTGGCTTAAAAAGACAGGTTAGTACTTCAGAACTGACTTCAAATGGAAGTTCTCCTAACCGTACCAAGGGAATGCATGAAAGTAATAAACCCCATTAGGGTGCCCGCTTTCAAGTTCAGTTTCCTTACGCTGGCGCAGGGCGTACCAGAGTCACCAAACCAATTAATGTAAGATGAAGCGTTGAATAGGTTTCCAAGTACGGTAAACGCAATTTTTGCCATACAGGATAAAAGCGTGTGTAAACTGCCAGTAGGTTAGCAAAAAAACACAAGAAAACCATTCGTTTAACCTAGTGTGATGTCAACAGCAAAGCGATGCTTAAGACATGTTATGGTACATTTTCACGAGATCGTTGCAACGATTTCTTCCTCATAGGGGAATATTTCTGCGTGAATCGTTAGTCCGCTACTTCCTCTGTCTTAGCGATCCCCGTCGTCATCCCAAAGACTGTACCTTTCAAATGCAGGTGATGTGTGACCACTACTTCGATGCGAACGAATTGGCTCGCATGATGGGTAGGATATCAAAAGGGAATTAAGCCGTTCTAGTCATTCACAGGTTGTGTTCACAATTTATGTCACGAGAATAACGAAGTCGCCGATACACAAAAATATCTATGGGCGTGGTGGTTAATGAAGTAACTGTTCGATGAGATGAGACGAACTGTGTGATAATTTCAGCGGAAGTGATGACGATCAATGGTTTCACTACATGTGCAATTTTCAACGGCACAAACGAGGAAGTAAACACGATACTGGTTAACGAATTGATATGAGTTACACCCCCATGAGACAACTTGGTCTTCATGTCAAAAACCCACAGAAGCCACGTAACATGGACGGCCTTATATAAAACATCCATTGAGACCGTTCATGTTGTGGTATTTAAACCATCAGAGAGCGGCCCTATATTACAACCGTTTGATGAAACTATAGTGTGAGACCGCTGATAGTACGAGCCTCCGCTCTAAGATATTTGGGCCCCACCGGGTGTACACACCCTAATACATCGATGGCCATGCAGTTGACGAAAACGAACAGTTTATACACAGTATCGCCCCCATAAAGAGTACACCCTCGAGAGCAAAAGTCGCCCTCGTCTTGGAATCTTGTGATGCCACCTTTGCAACCCCGCGGACAACGTTTTCTACGCAGAGGTAGATAATAGTTCTCCTGGCATAACACAATACCCTTAAGGTTGCTGCTTTTCAGACTGGAGGTGATAAATGACAGATGAATCGAGTGCCTCGGTCTTGGGGCGCACGGTCTCTAAGACCCGTTATCAGTTTACATCTTCGCAAACAAACCTACTTGGTCAACATGGGCAATATCTCGGTTGGCAATTTTCAATTAGGATTCCATCCTGTAGGTGAAGCCAATCTATGCTGAAAAACCGAGAACTGCATAAGTGTTTCATCCTTATTGAAAACCAGCTGTAGCGCCTAACTCCAGGCGACCTCCGGGCTAGTAGTTGAAGCCTAAACTGTTCCGCCACAGGCGCTTGATCAGCAGTGTGATTAACTCACCCTTAGACAGGGTATAGCACCGCTAATCCTTCAATCACGGAATTCTCAACAGGTGGTGACTGACTCATCCAGTGACCCATCAGCTTGATAGCTGCGGTATCGAAGGTGCTCTCTGGTCTTATCCTTCGAAGGTTGGCTGAACGCAGAGAGAGACAGATCCATGAAGACCCAGCTGGGTTCCGTCCTGCAAGAGGATGCATCGATCGTATTTTCACCCTCCGGTCGATTCTGGAGGAGGAGCACTATCTCCAGCAACCAACAATGGTTATCTTTCTTGATTTGAAAGCTGCCTATAACTCTGTGGACCGTCAGGCACTATGGCATTGTCTGTGAGGCAAAGGTGTCCCCATAAATTTTTGACCGTCCTTAGAGCGCTGTACGCCAAATCCCGCGGACACTTGAAGGTCTACGGGAAGTCCTCAGCTGAGTTCACCACATCAAGTGGTGTCAGACAAGGCTGTCCTCTTTCACCTTTTCTCTTCAACTCCCTCATTGATACGATTATGCGAGATTCACTAACAGCCTCTACTGCCTGTTGGGTCGAAGCCCTCCCAAGGCGCTCGCTCAGATATCGAGTACGCACACGACATAGCTCCTCTGGGAGCTGACGCCGCCGTAATGTAAACAATAGTAAATGATCTAAGTAATTCTGCCGCACGGTTTGGCATGCGCTTTACACGTGCAAAGTGCTGCTGCAAGACTGGGTGGGCTCGAACCCTAACCTCATGCTTGCGGATGAGCCGACTGAGGTAGTAGACAAATTTGTCTACCTAGGCAGGTGTATCGGTCCCGGTGGTCTCGCGAAGGATGATATTTTCATCCGGATTTGGAAGGCCAGTGCAGCTTTTGTGAACCTGCGTCACCTGTGGCGTAGGCGTCAAGCGACGAGTTTACAATGCTGCGGTGCACTCCGTACTACTATGTGGGTTAGAAACCTGACCGCTGCGCGCCGATGACGTCAAAACGCTTTCAGTGTTTGATCATCGATGTCTTCGCAGCATTGCTTGAGTCTGGTGAGGACAGCAGGTCAGTAGTGCTGAAGTACATCGAAGGGTTTTCGGAATAAATAACTCGCCCACGATAGATGAACTGACCGCACTTCATAGGTTGCGCTGGCTTGGTCACGTGCTCCGTACGCCAGTCGACCGACCTTCTCGAACGGCTCTTTTCGCACAACCATGTGAAGGGTGAAAACGAGTCAGGAGAGGCCAAACAATGACTTAGCAGCACAGTATAAAAGCCATTACCAGCAAACTCAGCTGCTTTGGTCTCTCTGGATGAGGACTCCGAGAGGGGACACATCAATGGTTGAAGACATTGTCAGACATGGCCCAGTCGAGCCGTCAGTGTCGCCCGTGCATCCAAGCTATTGCCTTCAATGCATAGCTTCCCTCCCAATCTCCCCAATTAAACGTCCACTGACAACCCTGTAATGCATCGGCCATCGCCTCCACTGAACAACTACCTAGCCCATCTCCCCAAATTATCAGTGAACGAAAGTGCAGCAGCTTGACTATTGTACGGCAAGTACGTGGCTCTTAGAGCTGATGATGAGAGGTCATCCGAACATCCAAAACGTACTGTTTTGAATCCACCATGTCCCAGTCGACGACAGCTTCCTACTTCCACCACATATGCATGAGCTTCTCACTGAGTACTTAGTGGCGTCCTTTCTTTTTTCAAAGCAAAACCGTTGCAAGCTTTAGATAATGAGTGATGAAGTACAGAAACGCATCATACTATCCTGATTAGCATCCTGTGGACAGCAACCCACATATCATCCATTGTGGATGCCGCGAATGATACCGTTTCTGACTGCAGCACCTCGTCTAGAAGACCTCGAAAGAGGAGTAAACCGCGAACAAAGTAGTGGGCTGGCTGCGGCAATGCGACATGCTTACTACGAAGTTCTTTGAGATTACGATAGGCACAATGATGCGCACTTCAGATAACCCAAGATAACTGGCGAACAACCGTGACAGAAGGAATGAGAACTCTCAGGAACACCTATCGCAAATATTTAAATCAACAGATGGAAGGCACATGATTGTTATAGTGATTAGAGTAGTTTTCAAAATATTCGAAGACTGAAAAAAACTATAAGATAGGACTGCTAGAGAGAAAAACGGATTTTTTTACAGTTGCCTAAATGGACAAACTGAATTTAATCAGAGCGAATAAAAACCAAAGCGCCGATATCATACAACAGATAGAGGGGAAGTGTATTCAGGACTCCGATTCGAGGAATGCCTTGTACTTTTCTTCTGTCATCAGGTGTTCCAACTCTCTCGGATCGGACAAATTCATCTTGAACAACCAACCTGAAATAGAATGGATACTAGGCCAATATGCAACTGGGAGACGACGACTAATAATAAACAAGTGAAGCGGAAATAACAAACGAATTCGAAATGGACAAAGTAAAAATACCTCGTTGGGTAATGCGTAGGATAACGGACTTGGAGAGGTGGCAGAAGCTCTTGTAAGCACCCACAACTGGCATTCCCAAGAATGTCCCGCATATCCATTGCTACGGATGAGTAATGTCAATCTGACAGGATTAAATTACAATCGCTGCTCAAACTTTAGGCGATGCTGAGAATTTGCTACCTTTTTCGATGCCCTTGGTCGACTATGACTCGAAAGAAAGAGAACCGATACGGTGGTGTGAATCCTAGTATATCCTCAAATAAATTTACTATCCTATCGCATAATTTTGAGCTCTCTAGGCCAGTTGGTTCTATTTTCCTATCTATGGTTGAAGTGTGAACAAGAGCTGTTTGAAAAGCGTCCACCTAACCGGAGAACACACATGCAATGATATAGTTCCGCCATCTCAAAAACAAGAACGACATTCGGGACTGCCGTCGACTGATCATTCACTGAAGCCCCCACAGTTTGTTGATAAAATAGGGATTTTTTAATGGCAACTCCACCCCACAGGTGAAGTTGGTCT
Source organism: Opisthorchis felineus (assembly GCA_004794785.1). NCBI lineage: Eukaryota > Metazoa > Platyhelminthes > Trematoda > Opisthorchiida > Opisthorchiidae > Opisthorchis > Opisthorchis felineus. The sequence continues at coordinate 291,104 of SJOL01009001.1, forward strand.
GTATCGAGAAGGGCCAGATTAACACCAACCGGGAAAACCACCCTCACCATAGGAAAGCGAATAGAAAATAAGCAGGTGGTTAAATAGGATATTTCAGCACCGAAATCGTCTGTCTTCCCAAAAAACATATCTGTAAGCTTCATGATCAAAATTCAGCCTGTGTTTGGTCGAGCAGAAATCATGGTAACCAAGTAGTATTTCATTCAAAGCAACTGATGCCTATCTGTTCACTTGTTTCCTTGTTCGCCGATTGCATTCCATGTTGAGAAAACTTGGAGAAATTATACTCAAACAGCCTTTCGAAATTATTTCTCTACAATCAACTAAACAGGACGACAAAAGGACAGGACGACCGTTCGTAACTGAGGCTGAACTGTAGTTGAAGAATATTATAAACGAGGGATTCAGTTGAGTCTCTTGTGAAAACCAAACTGATATGCAAATGAGTGTATTGGTCGAAATCTGTCCAATTTGGATTCAAGTTTGGCGACTGCACCTACCTGATAAGCCCCAAGAAGGGTGAAACCGGTCGTGGGGTGTCGAAGATTTTTCAGCAACCCTGTGAGTAGTTTCCTTTCCACTAAGCTTGTATCAGTGGGTTAGGTTCCTCAATATCAGTCGGTAGTAAACAAGTGGTCGATCTTGTGACTATATTTTCTGAATTCACCCAGTCAAACTGTTCCATTCTAAGGAATGTGAACAGAATCGAAGAAGTCATGCACACAATATCAGTGGCTGTTTGAATAACTCACAAACGGTTTACATGCGCTGGGCCAAATGACGCAGATAAACTAGGTCGCAGCCAGCTCACACTTGCAGCTAGCCAGCTGTCTAAGAGTTACCATCCTCCCATCCCAAACGTGCACATCACAGATAAGCTCGCCGTGGCAACCGATTAGTCAGTAAACCGTCGTTCACGAAGTTGTTTCTGGCGATTAGGAACTAACATGGCTTTTTTAACCCATAATATAGTGGATGAATCCAACGTGACATTGCCCTATTGCCCGAAACGGGCAGAGAGCGGTCTCAACGCTTGGCTCCTACAATGTGTACCTTCGAGGGACGATGGCAACTTGATTCTGAAAAAGGCACATCGCATTTGAAAAAAAACCTGTTTTTTATAGCACCCTGGGAATTCCTTCCGCTAATTGATAGATATACCAAAAACAGAATGTTCTGGTTTCGCTAGAGGAATATTGCGTGTTGGGAGGTCCCCTTATTTGGGAGAAACGTCGCATCATAGTTCGGCTGAAGCTGAATTACTAATATACAATCCAGCTACCTCAAAAGGCGAAGACATGCATGGAAATGCACACCGAAAAATGAATACGTATATGGAAGCGCACACATGGTTGGTCTTGCAGTCAACCCCTCTGTAAAGTCCACTCATCTAAGACTGCCTCCCCCCCCCCCATTTTTCTATCGGGATAAACAGCAAGCTCTTATGGAAAACAGGCAAGGACTGCCACACCGTATGGCAAATACTTTTCTATAAAAAAAATCGTTCAGCTGTAGCACCCTTTCGGTGCCTAACTGCGATGCTACCAGAAGGAAGCACGAGAGCTGGGATACTGCCAGGTTGCCCAAGCCTAGACAGAGGAAGTCGAGAGGCAGAGGTCGGGTTCGAACCACGAACCTTGCGGTCACTAAATTCGCGCTCTAACCACTTCGGCGAAACACGGTATATAAATTACCATTACCACATGTCACTGGTCTCAGTTCACTCTACTGTTAGCAATCCCACGGATACTAACGACTTTTATCAGAATATCATAAAAGAGGGATTCGGTTGAGATTCAGTAAATTCTCCCGTTAAAACCAAATCAGTTTGCAAATAAGTATATTTCACCAATTGCGCATAACTTAGGCTCAAGCAGAACATAAAATTGATGCCTAGCCGATGAGCCCCAGGAAGGACGAGACCGGTCGTGGGCTCTCGAAGAATTTTCAGCAGCCTTGCACGTAGTGTGTCCCGTCAAGACAATATTCATTCGTTTATCTACCCTGTGAAAATTCCGTCCTGGAAGCCACTGACATAAGAAACTTCCCAGCAAGCTTGAAGGACAGAAGATTCCAAGCGGCCCTTCTTATTCATGGGGACTACTACATGTAGGGAAGTTCAAATTGTTCAAATTACCATGGTAAAATTCAAGCTGCCTGAAAACGACTTTGAGAGACCACCTATGGTGATCACCCACATCCGCGACAAGACGTCATGTCAGTGATTCAACCGAACAGAAAAAGTACCAAACAGAGGATAGTCACAGTGAAATAGAGCAACAGTATGCAAATCAAACCAGTGTTCACGATGTGATAGCAATTGCACGACAGTTGGCATCCTACCGGCTAGCCCAATCCTGGACAGGAAGTAGGGAAAACTCCTTGGGGGGTTGCAAACAGGTGGCTTTTGGTCACAGACCTATGTTTTGACCCTTGCGCTAATCTTTGGTTGAGTGTATGCAGCGATAGCCGGACCATCGAAATCTACTGATGAGGTGCGATGAATACTTGGATAGTAAATTTAACCACCTGCAAACTAACCGTAGCTAGGCAAGTATAGCGGTGCGCGCACGTAACTTCGTCCGGAAGTACTGGTTGTTCAGACATGATCGATAAAAATAACCTAAATGTTCACCAATTGATTCGGCAAACAACTTCGCTGAAAATGGCACCATTGCGTTGACCTCGCTTAAACGTTCGGCTGAATCCGCAGTCTGTGCAACATTCGACTAAGAACTCACTAAGGATCCTGTCTGGTTCTGGCGTTTACAGGTTACAAACGAGGCCATCAGTCCAAACTTTGTTTACAACCGAAATAAACACGAAAGGTATGCCAACTAAGTCCCCATGAAACTCGATCAGTTTATCACAAGTTCTGTTATGACCGCGATGCAAAAAAGCTCATCAAGCTGGAGGGCTGGACCAAATGCAACGGCTCTGCGAAGATTCGATGTCATAAAGGAGTTCTGCAAGGTAAAGTTTTCGATGATGGTTCAAATTGATTTGCCCAGAGAGTACATTTCTTACCGACAAGTCTACGGTAATTAGGCCGCCCGAAGTCTCTACATCTTTTCTCTTGGACTTTAAGGTGAACCTATCTTAAGGAACAATGAAGTTGAAAAATTCCACTCAGCAGACTCTGAGAGCATCCTCGAAGCTACTCACAGCACGAGATCGCAATGCGCTTTCACAAGTCGGAGGATGATCGCGATGGGGTGCGTTTGATTCGATCAACGGGAGGACATATCTGAGGAGTTTAAAATTACATAAATATTATCACATATGGCCGTTTTTGGTTTCTTCGAGCACGAAGGAAGTTCATGTCAAAGTCTGGTACAACGTGCACTTGGCTTGCAAGATAACTCGTGCCGTTTTATAAGATCCACAAACCACTCAATTCTGACTACGAGACTGTAAGTTGATCCTGCCCGTGCAAATGATCATTCCGGCCAAATCTGCCAGGTTCCGGTTGCAAAATAAATCCCAGGACACATCCTCTGAACGTGCTCTCTCTCTCCGAAGAAGGGGATATTGTAGTGAATCACAACTAACAGTGAATGTTTCTGTAGACTCTCCAGAGGCGTATTCTTTATTCGGAAGGGTCACCATGGGAAGATTGTTGTAACTTAGGGAACTATTAATATCAGACAAGTTGTAGTACTCTATAAACTTCCTAAGAGAAGGGAGATTAATTCTGTCCACCTGTAAGATCTGATGAAACCCGCAGGTGGATTGAGATACAAGTGCCACAATCTAAACTGAATTGCAAATATTTAGCGCACGAACAGCTCTCATACCTTGCAAAAGAAGCTGTACACAACGGAAATGTGGAAGTGAACTCCGCAAGTTTCTCAAAGCATGCTTACCGAAACTAATGAACTGCCGAATAAGTTAGGAAACAACCTCCGAACTACCTCTAGTTAAGTCAGGTTTAGAAAACCTCCAACGTCGGACAAACTGCATGTCTCCATGTCATTCCCTTTCAAGTATCTTGTGCTGGGTGCCAAAACCTACCTTTCCAAAGCTTGATGCACATTTGTTTAGGACTCGTTTACTTGCGTTCACAACCTACCTGGATAAGTTTCCCGTAGTTTATTAACCCTGTCAGCAGGTCCTGTAACGTGTCATTCGAACAGGTTTTTAGAGCTTTCAAAGCAATATTTAAATTGGCATTTCATATATGTTCCAATCTAGCGAAGTGTAGCGCACCTAAGTCGGTTGTTCTGTGCAGCAAGGAACACCGTAGGATTCAATTCCCCGGCAAACAAAAGCACAAACTGACAGAAGGCAAACTTAAGGGCTGCTTTTATAGGGACACAATGAACGCAGAACACAGATGTACCCAGCAGTTACAAAACGGACACCTGAGTAGGTTTATATTTAAAGAGATGTAGAGTACAAGTTAGAAGGACACGGGACAAAGAAGGTATGTCAAGTTGCTTTGGACAGGCCGGGTCGTAGTCACCAACCAACAGCGGGATCATTTTATTGCTAACATCTACCATATCGTTCTCGTTCATGGCAAAATATTGCCCCTTCACTGATGTGTCAAAAGTGTGGACAAAGAATGTCGAAAAAATTAGATCAGAAGGAAGAATAATCCAACGGTCTTGTGAACCATCTAGTAAAGCAGTCGTCACCCGGGGAAGCAATTAACACGTGACCACGTGATGTGAATTGAAGCATGAGTGACGCGATATCCTGTCTGCCAGTTAATCCCACTGCTGACCAGCCGTTCATGGTCGAACAGTCTAGCTTTCAACTACTAGCTGAGAGGTCACGAATTCTAATCTCAGTGGAGGTTCGTGAGATATGCACTGCTGATGATTCCCAACAAGCATAAAACAGCTGTGTAATTCTCTTCGGATATTCGGCACAGACTGGCTTCACATACACGAAGAAAGCTCAACTGATAATTTTTTTTAAAATTTCATACGATCGGCGACTGTTCTATCATAAAAAGTGCCGTGAACACCATGAAGGAACAGGTCACCAGATTCAATAATCTTATACTGTTTCGCTAACGAACCTTATGCAGCAGCTGTCATTAGCAGCCTCGCTATATTGCATGATTGCGTGTCAAATTTGCTTCAGAACCAGTGTCAGTCCTGCTTTGCGCATATTCAGGCGTTTCGCACGTCTCTGTTATTCTAATCACCATCGCCAAGTGGCCACTCCAGCTACCGGAAAAGCCTTCCATGACTTTCTCACGAACACGCGGATTTCTGAACGTCCTACCATCCTTTGAATTCCCAGTTTCTTACCACCTGCGGCCTATCAAGACTCTAGTTAACACAGTTTTGTGGAAATTTCCTTCATCGTGGTCTGTTTTTATAAGGGAGGTCAGATTCCTGAAAGCAACCACAGAACGCCCGGAACCTACTGAGACCCTAAAACTTCACCAAAATCTCAATAGGAAAGCCGGCAAGCATCCAGGCCAGTCAGTCATTCAATCAATTCAGCAAAAGCCGATGAATGTTCAGGCACGCCACAGAAGCACGACCGAATGTGGTCAGCATTCAGGCACTTCATAGAAACACGATCGGTGTTGATGGGTGTTCACTAACGCCTATCAGGCAGCCTGGACCAATGTCAGAAAGTTCCCTTTAAATATCGCGGGGCCGTTGTAACTTTTGCACTCGCACGCACTCGCTTGTTGCAATAAAGCTGTTGTGTTCCTTGTCGGTGAGTTCTTTTCTGGCACTAGGCACTGGAGCGGGGTCAGCAGAAGATATAACAGTTTTACTTGTTCTGGTGCAGTTTTATTTTGAAGCAGCTTCTGGCCACGTGGCTAACCTTCTTGTGTACGCCGTTCGTCCCGTGATAAAGAAAGTTGAGTAGAAAACTGTAGAAGATGGCTTGAGAAAATCCTATAGACAGCTGCAACAACTTAGACAAAGGAAGAAGTGGTCAGGCATATGTGATTCCTAGACCGAATATAACCCAAATGTAAATTCCGTCGCAAAATGTGACAAATCCAGGTTACTCAACATCAAACAGATCTATTGGCCTACGAAACGTGTCCTTCGCTGCAGGTCATGTATCCTAAAGCACAGAACTGAAGTCCGGCAACCACAGTCTAGCGAAATGTACATCCGCAATTAGGTGCTATTTGTAGAAAAGACGTTCTGCTGACTGCGTGTCCAAGTTCAGGTGCCGTATTTATAAGACACTTTCAAACATATCGGTAGAGATGACTATAATGCAATCGCGACCAGAAAAGTGTACCGCGTTTCAACTAGCATGCCCGCGCCTCCTAGGAAAGCACAGAACACCTTGCGAACAAAGGATAGAACTCGAAATAGCCCTAAGGCTGGGAGTCGATCACTGGAATGGCGAAAAAGCAAACACCATGTGACACTCCTCGTCAACCACACAACACAGGAAGATGAAAATGTTGGAACCAAAGTAAACAACAACCGCATGACAAAGCAAGCAACAATAAAACCACGAAATTGACGCAGTCGGTGCAAATCGGCTTACCTTTATCAAGTGGTGATTTATTGATTATACCGCTGTTGGATTCCAAGGTTGAGTTCAATTCTGTCACTGTTCCGGAAGCTGGAGAGTAAATTTCGCTAACAGCCTTGACGGACTCTATTACTCCACATTGCTCTTATTGGAACATCACAGGTGAACAGGTAACAAGGTTGCTACCTTTCGCTTTGATAGTGTCACCCTGGTTGGGGAGCTCCACGTAAACGATATCTCCAAGTTTCTGTTCAGCGTATTCCGAAATCCCAACTGTTCCAGATTTGCCATCGGATTTAATCCACTCGTGTTTTTGCGTATAATATAAAACTGTGGCCAGTTCGAACTGAACTTCAAAAAAGGCTTACTGCTGGCTTTTCGGATGGTGTCTGAAAATACTCGAAATCGGTTGGACACTAAGGAGATTTGCTGTTGCAGTATTCCGATCATCGCGCTATGTGCCACCCGGTAGTGAAAGGTCAAAACGCTGAAATTTAGAATGCTCCATTACAATAAGAGACCATGTATGTTTGGCAGTGATACTAAGGGGCTCGTTGGACGCGCGAGCTTCACACTCCGCAGATCCACATATCCAGCACGTGTTATCATTTTCTACGGCAAATACTACACAACAATGGACAAAGACCCTAGCAAAAGATGAAAAGAACCGTAATGGATGGGAACTTACTGCGAAGATCCCTATTCCTCCAGGAAACGCGGTCAAGGGAATGGTACTTACAACTTGCGAAACCAATGAAATAAACACATATAAGCATCATGCTGGATTAACCCAGCATTCTTTGCGAACTTCGTTTAACTGCTGTAGCACCCTTCCGGTGCCCAGCTGTCATGCCGCCCAAAGGAAGCACGAGGGTTGAAATACTGCCAGGTTGCCCAAGCCTAGACAGGGGAAGTCGAGAGGCAGAGGTTGGGTTCGAACCATGGACCTTCCGGTCAGTAAATTCGCGCTCTAACCACTCAGTCATCTCACCCCCTTTGCGAACTTCAGGCAACACAAACCCAGTACACAACGACAGATGAGCATTAGCTAGGCAGTCGGACTAAGTAACAGCAAGGTCGCCACTGGGATAGGTTACGTGCCACGTTTTGTGACGTTTCCAACCACGCGCAAACGGAATCATGTGGATCTCACGCAAAATGGCGCAAATATCCCAGAGCTCAAAATGACAGTAACGGCTCTCGTCTCGCGTTGCTAGATCATGGTCTGTCCTCCGCGAACGTTTTACCAACAAGGACTTGGAGCGGAGAACGCGGCTTTCTTCGACGGACGGTGGTCAGTTATGTGTTTTAGGTACAACTACAACCTGAACCTGAGAAGTCTTACGCGTTTCGAGTAAGACCAACTTATTACTCTGTACTCGCTTGCAGGCCGTTTCATTAATTGCATGTTGCAGTCAGTTAACGCTTGTTATGACACACAGACATCGGTTTCCATTTGTGAGTTACAATTGCCTCAGCGGATTTCAAAACTCCGCTGTTTGGTGTGCTGAACACGATATCAAATGCGATCGTTGGGTCGATGTGACAATTGACTTGCTTAATTGCTCTGGGTACAAGAGGGACGATGGCGGTTGATTATCCGTAAGCACGGCACAAACGCCCCCTCAGGTATGGTTAATGAACGGACTTCCGTTGAGGCACCAGGTCAGCTGGTTGATGGAAATGCGAATAGCATTGCGGAGTTTAATTATGACCCAGACGCTAACGTCACGTTCGAAACATGGTTTCGCCGCTACGAGGACCTATTTCAAGTCGGTCACGCTACTCAGGACGATGCATGGAAAGTCCGGCTCTTGCTTCGTAAACCTGGCCCAGCAGAGCTGGACAAGTACTGCAATCTGATTCTACCACAAAACCCACACGACACGTCTTTCAGTAACACAGTGCAAACTCTAATACAAGCTTTTGGGGAACGATCCTCTCTGTTCAATACGCGGTACCGCTGTTTAGAGTTGGTTATGAACGAGACAGACGACTTTTTGACGCACACTGGCATTGTTAATCGTGAATTCGAACGTTTCAAATTGAAGGCGCTCACAACTGAACAATTCAAATCCCTCATTTTCATATGCAGCCTCCAGTCTCCCAAATTCACAGACAGACGGACGCGCCTGCTCAACCGTCTTGAGCAAGACCCCTCACTGACGCTTAACGCCATTGCTGACGAGTACAACGGGTGACTAATCTACAGCATGGCGCCACTTTGGTCCAATCTGGAGGTCAAGATAGTTCCGAAGTTCATGCGGTTCACCAGGCCTCCAAACCCTCTGGTTCTCTCATATGTGGCTCGTCCTCCTCTGGTCCGTCGCGTTCCGACACTACCCAATCCAGACAGCAGCATGTTCAAAAGAGGCGCTCATCCCCGTACTGGCACTGCGAGGCTCGGCACTTCGTCAGACTGTGCCCATACAAACACCGGTGTCGACAAGACCGTGGGTCACAAAGACGGATACTATCGGGCAGGCTCATCCAGTATATCCCCGGCGCCTCCATGCAGCAACCACGCCTCCCGAATTCCAAACCATTGGGCTCCGCCTTGAGTCTCCTGGCAACGTTTCAAGTCAGTGCCCCATCTCACCGGAAATTCCTCACTGTCATTGTTAATGGCCGTCCGGTCCGACTGCACTTGGACACTGCTTCGGACATCACTATTATATCGGAGAAGCTTTGGCACACGCTTGGGCGACCTCCAGTCTGACGGTCTTCAGAACTGCCACCAGTGCTTGTAAACATAAAATTAAAATAAATGATCATTCAACTGTAACACCCTTTCGGTGCCTAGCTGCCATGCTACCAGAAGGAAGCACAAGGGCTGGGATACTGCCAGGTTGCCCAAGCCTAGACAGGGGAAGTCGAGAGGCGGGGTTCGGGTTCGAACCACGGACGTCCCGGTCAGTAAATTCACGCTCTAACCACTGAGCCATCTCTCCCCTATCAATGCTTGTGGCGAGTTGCGGCTTTCCGGGGAATTGAAATGCTGTGTCTCATTCAAGAGAATGACATTCACTAAGTCGTGTTTCGTGACCGCTGCCGAATTGAATCATCTTGGTCTTGACTGGTTCGACGGTCTTGGTTTGGCAGATATCCCAATCATTTCCGTCTACATTGCGGTCGGTTCTCCCGTTGCTGCTCCAGATCAGTCCGGCGATAACATTCGGCGCTTCGCTAAGGTTTTCGAGCCTGGCCTCGGTCACTGTTACAACACACAAGCAACCCTTCGACTTCGACCGGAAGCTACCCCAGTTTTTCGTCTCAAGAGACCGGTTCCGTACGCCTCCTTGCCACAGTTCGAAGCAGAACTTCAGCGCCTAGAGTAACAAGGCGCTGTGTCGTACTCCGCATGGGCAGCCCCAATCATCGTGGTGAAGAAGCCGAATGGATCAATCCGTATTTGCGCTGACTTCTCAACCGGCCCCAACACAGCTCCGGAACAGCATCACAACCCACTGCCGAAGCCCGATTATTTATTCACCATTATAAATGGCGGCAGCTGTTTCGCTAAACTGGACCTGGCTGGGACATACCTGCAGATCGACGCGCCGGACTTCCCATCTTTACTGACCATCAACACGCACAGGGGTCTGTACGTATACAACCGTCTGCCATTTGGGATTAAGACGACCCCTGCGATCTTCCAGCAGTTGATGGACACAGTCCTCTCTGGCATTCCAGGTGTGGCCGCATACCTGGACGATGTGCTGATTGTCGCCGGCTCTCCCGATGAACTGCGCACGCGAATCGATATGGTGCTTCAATGCATTCAGGACAACGACCTTCGCCTCCGTCCTGAAAAGTGTAAGTTCTTCATGACGGCCGCTAAGCATCTCGAGTTCATCCTCAATGCCTCCGGTCGACACCCCGACCCCGAGAACATATGAGCAATTCAACAGATGCCGACTCCCAAAGACGTTACTACGCTTCGCTCTTTCTTGGGTCTCATCAGCTATTATTCCGCATTTTCGCCTGCATTGCACAGTGTCCGGCCGCCACTCAATCACCTTTTGAAAAAGGACGCGCCTTGGGTTTGGTCATAATGTGAAGCTGATTTCTGCCAGCTCAAGTTCATACTCAGCTCCGAACTGCTGAGGACTCACTACGATCCCAATCTGCCAATTGTCGTGGCAGCTGATGCCTCCGCTTACGGTGTCGATGCTCTCATCCTTCCTGTATTCCCGGATGGAACTGAGAAGGCGCTCATGCATGCATCCAGGTCGCTAACCCCAGCGGAAAAACACTATGGTCAATTTGAGAAAGGGGCATTGGCGCTAGTCTTTACCATCCGCCGATTTCACAAGATGATATTCACTCTTCTGACTGATCGCAAGCTTTTGCTGTCCATTTTCGGCTCGAAGTCTGGCGTGCCTGTTCATTCAGCGAATCGTCTTCAACGTTGAGCGCTCACCCTACGTTGATACGACTTTGACATTCAGTATCGCCGCACAGAAAATTTCGGCCAAGCGGATGCGCTCTCACGACTGATAGGCAATCATACCGCCCCAGAGGAGGACTCCATCATCGCTGTCCTGTCCATCAATGACTATGCCAGCCAGCAGCTGTTCCAAACAGTCCGTGCCTTGCCTGTGACTGTACCGGATATCCAGCGTGAGAATTCGGCTGATCGGACTCTGAAAAGGGCGATCCATTTCCTCAGGACACGTTGGCCGGCAAAATCCCTGGACGTTGATCTTTAACCTCTTTTCTATCGTCGGGATTCCCTGTCTATCGTTGACGACTGCTTCAAGTTTCGAGGACGTGTGGTGAAACTACGCCCCTTTACGCAACCGACTCCGTCTGTTACAATACCGTTGGAGCTAATGCAGCTTCTGAGATACGCAGCATCTACGAGGCACGTTCAGGGACTGTAGGTCCCGCAGCATGAGTGCATTTTGTGGGCACGGAGCACATGCCGAGGGACTGGATGATCTCGGTCGGCCTTCCTAGTATGGCTTGCGCTTCCTGTTCCTCGTCAAAAATGAGAACAAGGTTGTCGCCCAGAGAAATCTGAACACCGGGGTTTTGAAGATCTTCCAATGTTCACGTCACTCCCCATTAATGACGAAATTAAACAAAATGGAGAAAGTGGGTGGTCTTCTTGGAGGACAATGCTGATTGGAAAGCTTTTGGAGAACTTACCATCCACCGTCACTTGCCCATACGTGTGTGAATATAAACAGCACATGATATTCAGGAACTTGTGGGTATACCCTGTCGCGCACACGTGTTGAAAAGAACTAAAAGTCCATAGAATCGAACACACTCTTGAAGTCAATGAACACCAAGACTGAAGGACGCCTACATGCGTGTCGATGCTCTGACACTTGACGGAGTGTGAAGATGTGGCCCATACAGCCCCTTCCCGACCGTGCTCGCTGTTCTCGGGTGATCTCTTCACGCACCTTCGTAAGACAGCGTAAAAAAGGTGACCCAAAGAGTGGTTACAACAGGGGTCAAGCTAATTCCCCTGTGAGTGCCACGCTCACTGTGGGCACCCTTCTTGAAAATGAGTACCAATATCGATTAAACCCAGTTAGTACGCACAGCCTCCTTCTCCCAAATAGAGACACATAAGCTAAACAAGCACCGACTGAAGGTTTCACCTCTATCTTTGAACAGAGCGGCTGGGAGTCCACCAGGAAGAGCAGCTTGGGGGCCAAAGTGCATTTGCTTATTTCCGAAGCCGACGGGGGTTTCAAGTTCACTGTCCGGGCTGCGTTGCGGGTCCTGAGTCCGGTTACGTACAAACGACCCATGATTTTCGTATTCCTGGATTTCCAAGGCGTACTCGACTCGGTAAACTAGTCTATCCTCCTTAACGCTTGCCCATCAAGGAATGTCCCGGAATTTTGTGAACATAATACGCTTTTTGTGTTCCCAGACTTTTGGGCGCGAGAGAGTATACGGAGAGCTTCCTAAAAGCTTCCGTGCACAAAGTGGTGTCCGCCAGCGATGTGGCTTTTCTACATTCTTTTTTTATTTCCTGTTTGGTGAAATAATGAGACGAACGCTGAAAGATCTTCAAAACCCTGGTGTTCAAATAGCCTCTGACGAAATCCTTGTCGATCTGGGCGACATCCTCCTCGTCTTCGAAGAGGAGAAGGCGAAGTTGTTTTTGGATGAACTGACCAACGTCATCCCGTCCTTTGGCATGCACTTTGCACCCACAAAGTGTAAGGCCACGCTCCTGGACATGCTGTCACTGAACACGCCGCTTACAACCCAGGGGGAGGCACTCGAAGTTGTGGAGAGCTTTACATATCTTGGAAGTTGCATTAGTTCTGGTTGTAGTGCGACAAATGAGGTCAATGCACGGACCTGCAAGGTCCGGGTCTGGTTTGCTAATTTGAGACACCTATGGCTTCAAAGTGATATATCCCTGAATCTCAAGAGAATTGCGTATCAGGCCATAGTGCGGGCTATTTTGTTGTATGGCTGTGAGACTTGGTCTGTTCGAGCAGCGGAACTGAGACGTCTTCAAGTGTTCGACAATCGTTGTCTCAGAACCATACTTCATGTGGGTTGGTGTCGGCGAATCCGTAACGAGGCAATTAGAAAGCGAATTTTCGGTTGTGCAACAGGAACTCCCATGTGTTTAGCACCAGAAGCTGCGTTGGTTAGGCCATGTATTGCGCATGCCGAACCATCGTCTGCCGAAGGGGTTGCGGTTTTCTGTGCCCGATTCAGAGTGGCGGAAGTGAAGGGGTATGAAAGAGATTACGAAACGTTCGGGTGCTATCGGTGCTACTCGTCTACCAGGATTGGGACCGCGTGAACCCACTGCGCCTGACTGGAGACGCTGCAAGATATGACTACTAATCGATGTCAGTGGCGTTCCTGTTGTCAGTTTCTATACAAAGATTGTCTGAATGAGTGTCTGGAGGTGAAGGCACCTCCGAATGACTGTATTAAGCTAGCATTAAGTCCATTCCCCATCCACCTGTATCCTTTTCTTCACAATAGGGCTTTAAAATGAATCATGGTTGTACGACAGCGAAGCGTCAGTATTAATCAATGATGTCATGCTGTACGTGATGATGTTAATCGTGAGCTCAAGATGGCTCAGTCGTTAAGGCGTGAACTTACTGATCGTGGTTTGAACCCAACCTCGGCATCTCGAATGCGCCTGTCTAGGTTTAGACAACCTGACAGTATCTCAGCACTCGTGCTTTCTTCTGGTTTCATGACAGCTAGGCACAGAAAGGTGTGCTACGGCTAAACGATTAGTTGTTATATTATACAATCAAACTAAGGTACCCCCCGTCCAACTTTTTGGTTACGGTTTGAGGGCTCAGTTGGCAGCCGTGTGCAACAATCCTTCCTCGTCTGTGAAGAATGCGCCCACTTGTTATGACCTCAGCAAGGCCTTCCAACGCGTCGGATATCTAAACTGAGAACCGAGCGGACGATGTCGTTTATGGAGACCGGAATTTGACAGGACGCGAGCGAACCACAGTGGGCGGTGCACGTAAACATAATCTTACACAAAAGCTATTAAAAGAAAGTGTACAAACGTACAACGAGCATATGTGCATATGTCATGATTTAAAAGTTAGTTCACTCAGGCAAGAAGCTAAAGGTCAGCTGCATAGCTTTCTTCTACGGGACTGGCGACAGGCAGCCTTCCGCAAAGCGAGCGAATAAAAAAAGAACTGCGGCTTCCTGGAAACAAAACAACGGATAGTGATGAATGGTTAATCAGCTGACACAGGTGTTTGAAGACACCTTGTGTTTGAGCATCGGTTCGTCCAAAGCGTTGCACGATACTTGTTCGAATAGCAATAGCACGAATAGCAATGTCATCGGTGCAATCAGCGTCCGTGAGCGAACGCCCAGGGAGCATTTTATTCATCGAGGTGCTAAAGACAGATAAAAGCTCAAGCAGAATATCGAGTACGAAGCGGAGGAGAAAGGACGCCAGAGGACACTTCTGCTTGACACTACTGGGTGTGATGAACTCAGGAGACAATTAGCCGTAAACACATACAGTCCACGGAAGTAAGCATAGAAAGGCTTTATGAGGGAAAAATCTTGAGAGGACACCCTCCATCGTTAACCACCGTTACAATAGCTGACAATCAACGGAGTAAAGACGGATCTGAGATCGAGGAAAATAACCATTTTTGGTAGTCGGAATGGGTGAAGCACTTTCAAAACTTGTCACAAAGTGACCGACGCTTACCCAACCAGGGCAAGACCCAGCTCGATTCTCGCGGATCTGTCTTTCCCATCATCACAGACAGCAACATCAGTGTTGACACTGGCGCTTCACTGCCGTACAAAGTTATCTAATTAAATTCAAAATTTCAAAGTGAAAAAAGAGGCAAAAGAGGATGATGGAAGGGCTGCGTGCTAGCCTATCACGACCAATTTGACGTGCACACACCTCCAAATGATCAATCAGACGATCTGGGAAGAAAATGACAGCACAAGTGGGACTGATATCGACTAGCGGCCATTTATTGCAAAGCATGCAACCAAATGCAGGGGGATCACTGGGACCCCATCCTGGAAGGTAGACAGTAAATAACACCGAAAATCCTCGTAATCTTTACCACACCCTTCTGCCATGTCACACGTTGTCTGCCTCGCAGTTTGCACTATTCTGAAGCAGGCAAGAAGAACAACACTCGTTCCGTTAGATGTTTCGGCATGGCCGAGCCACCGCAGCTGATGGTGCTGGATGCGTTCCGCAACTGAGGTACCTGCTGAACAGCCAAATACCGGTTTTCCAAGTAACTCATTATGAATTCTGCTGACTCTCCGGATGATGGATCACCCGGCGTGAAATAATATCAGAGAGCGCAGTGGAGGCTATGACCACTAGACTAATGCCCGGGTGGCTTTCGCACGATGTTCCTGCATCCATTTTGAATCCGTATGGACCCTACCGTGGAGTGACAGTTTGTCTCCGTGACCCGCTGCGCTATAATGAGAGACCCTGTGGAACACTGGCAGTCCAACTTACCAGATTGGTCCGTGGTTACAGTTTTGACCAACACTTTCCAGGTCCTCCAGTTTGGGATGTTTGGCAACTTGATCTTTAAAAATGTAATGCACTGACACTCCTGACAAGAACTGCTGCCTTGAAGTCAGGCTTTTGAGCAAAGTGCTTTGATTTAGGACCCTAATCGTCTTTCAGGCTAGGTTTGGGCACCCTGGTAGCATTCCAATCAGCGTACAGCCATGATTCCTGCAAAATGTTGTCACGCTACATTAACCGTCATGCGTTACCAGTCGGGTGAACTTACTTTCTGCATACAGCAAACCGAATAAGAGAAAGTAGGCAACTGCTGACACATCCTTTTGTCCTCTTCCACGTACTTCTTCATCTCCCTCCGCCCACCCCATTAACAACACTCCCTTTGTAGGCCCATGCATTAGGATGGACGATCCCATTCATCTCACACTGACCTTGGCCGCAAAGTCTACGGGTTAGCTGACGCCAACAGCCTCAGGCACCTCGAAATCAATTTTCAAGTCTCAACGCCTAATGTCTGGCTGTTTTCAATGTTCGCCGTCAGAAGCAAGCAGAACAACAGCCTATCTTTCATCGTGCACCGGACCAGCTTGAAATGATTTATGGTGTGTCCGAAAGAAGAATTCAAGATCTAAGCACTGTTGTTGAGCTAACAGCCCCAACACCCTCCTCTCACCTCCAGCTGCGCACCGCTTTTGACAGGCTGTGCAGGGTCAGTATCATTCAATATTATCGGGAGGAAGGGTCCTTGCTTGGCTGGATACTGGTTGATAGTCGCTTACGGGCGACTGTTTGACAAAATTGGCAAAATAATCTCACAAACGGGAAGCTGATTGTTGTTTACCGTGTCTTCTTATGTTTTAACTGACTGTAGTTTTGACACTACTAAAGGTAGCTTCTATGACGGCTTAAATGTCATGTTACGGCGAGCTAAAAGCTCATATATCGTTGTGGAGGCCGGATATTTAAATGCACGAACGGGCAGGCTTTCGGCATCTGAGACTCCACTGGGTGACCGACTGTGATTGGACTCGGTACGTGTGGAAATCATTATCATCATCATTACCGCCATCATAATCGTCATCATCAATAGTTTAACGCAAATGTCCAACGCCGGTGCTTCACTGCCGTACAACCATGATTAGGTTGACAGACTTACTGTGAAGAAAAGAATAAAAGTGGACGGAGAAGGGACCTAGTGCTAACCTACCGCAATCATCCCAAGGTGTCTGCACCCCCGAACACTCACTCAGGCAATCTGTACAGAAACTGAAAACTGGAACGCCAGATATCGATTGGCAGCCATATCTTGCAGCGTCCCAACCAGGCACAGGAATCAAGCGGTCCCCATCCTGGAAGGTGCGTCACACTTACAGCGCCCAGATTTTTCGTAATCTCGAGACAACTCAGGTAAGGTCCACGGTTCGAACCCAACCTCGGCATCTCGAATGCGCCTGTATAGGCTTGGACAACCTGGAAGCACCTCAGTCCTCGTGCTTTTTTCAGGTGGCGTGGCAGCTAGAGACCTAAAGGGTGTCACGGCTGAATGATTCCTTTTGTTTTCGTACTCTTCCGCCAGGTCAAATTTGGCCACCTCTTTGCTTACGCAACTCTGAATTTGGCACGGTAAACGGCACTCTTCGACAAACGATGGTTCGGCGTGCGAAATATATGGCCTAATAGTTGTGTGAACAACGCGAACGATTCCCGAAGCTGCAGCTTTTAATAAAGAACTCCTCAACCGAGGGGTTCGGAACTTTGAAAAATAACTCTTGCGGCCACCTGTTGCTACTCTGTCGGAGGACAACTGACAATCATGCGCCGAAACGAACTGCTTCAAATACTGCATCCAAAGCAATCCCCATCTATCGCGTGCAGCTCGCATCCTCCGTGTAAGGATTTTCCATTTTTTGGAAACCGCAGAATGAAGAAATTGTGTTCGTTGATAGGTTTACTCATTTTGGCAGCTGCATAAACCGCGGGTAAGTTGCGAAACATGAAGTTATTTCACAAGGCAAAAGTAAAATTTGTCAACCTGTCACCTGTTGCATCAGAACTAAGGCCACGGAGACTAAAGGATAGCGTCCGTCTTTAGTAACAACCCTAAAAACCTCTAAGCCGGTTTTCAGACCACGTACCTGCCTTGCGCATCCACGATTTTAAGTAAGCAGGACAGGTTGCGCTCGCCAGTACGCTGAATTCCTTCTGTATTGATGTACGCGATCTGTCAGAAGCAACAATCCACCCCGATCGGGACGCGAGGACTACGGCTGAACTGGCTGCCACGGTGGTGAGAATCAATGGCGATCGCATTGTTCCGGAGTCCTACTGGGTGCGCCTCGTGACGCGGAGGCCGCCGCAGCTGGATACGCCTAGATGCGCATTATTTTGGGCTACCGAGCGGAGGCTTCTCTGCTCGACTGGACACCCGCGTCTAGCTGCCTCCACGCAGTTCGTATGGTAACGTCATTCATCTTTCGTCTACCGAAGTTGATGTAGTGGTTGAAGGGATTGCAGTCACGAAAGACAACTGTATTATCACTCCGGATGGTGGTTTATACGTGCCACAAACATGTCCTCGAACTAACCATCTCTCCGCTTATAGCTACGTTAAGTAATTGTCCGTATGACGTCCACTCCTATACCGCGGTTTAATAACGGACATAACTTAATCCTTCCTGATCTGGCTTTTTGACGGTTATTTAACCATTCGTTAGTCACATTTTACGGTTAAATAACCGTGAAAACAGGTTTTCAGGCAATCAATGAATGGTCGTTTAACTGCTTGTAATAGTGATACTACACTACATTAAATATGATGTGACGAAATACAATACCGTTTATTGTTCTCCTATGGTTTTGAAGCAACACTGCGTGACTGGGTACACAGGTCGTAATGTTGGCAGGGTCTTCGCCTCTTACGAATACTGTAAAGCACGACGGAGCCTCACTTCACAAATCACCTACACAGGAGCAGTCTCCGGCAGTCCGCAAACCACCGGTCGCACCCCAAGGTCACCGCAAAATTGTCGGTGGTTCATTGGCGTACGTACAACCAGTCAAACTCGAATGAAAGCCTCCGTTTGACTCTATTGATTCCCACTTTCGGGACACATCATTTAATGCGAAATTATGGATTGGATCTTAAAAATTTTGTAAATGGTTCCGATTTCACGTGCGTGAAACCTTGTATTAATGGATTCACATATTGATATGCCGGATCAAATGTTTACCTAGGCTTTTCGGATTGGATTTGGCCTTATCGTTCGGTGGCTTCGGTTAGTCTGAGAGGCGCAGGCAAAAAAAGTGGTGTAACACCGCTATTTAAGCATCAGGGAGTTGACCAGCGCGAGGACTCATGTAAAGAGTATACAAATTTAGTTTGAACTGGATCTTAGGTGCAGCGTAGACTGTCGGAGGAATGTAATTCCAAAAAGTGTCTACCGAAAGTGGAAAAAATAACCTTTTTAGAGTGTACATTCTAATCTAGAGAGGTTACTTATCATGTCCCCATAGTAGACTTTTAAAAAAGGATCGCCCAAACGTTGCTAACACAAGGCATACGAAAATATCAGGCGACGAGATATCAAGGAGCTAGAGAGGCGCGACATTTTATCTGTCAGTTCCTGTTATATCCCACCATTAGGCCGTGATAGCAAGTTGTCTAGAACTGATAACGCTCTTTGCGACAAAAGTTTGCGATGGTGACCACCAATGTCACACTGCTGCACTGTCACACATTTTTAATAGTATCGTTGCAAAGCCGCTTACCACCTCCGACAAGCATTCTGTGATGTTTGCATCCACAGACCGGTAGAACGGAGACTCAAAAGATACACCCTATTGGCATCAATTACCAGGCGTTGCCTGCTTCCAAAAATGACCATCCAGAGAAGCCACGAGGATAATTTGCTGAGTATGGCTGCGCTCCAGGAAAGAAGGTTCGGTCAACTTTAATTAACAAGAACGCGTCGATCTCTGAGTACTGACACCGCCACATGAATACTGGGCACACGTACGTAACTACCATACAACTAACAGTTAGCTAAGTGTCTTATCGTGAAGAAAAGAGGACGGTGGAACCTGGTGCTGATCAGGCACGAACATTTCGATGTTCCCCGTATAGAGCCACTTATTCGGACAGTAAGAACACTAGTGACGACGTCGATTGGCGAGCCGCGCAGAGTGGTTGATGCTTACCAGGTTTTGGAAGCCTTAGTAACACAGACAATTTTTTGGCTCCACCAAATGATCCCAGCATCATGCCAACGCGCGCTGACCACACCGCTACGGTACCAAAAGCGGAGGGTGTCAAAATTACGAGTCAAATAATTTCCCCCGATACAAGTTGCTGTCAAATTCGGGTCAGAATAAAACCTGGAAAAACAAGATTTTAGCCATTATCAACGTGAGAAGTGTAGCACATGGTAAGATATTCGTAAGACATTTTAATCATAAGGTGTTTTGTCGTTCGCGTTCAGACAAAATTATTGGTGGGATTATTTCTCAACTTACAGGTATTGTACCAAATGAGGTCAGATCAGATAACTACAGTTTGGAATTGCCGGGAACAGCACAACGGAGGGGAGGCAAAACCAAGAAACACGTTTCTCATGTGCTAAGTAATTTTAACTTGTGGAAAACAAAACTGGGCTTTGGGCAGGGGTACAACTATTTCATTAGTGAAGCCGGTTGAGTTGAACTAAAAGTGAAAACCGTTGCTGACTGTGAGTGCCTCTGTACAGTTAGGTTGATGCTGATGATAAGATGGAGGAACTCATAGTAGGAGCAAATGACAGTTTGCGCCCCAGAAGTGTGGTATGCCCTGAAAGCGGGCAAACTCACTGGTTTCGCTGGTTGAGGTAAGGTTGAGGGGAAGGTTGCGGTAACGCACAGGCGAAACAACCACTGAAGGTAAAACCGTTAGATTTGTGGATGGGGCAATGTGAAAGGACAGTGGAATACTGAGACGGTTATCTCCGGAGCAAGGGTTGGGCCGATTAGTACAAAGTCCTCCCAGACACCAGTGGGGTCGGGTAAACAAAGTGTTTGTATTTGCACGCGAAGGTCCAGAGAACAAGAGTGGATGTCGAGAGTGGGGAGGGGACCATTGTGGGTGCGCCATCAGATTGGGTGTGGCAGTGCCGTGCCATAATGACATTTTGGTTACTTTGGTTCCTTTACTTCGGTTTCTGACTTGCCCCGTAAAGAACATCAGGGTTGTGTTGATCAGACTGGAGATGTGCATTTCTGTTGTCAGCGGGCCGGGCAGAGTTGATAACAACCGTATAGGGCATTTGGAGCAACTACTGCTGGAAGCTGAAGCTTTTCAAGGCGGCAGATTGGATGACATCGGTAGAACTTTGCGAGTATGATGAGTGTCAGATAAAATGGAGTTTAGAAATATAAAAGATCCAAAGGGGATGACTGCAAATCCCTAAGTGAGCCTAAAAGGGGTAGTTTTTTGCTTAGTGATCTGGCAACCAGGGACTTGGTGAGCATGCCGATTTAGTATGAGGCATAGAACAGACCACCAAAATTTGCTTCTGCTTGGCGAGTATGCAGCACACTCAGATAACGATGCAAAAGCCTAGGGTTGGTGGTAAAGCTGGTGTCGTGCATTTTTCACTGGATATCATTCGGTCAGTAGGTGCACGGCCAGGGCGAGAGTAGTTGCACAGTTTTGGCAAGGAGGGAGTTAGCCAATGTAACAACGTGCAAGGAGACTAGTCGTTGGACTAGTTGGTAGAGGCTATTAAAGAGTGGCTTATACAAAGAGCAGTGGTAGTTTTCAGCTCTCCTACAGAGTTCCATCAGATGGACTCCGTTGTGCAAAAGGGTGTTTATTGGGAAGAGCATTTAAAGCATTAAGCATTTAAAAAATAATTGAGAGAGAGCTTTCGAGATAATGGATAAGGGCTTTAGTTTACCTGGAACTTACTGCGTGAGCTGAACAGTAAGGTGAAAGTATTGGTCACCGGTTACTGAATTGCCGCAGTCTGCGCCAAGCAAAAAATGCTGCATGGCGAAAAACTGCCAAACACCACCCGGATTAACTTTTTCTCTTTCAGAGTCACCGGCTGGTCAAAGCGATCCACCGAAAACAAGAGGAATGGTTGAAAAGCCGTATATTTTTCAGCATAATAACTTTATACTCCGGGATTGTCCAACTGATGTGGTTCGATTGTATATTCGTTTCAGGCCTAGAAGGCTGAATGACCGCCTCTGGTAGCTAGGTTAGGCTATCACGTATATTTGGTACCCCGGTCTTGACGACATGCGTAGCCACGGGCCAAGTAAGTGCGATGATCAACTGAGGTATATGACGACGCTGTAGCCTACGTTAACAAAGGTAAATACCTTAGCGATGTCGGGTAGTCACCGAAAGGTTTTTTGACAGATTCGCAAGTCCTTCAATGAATTTTCTATTTTCCATTGATTGAAACGCCTCTGATCTCCGAGAGGTAACCGAGAGTTTGTGAAGTCATTCTTATTATTGCTTAATATCATTGACACAAAGGGTTTCGAAAGCCATTCACCATCTATCGAGGGAAACTGCGCCGCCTTCCGACAAAGTTCTTTTGCCTGAGGGTGTCACCGACAGCCAGGCATATTTGCGTTGATATTACGCCATACACCAAGTTTTAGCAGTAGCGCACATTCATTCATAATCAATCCGGCCGTTGAAATTTGCTTTGAGCCACTTTATTGATCTTGGATCACACAAGGTTGGCAGCACAGACACGAACATCTTCTGAAAATCCTGGCGGGGTGCAATGTGCTTTGAAAATAATGTGCATGACATCGCGGAACACCAGTCCACTGCACATCCAACTGCGGGGTTAAGGTCCAAGGTAAGTGGAACCCTACTTACGCCCAAATAAGTGTCTGGTGACCTTGACATTTCGATCATTTAAACGAAAAGCCTTTGCCAAGGTATCCCAGAAAGACACGGTTCCATTAGATTGCTCTCTTGCAAAAGTCTGCAGGTTGGACACCCACTCAGATCTGTATAAATTGATCTTCTTCTGCACCAGGTGACTGGTCACGACGGCAGACATGCAAATTGAAAATGGAAATGCGCACTAAAATGTAATGAATTGGGCCCAGGTTAATCAAATTTGGACAAAAGTACAGGGGATTATGGATTGTTTGACTTAAGCGTATATGCACTGAAGTGCCGTAGTTGAACGCAAATCGTCTCCTCTAAATGCTAGAGTTTTGCGGGAAACTGTATATGCTTTGCACAGACCTCAGAGTACAACCTTCCGGTTGGAACCAACTGAATAGACAGTTGTGGGTAGCCAGTTGGTCATTTTGATGGCTTTGCAACTCCATGTTCCGGGCTCTGCACTTGGAACAGGACGTTCAAGTGAATGCATGTGTGACGGTGTACAAGACAGCTGGTGCTACACATTGTGCAGGCATCCGCAGGTGTAGCCCGATGCGAAGGGTCAATCCTGGTTTAATTGCAGCTCAAAATCAATTGTATCAATAACAGCCACACATAATAAAAGGATCTTATCCATGTCGGTAGAACCTGTATGATGCATCGCAGTTAATCGGAGGATGCGCTTGAGTTTTTTCCGAACGCAGGCAAAATATTAAGAAAAGCAATCCAGGGTATGATTTTAAGCAGAGCAAGCAAACTTCGCTTTTGATAGTCAAAATAAGTTTTCTGGAATTATATTTTAGCCTGGTTTACTCAGATGTGTTGTCCTTGACAGTATGAGTAACATCTGACATGTGTTTCACAAATCGTGGAGCTTACGAGAGACTCCCTCAGATGCTGCGGTACCCATCAAAAAGTCGCTAAATTTTAGTCTTGACAATATTTTTTGCTCCTTTTTTCGCTCTTTTTGTCAACCTGGACCCGTAAAAACCTTAAAACCCTAACAGAGTGCGTGAAACCTTACAGACGAGAGCGACTGAATGGTGGCCACATCTACCAAGCCAGGGTTTTCAATGCATCAAGAGATGGAGCTGGAGTAATTGATTGGTAAAATGCGTTTGTCGCCAGATTCCAAGCTTCAGTAATGGAAACACAAATGCGGAACTCTTTTCATGACTGCCACACTCAACGACAGGATTAGATATCTCAACTTCTTTCATGAAGATATAAAAAGGGACTATCAGAGGAGTGCACAGTTGGGTGAACTGTGTATAAGAATTGGGTTCGCTCAAACTGCACCAGACGAAAATGGCATTGGATCTGCGCACGTCAAAACCGCCAAGTGGCAAGGCCGACCAAAAGAGCGCGTGCTTTATGCACAAGCAGGCTTTCCGATTGGTCGGCCAGAAAGAATCCAGAGGGCGCGCATTCAAACTGGAATTGCACACAAGCCAGATTAACGCCGCGGGCTATTCGCACAATGGAATCGATTTCTCGAAAGCTATGACGTTTTCAGGGTTGCCACTTCATAGTGTAGAATGTCTATGTATAATGTACATGTACATGCATTATGCCCACCTACCTACATTAATGGTTTGTTTAAGAGTGCGAATCGTCAAGGTCAATAAACACTGCGGACTGTGAATACGTTACCTAACGTGATAAGAAATCGCGAACAGCGGAAAAAGATGACCCACTTACAGTGGACAGTTCTTTAAGATACTTTTGAAGCCGAAATAATTTTCTGAACATACTACATCTATATCTACTACTACATCTACATGGCCAGTGTGGACGCGAAATATGCGAAGGTGCTATTACTGTTAGCAATTTTTGCTCGATAATTACTGTTACCAGTGCAACCTGCGTACGCCGCGATCAATATCGGCGAGAAATCGTTGGAGATTTTTCCCAAACAGCACCGAGTTCCAACATAGCTTGCAAATAATGTGAGAAAGATCATGACGTTGATCAATTACCCCCATGGAACCTACTTCGATCATAGCGGACAGCTGAACGGACCTAGCTGACGCACACGACTAACATGCGGCTAGGGGTCCACGATGCCTAAGCAGCTGGCCGGAGCGCGCCCGTCCGTCTCTACCGGGGAAAAGGTCCAAAATAGATGACATAAAAAGTTTAGTGGTATTGGTCATTTGACGTGTACATATGTCCTGTCGGGAGGCGCATTGACGTCTTCGTGTGGATTTTTCATTTGGCCATTGACGTCCTAAAAGGAGGAAGATATAAGTTACGTTATCGAAACATCACCATGAGACACGCGGCTGCAAAACTGGATGGCATACTTACCTTAAAATGGGAGCACTTTGGATCAGTGCGGCGCAGTATTTGCAGATCTTGGCGGAATCTGTGTGCTGTTATTACGATAAACAACAACCTACTGTACGGCGTTGTCCAGGCGAACCATGCGGTGGAATATGTGCCGGCTGTTTGCAGAGTGTCTATGACCATAAATAAATGGTTATAACATGACACATACGTGCTTCCTGATAGCTTATCTGACAGGAAAATAGCACAGCATTATATCACAGCCGAACACTACTCTTGCAGCACGCATTTGCGCCGCCAGCTTGTCCATATGCATATAACGTTGTACCATACTTGCTACCGCCGCGCCGCGTTGAGGAGGGGATTATTTTGCGGCAGCCTACCCGTCTTGTGGTTGTTTAAGATGATAAAAGGTGACCGAGAGATTATCTCCATGTCTCCTCATACAAGCCGTACCCGACAGTCGGTTCTTCCTGTACAGTGTGCTATTAGCAAATGCGCTCAACATACTAGCTTCTGCGGATTCCTCAACTTTGCGTTGGTTTGCCGGCCGCCTGCTGCATTTGTATTGCACCCACTCGTAACGCTAAACAGCACTCGCGCTACTATTACCCCTGCGTGCAAAAGGGCCACATTTTTGTCCCTCATGCATTAATTTAATGCCCCAAATTCTGTTGAGGATGAAAACCGGACAACCGTTAATTTCTGAAGAAATATCTGAGACCATATCTGAAGCCGTAAAATTGAATGCGCGTCAAAAATTAAAACTAGAGCTGAATTAAATTTACTTTCAGCACAAGTGAGGCAGATAATAGTGGCTCTTGGTTTGAGCATACATACGGCAAAATACAACTGCTTTGCACAAAAAATCTCATTCGATACACAAAGGTTTTGGAGAAAGTTGCATCTGCCGGATAAGCACCAGCTGTCTTCCGAGGATTTTAGCCGGTCATTCAAAATTCCAGCGGCCCCAATTGGCATATTACAGTTTCTTGAAAGTAAACTGCGAACAAACGACCTAAGACATTTAAAAAGGGCTAGAACGTGGTCTCCTGAGGGAGTCTTGTCAACACCCTTCTGTAAGCCATGAGCAACGTGCATGCAGTAATTATTTCGTAGATGGTCATCACGATGCAAAATAGCTTTGACACGATCTACAAGTGAAGAATACTGTGACGGGTTACTCTGAAAATAACGATTTACTGCCTATGTCGAAAACTTTTGTACCATGACCAAAATTTTTTTCATGTTTCCAGGCGAACTCCGTCCACTGGCTTGTCCAGGAAAACCAACTTTGCTTAAATCACCGTACGGTTCGGTGTTCTCGTAGTGAATTCGTCGCAAAAGTACATTGAAACTCTCCTCAGATTTGCTGCACGCTAGCATTTTCAAGCACTGTAGTAAGATGCCCCTCTCTTGAACTAAAACCGACGACACACCACCAGGACACTCTGAGAAATTTTTAACACAAATGCAACTTCACCTAAGTAAGGTGATTCCGCATTGTGGCTAGCTACGCTGCATGCCTGTCGTAGAAAACGATTTGCACCTTCCTGACCTCCGGCGTAGTTTTGTTAAAATACCAAAGGACACTCTCATACCTCTCAAGTTTCATTCTCTGTAAAGCCGCGGCACACACCTTGACCCCGGCGACGACAGTATATTACGACAACGTGACTCAGGCGATAAAACTCACGAACGCGTTGTGTGGTCGAAACAAACAGCACTGCCTCGTCATAAATGGTAAACAGGTCTTTCAGTTCACTGAGCGGAAAACCGAAACATTTTAGAAGCCTAGTTTCTGAATGCCGCGCAACCGATAGGTAACCACGATTATCATGTAGGTGTTTGATCGACTCTAATCAACTAGAAGGCTGCATGACCTCAATATTTTGGGTAAGCTTATTCCTTATGTCACAGTTAGCAAGTATTACTTCCCAATGACGCCTGACATGGTCACGGATTTCAATGTTGGAATGTATATAAAAATCCGTGAAACCTGCCCTGCTGTTAAACTACGGTTAGCGTAATAAATACACGGAGTGTTCGTATGTAATGCAGCAATCCGCCGCTGTCGCAGTCGTAAATTAGGCATCCCGACGAGGAGCATGCGGAGTCTGCTTGTCTCAGGGCGTGAACAATAATGAAAAGTTTGTCGGATACATACTCTGGATTACGTCGGCTTATCTACCAGTCGACACCGGTGCAGAAATTTGCGCAGCAGATCTGCATCGGGGTGCAAACGTTTTTGCAGTGTCCGCAGATTTCTGCACCCGGGCGCAGACCCAGTGTGGAATTGGAACAGATTTTTGCACCCTGTGCGAAAATGGTGTAAACATTTCCGCACCCGGGTGCGAAAAACCCGAACTCAGTACCCGAATTTCTGCCCCCAGCCCGCACTTAGCAAAAATTGTCCGGCACGCGAATTTAGCCCGTTGTAGGCATTTATTTCTCCTCCTATTGCGATTCGCTGAATTCCCAAACACTATGCTCTTGTGCGGTGATCACCTACCTACCCTCAAACTTTTCCTCAGCATATCACCTCCCTGGATATAAATGAGTGGCCTCAAATACAAACATTTATATGAATGAGGTGGAAAAAATTTACAGAAATTCATTTCATTGGTCATTCCCGGTAGCCCCCTGCAGGCGTCTATGAAATTTTGTTCGTTTTCCAGCCAGCGATGAAGGATTCTCTTTATTTGTCGTACATTGAATTGGGAAGCGTTTCGTTTGATGGGTCTGGAATGAAAACATATAGTCATGGAAGTTTATTTAGCCATTTGTTCAAATTAAGCTACCATAAAATAAACAACAAATAATTATAAATAATACCTTGGGCCAGCTTGATTGATCCGAAAGCTGCTTTTTCATTAATACCCCGCCAATTATGAGGTATAGAGAGTCTCGGCGCCAACGTGCACGTATGTCAGTTATATACTGTCGTACATCGCTGGCAACCTGCAGGAGCCACCTTCTTACCTTTGCGAAATCAATCGTCGTGACTCAGACCAGCACCCACCAACTGAGCACGCAGGGGACCATCTCTGATGTCTGCTTCGTACTTGCGGAGTTCATTTGTACACAACGAGGGTAGAAGGGGCTCATTCGTTGTGAACTGCTTGTATGTACTACAGCCCCGAATTTCATATGCAGTCTCTGGAGCCGTGAGTAAATTCGCTGCAAATTTTCTATAACATAGTTAAGTTAGGATATTGTAATTTACTCACTAAGAATGAGGTCCGCCAGATCTTGGATAATCGTATTGGCCTTGGCAATATGGGAGTTCGTCCTAGAAAGTAAAGTACACAGTACGTAAAGCAAACCTGAAAAGCTACGTCAATCTGCTTGGTTCCATATCATCAACGGCTGGAAGTGTTGCATATTTGGAGCTGCCGATAGAATTTAGATGATCGTAAGGAACTACAACGTACGTTTTACATATCACTGTGGCATCGCCCGGGACAGCTGTGGCGTCAATAACGAGAGTCATACCAATTTTCAGGCCAATAGGATTGCTACGTGTACAGATAGTGAACGAACAGATTAAAAAACTAGTAGGTGCAAAGCCGGCGGACTGATGACTACGGTCGCAGATAAGGTGACATCACCACCGGGCCCATCCTCCGTCTGTAAAATCAGATGGCAGCTGTTTGTTTTCCTGCTACCATCATAATGCGATTGAAAAACCTACTACTCGTATGACCCCTTCGTCGTGCTGCTCAGCGGAGGAAGTATGCCTTGAGTCAATAATTTCTTGCTAGGCACACAGCACATCCGCAAAAGTTTCCAAAAGTTTTTTGTAAAACGAACATGAACTAACTGTAACGTCAAAACACTTCGTATGTACATGGCTTTATGGGTCACTTTGATAGGGTGCTTCTCAGCAAGCTAACATGTAACACATTGGTCGTGCACGAAGGCCAAAGAACCGAGTCACGAGGTACGACTCATGCGCTACTTTAACGGTGTTGTCCTCGAAAACTAACACAGCTTACATGGGTGAAAAACCATGTTCCAAGAAAGAAATTCCAGAGAAGAATGTACACGTGCACCAGGAATCTTTGAAGGAATAACACAACACCAACACAAGTGTATGTATTTATTTTATGGAATATCAGGTAATATCAATTTCATCTGCCGAGTACCAGCTGCAAGGAAATTAATTATTCAATAAAAAATTGCTAAATAGGGGAGTATATACGACTGTCTCTGTAAGAAAAACGTATGCATTTACAAGATATCTTGCTGATTGATGCAAACAGCCGAGTGTGATGCAAGTCAGAGCACCGGAAAACTACAACGTCCGTTATGAGTGTAGATGGGAGAAATGTTTTGAATATCTGGTACCCATCAGTATCTTCTAAAACTTACAATGGCAGCTGGTTGACGGTCATGGAAAATAATAGTAAGAGTAATAATGATGTTTATTCCCAACTAGTGGGTAGCATACCTTCAGGCATGATCATAAAGTTATAGTCAGACTTAGTGCTTGACTGGTAGGGTTTGTGAGTACCGGGAATTTCATGGAAAAAAGACGGCGACATAAACGGTGGGCATTACCCAAAGTAGACTTGGTCACGCCTAAGGCGGCATGGGTAGGGAACCGAAGTGGGAAACATATCAGATGCGACAAGATACTATCGTTCGATTTGAAAGTGGAGGGCAAAAACAATACGAGGGAGGGCATAGCAAGGGGCTGCCTGCCTGGTACGTGATAAAAATAATTATAAAAAACTTCAATCTGCAGAAAACGCACTTGTCAGGGTAGTTTTTCCAAAATGTGACACGCCTATGCAAAAACCTGTGACATACGCTGGTGGTTAATGGCCCCAACGGCAAAACCATATAATCCAAACAAATGCCTCCTTCGACTACGTCCAATCCGACGCGCTCGGCCAGTTGGCGGTGCAGCCGAACGGCCGGTGGTTTTGGTTAACGAATACAACGCTTTGAATGGCCCAGCTCCTATTCATTAGGAAAACAGCAAAAACGATCCAAGCAACCGTAGAGCTTGATGAAGTGAAACAAATGCAAAAACACGTGTATGTCGTAAACTAAATGGTGTCGTCCAAAAATAGCAGCAAATTTTGAAACAGCAACCTTAGAAACATCACATGCAAAATTAGCGTTATGCTGTGAAGAAAGGGGAACGGTCTATAAAAGTGGTTACAGAAAAATACATGGAGCTTTTGTAAACGTCAGGATGTAGAATATCTTGTAAAAACGGGGTGCATGCATAGAAGGAACTGTGGGAACTCAGAAGCCTCCCACCGCTCCAGATCTACTATAACTCGGCATTTTCGGGGAAAATCTGCACTAAAGACCATGCTCTGATCCTTAATTGCATCGTTCAGTAGGTTTCAGGGCTCCAAAGTTTGCCTGTCCTTGTGTCCAGCCAGCAAAGTTCCGAGTTAGCTGAGGAACGTGCACACCAGGCCAGGTACCACACTGTCCATGTTACCGGACAGGAAACCGTCAATCATGGGAAACATCACCTCCTCAGTCGGACGGGGACCAGCATAGCGCTTCTCCTGCTTTCGGGTCCGGAAATCCGAGTCATGAACTAAGGTGGTTGCTAACGCGCGTAAAGTCATTCGTATACCAATGTGCACATCTATCTGCGTACAGTAATCACAGCCGTAATATCCTGTATGCACCTTCACTTGTATCAGGAATACCCTAGCAGGACTGTCGCAAACAATGCGTAAAAGACGGATGGTGGTAATGTGGTAAACTATGAAAACACCGTTCACCAAGACGTCCGTCAACTGAGCGACTGTGTTGGACACCATTTGGCTTGTTCTCGTCACAGCATATACCAATGACAAAGGGATGACCGAGGAAAGAGGAGATTATGCGGGAGAGTATGGGTTACAGCCTGTACGCGAGTTGTTGTAGGCCAGATTACCACCAAAGCTCGTTTGCATGACGATATGTGTTACCCCAGTATGAATCTCCCGGGGCTGCCGCATCAAACCTGCTTCCAGTCCAAGGTGGATGTACGTCCCGCCGGCCCTCTGTCACATGCAGCATCGACGGGGAGTTTTCATTACAGTTCGTGGATCCTTCGGACGGGACGGGAAAAAGTACCTCAGTTTGCCCAAAACAACGGCCAAACCGGGTAAAGGTAGGCCTAGTCTTTGTGCCATCCAACGAACAGCTGTAATGATATTCCTACGCAGTTGTGGATTGTTAAAGAACGACACTGTTGAAATGCAACGTAAGTGTTGGCGGGACACACGGACCGATTCCTTCAATGACTTGAATTGGGCTTTTCTCTTGTGGCGAATGGCAGTTTTATCTGGGGTAAAGAAATGGTTCTAGAGGGACCACAGTGATGATTGGCCTTCTAGTGCCAAAGTGCTGATAACAGGGGTGGCTTAAACCGCTGGTGAAACACCATACCGCACTGCTCGTGGGACACACAGCTAGGACATGTCTGGAACGCATCCCCTGATTAATTATGAATCTTACTCACAGACGTTTGACCCAAGGCATTGTTGACGCATTCGTCTCTAGAGAAACGAAAACAGCAGGTTGCTGCAAACGCCTGACGTAATTTCTATACACTGTTGACCTCCAGAAGCCGCCACGAGCAATGCGGACGAGTTTTGGAACACCAACGATTGCCCGAAGTGAAAAAATCGCGTTTACAATTTTTGTACTCGTAAACACATCAGGCATAAACCATATTACAGTAAGACAAAACTCGCTCCCCCAGCCAAACGCTAGACAACCAGAACGCAGAGCTGCGCCCAAATAATTGCTTGCCACACTAAAACAGAACGATTTAAATCGGTCGACGGTTCACATTCCGTAGGAACTCAGAAATGCAGACTTTTATGGTTTTTCATTACTACGAGACAAATAGAGAAGCTTTGATACCCCCTAAATGTATCCGTCTTCATCGGCTCAAAACGCTCCACTGCTGCAGGAAGTTCAGCACAGGTTCCGCACCCGAGCGCGGAAGCGGGCTAACTGGGCTGTTTGTAGAGGATGCAAAAATACTGCACCCAGTTAAAGTCATGGTGAGGGGGTATTCGACTCGCATCTTTGCCAACTGCCGTCCCCTAGACCTACCGTCCCGAAGACGCAGCGCGTTGCAGTTTGACGCTGGAAGCAAAACAGACTGGTCCGTAAAACACCAAAAGTGTAGAGCGGTCACGAACCAATTATTTCGTTGAAACCCTGAGCAAGATCAACACCCAGAGTAGCACGCTGCACTTCCATTGCTGCCACACGAACGCGCCTGCCATCTCGCGGATCCATGTAGTATACCACAACCCCTATTGGGTTTGGGCCATGTGAAACGCTCCCGCCAATCAATTGCTTGTATTTGGTAAGTGCATGAATCGGCTCAACCGTAACACGGTTGAGGTGGTAGGGCATACAAACCATCTGTGGTGGTGCAAGCCGCTGCAAGGTTTTAAGGCTGCACTTGACCGTAGGGTGAGTCAAGCCGATAACCTGTCCCGTCATTAGTGCTTGTCCTATTTAAGTGAATGGCCGAGTCAACAAGGGATATTTCCGCGCGGTCAGCTGCTTACTAGAGGTAGCTGGACCATGGACACGGACGCCGAGACGGACGTAGACGTCATCAACCTATACTCCTCCAGCTCCTTGGGCAGGGTACAACTGCAAATCGACGACAAACCTATCTACAGGTTACAAATATAACGCTACAAAAAGGAATAAATCGTCCACGAGCACGGCCGCGGCCTAGTGTAGAGTACACTCATGTGATTCGCGCGAATTCTCGGCATTACCATTCGTTTTCTGTGCCACTGGTCTATTTAGGCCCCACCGTCTTTTCAGTTTACTGTACCACTGTGTGAGATAAAGCTTTGCATATACCTTCGCGCCCACGAATATTCCAGCATGCATACACGCGTGCACACATCAGCGGGCGCTTTCTGTCAGTCTGCTCAGATGGATTGTCGTTCAATATTGAATTCGGCTGGTTGTCAACCGCGGTTAAGCAACATCTGATTGGTTGCCGCTGTTTGCACAGACGGATGTGAACAGGGTGTAGTAGAGCCGGCTTACTTTGGGATTAACTTAGGTGTGCAAATGGGCTACACAGCCAATATCAGTCGAAGCGAAATTGGAGTCTTTGATGTTATTTGTGAGTATTCTTGATCATGTTTTATATTTAGGTCAGCTTGACACTCAGAACTGGTACGTTGGCTCAAGATCTTTCATAAGCCTGGTGCGCGGAATGCAAATTAGGTGGCCTTCTACGGGGTTAGGATCTTACTAGTGAAATTGAAAGGAAATCATCCAGGACACCGAGCAGTAGCTTCCAGTAAGTAGAACCATGTGTGACCCAAAGCCCTTCCATTGCAGCATGCCCCTTCCGAACCGTTTACCGCTTCTTACCTTCGTAAACAAACTTAATCACCCCATAGGTTTTCACCAACTCGCTGAATCCCTGGAAGATCTGTTTTTATGGGCAAATATATAAAGAACACCATCAAACAGACGCCGGAGTAGTATTGCCCCTTGTCTTGGATGCTGACGATGATAACAAGTGGCTGAAACTCCACCGCCGCGTCTTAAGGCCAACTTCCGCAAGTTTCAACAACCCACCTCTTTCTACCCATAGCAGACCTCACGCACATACTTCGTTTGGGCTTCTAGATACCTGCCTTTGCGCATCCAAAAAGCCCTGGGGTTGGTACAAAAGAGGACCACTCTTCTGGGGGCTGTGGCGAATGGTGTGCCGGCTTACTGCTATATCGAGTGCCCCACACAGTGTCGCCAATGTGCCACAATGGTGTTCCAGACCCACAACAAACCAACTATCCCTTTTAGCGAAATACACTCATTTGCATACCATTTTGGTTTTCACGGGGTAGCCACCTGGAACTCAGCTAAGTTTCTCGTTCATGAAGTTTTTAAGTAACCAGGCCACCTCATGTATCAGTTGGTAGGGCATTCGAGGTAACGCTACACATGTACATATGTAATTCACTAATCGTAGGGTCACTGAAAACTCTTCGATAGCTCACGACCGGTTTTGCCCTTCTCGAGGCTCATCAGGTGGGCACATTCCCCGAGGTTTTGTCAAACGTATGTTCACAAAAAACGAGAGCTTCAGTTGGGTTCCAGGTGAGCCTTTTGTCAAAACCAGATTGGTGTGCAATTGAGTGTTATTCGCTAATTTCGTGCAATTTGGGTCCAAGTAGAACGTAAGATTTTGACGGGAAGCTCACCTGGAACCCAGCCGAACCCTCCGTTTTTTGATGAACATAAGGTTGACAGAAGCTCGGGAACTGCGTCTAGCTGTTAAGCTTCAAAAGGGGTGAAACGGGCTGTGGGCTGTCGACTGGTTTTTAGCAATCTTGTGGTAAATATATTACGTCTAAACACCCCCTTCATTCCCTACTAATTACGGCGCTAACAGCCAAATTCCGGAGTCACTTGTCGAAGTTAGATTACCGGTAAATTTGACCCAGCCATCCTACAAGCCTTTTTTCCCGTGTTTGCTGCACCGAGAACCTGCTGAACCAAGCGGTCGTTTCCGCTGCATTTTGGGATTTTTTGCTCAGCGACTTGTCACACTACTCGAAAATCTAAGCTTTGCGGCAATTCAGAACATTGCCTACCAGCTTCCACGCACTGTAGAATTTCATAAGCAAACGTTTGTTGACCCCTGCAACACACCGCACATCCTGGTTGTCCTTAACGTGGGCCCCCTGCAGCCTGACTTTCCTCTATGATGTTGATCGACTCCTTCTGAATAAGGCGATAAAGTGACGATGGACAAGCTTTGTTGTCGTACATTGGGGCCTTGGCCGTTGAACACCTCATTCCCGTATACCTTCTTTGACGCGATAAATTATCCAGGCCGTGTGCAAGCGCAAAGCTGAGAGCCCTGACGCTGGTGTAGCAGGAATACCGAAGTGAATGCTGTCCCCGTACAAATGGTTTTCTTCAAAGTTTTGCCCTTTTACTTCGGTCAAACGCTGCAAACAAGTGTCGAGCTCGTGTTACAAAGGCAGTAATTAGTGAGCAAACGATCAGCAATATCGGATAAGACTAGGCAATCAGTGGACAGAAAACGATAGCAGTTCAATAACTCAGATACATGTCAGTGCAACTAATATCAGAAAGTCGGGCAAAAGAATTTCGAAACCTGGACGACCACTGTTTTTGGGGACGGGATTTCTCTTTTTTCTTCTGGTTGAAAACCAACGCTATGGACGCTCCGACTCTGCCAAAAGATAAACACATAAACTACCACCTCTATCGGCTGATTATGCACCTCACTGGTTACTATCTCAGAGTCGTGCTGTGTCCACATTTGATTCTGATGTGCATCACAGCACTCCCTTATGTCACCCGGGCACTTTTGGTTGGGCCTCGTCATGGTGGAAGGGCCAGCTTCAGTATTAAATGCTGGTGCCCACAATTGGCTGACGAATGAATTCATCACTCTAAGAGGACCTTTGCAGGGGGCAATCTATCCGGAGTCACAATGGACAAGGGAAGATGTTGGACTGGTACCTACCTGTATGGTCAACCCTTAAGGGGCTTTTTGATTGGTCAATGCTTGACATTCGAATCTCTGTGGCTTGAAGCTTACGTCAGCCAGCCATTGGTCGTTGTTTATGAGCCCTGATCCCATAGCGGACGTGAGCTGACCGTCGTTTCTATTGGAACAGGTAGGTTGTATGCAGGTTGTAGACGGATCAGCGCGGTATCATTCTGCTTGCGTTGGCTAAGCCTAGTCAAATAAAACGTTGTGGTTTTGCATCAGGGTGTGAAAAGCCACAGCTTCAGCTGCAGCAATATATTGCTGATGAGACCGTCTCCACTTTGTGGGAGTGTGAAGGATTTCTGTGCGGGCAGCGTGCATTGCCTTTGTGTTCTGCAACGCCCCTATTAACACGCCCCATTCGGATCCTCCTCAGGATAGACGTTGTCAGACTGGATAAAAGTGGCAGGAGCCCAGCCGGGATGACATTGGGGGTGCATAGAAGGGGTTTCTCGGGTTTACCTGGCAATGACCGTTCTGCAGCGCAATTTTGTGTGGGTAACAGATTGTATAGACAGATCCGCTATGTCGTATGCTATCTAGCACGGACCTGTAAGTGCGGATCCGAAAGTACGTCGATGTACGTTAACGTAGCCACAGCCTTCTTCTGGTGGCAAAGTCGCCCAAAATATATCGCTTACATTTCTGACCCTGCATTAATTCGTACCTTGGAAAATGATTAGCAGTCCAGTCCATCGCCAAATGTCAGCTGCAAAGTTGAGTCTACTGGATTCAGTGCCTGTTTAGCTCCGGTGATTTCCGTAAAAATCACACGGGCTTACAAGGGGGCAGTCTCACACACCATTGGAGTGTGAGCGAAATCGAAAAGTTTTATTGATACAAGGAAATAAGCAGCCTTAATGATTTCCGGTGTAATCTGAAAGGGAATGAGGGGTCTCATCCATAATCAATGACAGCAGCAATTTGCGAATGGTAACCACGTGCTCTTTTGAAACAGCTAATTACATTTGTGCCGATTAGCCCTGCTCGACCGTTATCGTAGGCTCTCCTTGGGGTTGCCGAAACAACCAATTATTTCTAACACGATCTCATGAACAGTGCGGCGCGCGAAACTATCCGTTTTTATCGGGCATCTTCAGATTTTGTTGCACTAAGTTGTGGCCCGTCACGAAGCAGTTGGACCTTATCGTTGTGTGACGGTTCGTGTACATCCGCGACTGGGAGGTGTCCGCGAGCCACTCGCAGAGTCTGATACTAGGTTGGTCGATGGTTGGAGCTCTGACGAACAGTCTCCAGGTTAGGGGTTGGAACATGTGTGGTGGCTTGTTCCGTAAAAATTGGAATGTGTTTGCATTTCCAGCTAAACACCGCTGCTCTGTGATCAGGCTTTTGAGCTAAAGGGTTTGGTCGATGACACTAATCGTCCCGTCTAGGTGTGGGCGCCATGGTAGTGTCCCAGCCCACGTAAAAGCGTGATACCCACAGCTTACAATACTCATGCCACATCTGCCTTCGCGTGGTGCCATCAGCCGGGTCGCCATGCCTGCGTCGTACAGCATGGAGGGTTGGGACTGGCCGAACGGTCGTGCGACTGGGTCGGTACTTGGCCTCCTGCTCCGCCCACTATGGTATGTCAAAAGGCAAGGTAGCTTCAGACAGCTCTTTATAGAGACAAAGGAAGATTAGTACAAATGTATTTATAGGAGAGTCACAGAATGTCCCACAAGGTCGCGCTAGAGTCTCCGTGAGGGGCAAGAGTTGTCTAGCCAACGACGGCCGATTCAGATTGGCTGGCATTTTGACCAATCAGGGCATGCCTTCGTTTCGTCCGTAGCCCGCATGTGACACATCCGTCCAAATCATGTGATGTTCGGTTATTAAGGACGGCTGGCCCCCGGACAGGAGGGTAGGCAAAATCCTGCTACTGCCGACGCCTCCCTTATTTCTCTTTCACATGATTTTCCTTCCCCCTCTCCCCACCCCACTTATTACTGTCTTCTTGTGGGCTCACCAGTTATGACCGAATACTCCTTTCGTCCTGCATCAGTTTTGCAAGCAATATCTGCGCGATATTCGGCGCCAACTTCCTCAGGCATCTCGAAGTCAATCTTCAAGCCTCGACGCCCAGTCTCTCTGGCCGCCTTTGATGTACGCACTCTGAAGCAAGCAGGACAACAAGCTGCTCTTTCTTTCAAACAAGACTCGGTCGGCATTCGTTTAGCTGCAACAACCTTTGATAACCTAGCTGACGTTCCACCCGAAACAAACAAGGACTTGCCATCCACGATGGGGACCGCGTAATTCCTGGATTTCCAAGGCGTACTCGACTCGGTAAACTAGTCTATCCTCCTTAACGCTTGCCCATCAAGGAATGTCCCGGAATTTTGTGAACATAATACGCTTTTTGTGTTCCCAGACTTTTGGGCGCGAGAGAGTATACGGAGAGCTTCCTAAAAGCTTCCGTGCACAAAGTGGTGTCCGCCAGCGATGTGGCTTTTCTACATTCTTTTTTTATTTCCTGTTTGGTGAAATAATGAGACGAACGCTGAAAGATCTTCAAAACCCTGGTGTTCAAATAGCCTCTGACGAAATCCTTGTCGATCTGGGCGACATCCTCCTCGTCTTCGAAGAGGAGAAGGCGAAGTTGTTTTTGGATGAACTGACCAACGTCATCCCGTCCTTTGGAATGCACTTTGCACCCACAAAGTGTAAGGACAAGCTCCTGGACATGCAGTCACTGAACACGCCACTTACAAACCAGGGAGAGGCACTAGAAGTTGTGGAGAGATTTACATATCTTGGAAGTTGAATTAGTTCTGATTGTAGTGAGACAAATGAGGTCAATGCACGGACCTGCAAGGTCCGGGTCTGGTTTGCTAATTTGAGACACCTATGGCTTCAAAGTGATATATCCCTGAATCTCAAGAGAATTGCGTATCAGGCCATAGTGCGGGCTATTTTGTTGTATGGCTGTGAGACTTGGTCTGTTCGAGCAGCGGAACTGAGACGTCTTCAAGTGTTCGACAATCGTTGTCTCAGAACCATACTTCATGTGGGTTGGTGTCGGCGAATCCGTAACGAGGCAATTAGAAAGCGAATTTTCGGTTGTGCAACAGGAACTCCCATGTGTTTAGCACCAGAAGCTGCGTTGGTTAGGCCATGTATTGCGCATGCCGAACCATCGTCTGCCGAAGGGGTTGCGGTTTTCTGTGCCCAATCCAGAGTGGCGGAAGCAGAGAGGTGTCAAACCCTTGGCCTGGAATGGCAGTATGAAAGGGATTACGAAAGGCTTGGTGCTATCGGTGCTACTCGCCTATCAGGATGGACACCTCGTGATCTCCACTGCGCCTGGTTGGAGACGCTGTAAGATATGGCTGCTAATCCATGTCAATGATGTTTCTGTTGTCAGTTTCTACAGATTGTTTGAATGAGTGTCTGGAGGTGTAGTAGCAAGCTAGTACTGTGTCCCTTCTCCCGTCCCCCTCTATTCTTCACAATAAGGCTTTAAAATAAATGGTTGTACGGCAGCGAAGTGACATCGGTGTTGAACACCGATCGAACCCCACACAAAAAAGTAATGGAAACGAGCACATGAAGTGTTGTGATACTCGTCATTCGAGAAGAAATCCTTTGAAGCCAAAGGGACCAATATTCAACAAAATTTATCGCCAATCAGTAACCTTGCGTCGTTCCGCTTTTTTTAAAGGACCATATTCCTCTGAAAATCAATACATAAGAATTCATACATGAATAAAATGTGACCAGATGCATCATCCTGTTTAGTTTGATGACCGTTCTCCTCTGGACTGTGCAGCCATAAGCGTAACCAATGCACACACTACGCACACTGTCTCTATAGTCCAATGGAAAAGTGTGCAACATACCTACGGTAACTCTTCGAAAAGTGACACGCCATCGTGGTGACGTGGATGAGGCCGGGAACGGAGTCTACTATCTGTACTTGGCATCCAACCTACTCTGGGTAATGTCATTCTTCGATAACCGGTATATACATATACAGCGTGCACACTCAAGATGGCCGGCGCGCACTTTCAGTTGTCTGCTAACCCCTCCCATATGAGTAACATTGTAATGCCCACAGCAGATTTTGCGTACATAGTCAATTCGATCATCTTGGCTTGTGGGGTCTTTAGAGTGTACTGATGGTGTTGTCAATTCAGAAGACTGTGTGTGTTAAATTCCGATAAGACCGCAAGGATTCGCCCGCAATTTCATGCGACTATAGTTACCACCTTTCGGTCGTGATCAGGCGTGAGTGCTGCAATGGTTCCGCAAAATGCCTTAACTGGAACTCCGTTCTACAAGGTGCATCCATGCTAAGAATGATCGAGATACCTTAGTGACCATGGCGAGAACTTATCGAGCGGAAGGTCCACGGTTCGACCTCCACCTCCGAATCTCGACTGCTCCTGTCTAGCCTTGAGAAACCTGACCATACCTCGACCCTCGTGCTTTCTGTGGGTGATATGACAGCTAGCCACCAAAAAGGGTGTTACATCTGAATGATTATTTTGCCAAAGGAGAGCAGCCAACCCCTTATTACGAGGCATTCTGGTGGTACAGTCGTACTGTTTTGTATGCTAGACGTGTGAAGGCAGTAAGGTGTTTTCTCCAGTCGACCAGCCTGCCCATATTTATGGAGGTAACGATGCTGCCTTCCCCGGGGGACGGGTTCGGAAAGACTGACACTAAAACCGCACACCGATCGCCAAACGATTGACCGTAACCACCGGCGAATTATCCAATATGGTCGAACAACAGACAAGCCTTGCCATGAGCTCGGTGCCGCTGCAGACGCACCTGTTATGCACTGCAGCCTCAGGAGTGAGACATATGTCCCTAATTCTTTGAGCTTTCGATCTAGGCTAGTCTCCCGCCGCTAAGCTGGTCAGACTATTGAGTCATTGGCTCCTGACGGTTTCCTACAAGAAAACTCTACTGCCCACTTCCTTGTGGGCTAGACCTTTAAGTCAAAGGCTCAAGGTGAGGTAATTCGAACAATCCCTTTCCTCGCCCTCTTCAACTCTTCGTTTACCTCTTCTATCTTCCAGAATGAGTCGGTTTACGGCACAAAGTCACGTCAAGAACTCATTCTTTGAGTCTGACAAGCTAACCATAGCTTGAGCTGTGGTATGACCGTCACCTTAACCAGTCAAACCGTGTTTATGTTCTTCGTGATTCCGATTAATTTGCTCCCACATCGATCGAAAAAAAACTGGTCCTAAAGTTTTATCATCAACATTCAATCCCAACAAATGTTGCACGGCGCGCAATTTATTCGACATCGTTTGTGCTGAGTATGGTACGGTTATTCCAAATCGCAACTGCTTTTGAAAGTCGTTAAAAAACATCCGGACAGCGCATTATTTTGGCCTGGATTTGGCATGCACAGCCAAGCCACCGGTGACAGAGATACCGTGTTCAGACAATTTATCATGAAAATATTATCTGCTCTACTAGTCGGAATGCGTGTTTACCGCTACGTAGCTTTTTCGCCCATTTCAGTCCAAAGGTTTGCGCTCTTGTGCTGCGAAGAATTAGCAAACATTGGCATAGGTTTTTTACTACATGCCAGAAAAACCCTATGTTTTCAAACCGAGTCACAATTTATTGCTGAACTTTTCATCTAGTGTACGTAAATATGAGTTTATGAAAGTTGTACATAAAGAGCTGCCCCACATTTTTATCACACCCTAACTATCACTTGTTTCTGAATGAATGTTGGCTTCAGCGAGTTCACTGAGCAGGAGTATCCACATAGCGGTCGTTACGTGAAAAATGCACTTACGTTGTAGTACAGTAAAATCCTACATTGCCTTAGTCTTTACCTGGTATTTGTCAGTTCATCTAGGGTGATTGGAAGCTATTCAACAACTGTATTCGCACAGTTCAGCTAAGTCATAGAATTATTTCCGCCGAACTTTTCACCAGTTCAATCGCAGTGCGAGCTCCGGCTCACTGTTCATCAGTAGTCCCAAAATCTGATTCCGGTCCATCAAAATGCTAATAGGTGTATTTGAAGTAGAATAGGTTTTATGTACTTTTGTCGGTCACATCTAAGACAGACGTTACAGTACCGATTTCACAGTGGTCGTGTGCATAGCGTAAGTATGCAGTCTGGCCACCTGTGTTAACACCATGCATGCCACATGATTGAGGTTCGCCCGCTTTGGGTCTGCAATGGGACACTACAACTGGGTTCACACTGCATCGTTGGAACTACCAACTACGCCGTGTGACCAAACCCTCGATTCTGTCATTAGCGAACATATCTGTCAGCTAGGACAGCCATAAACGATGCCTGATATTTATGAGATTTTCATTTGTCCATGTATCCACTATGACCTGAAAATGTCGAAATTTGGGCGATGTGCGAACTTATTACTCCACTCGACTTTCACTCACACACATACTATCACATAGTCACGTATCCTACCGCAACGACTCCCACGTAGTATTCACACAGTGTGTGCACCGTATAATCCCGTTCTTTGTTACTGACCAACTCATTATGCTTTCCCGAACATCCTGCGGTCAGCATTGT
Organism: Opisthorchis felineus; assembly: GCA_004794785.1. Taxonomy (NCBI): domain Eukaryota; kingdom Metazoa; phylum Platyhelminthes; class Trematoda; order Opisthorchiida; family Opisthorchiidae; genus Opisthorchis; species Opisthorchis felineus. Next base: position 332,820 of record SJOL01009001.1, read on the forward strand.
TCTATCGGACCAGCGGTCATTTTCGAACGTGACGAAGTCGAATTCCTCACCATCTGTAAACAGATCCTATAATTTTAAAAAGACGAATGTGTACAAACAAATTAATGGGAAGATTTATGAAACTCTGGGCAATTTGTAGGGTTTACAGATCCAACTACACGGACCCCAACAGTTTTATAAGGCCGATGAAATGTTTTTCGATAAAGGGAGCCTACAGTTCATTTTATTCGTTTACAGCTTCCTGGCTAATTACAAACTATGTCCGACGTTCCGCCGGACGCCCCTGCCTTATGCCCTGGGACCCAGAGTGAAGTGGCTGGTAAAACCTCTGCTTGTGATGGTTGCCCTAACCAGACAGCATGTTCCAGTGGCCAGGCGAACTTGCCACTATCTGAACGTGAACCTGATGTCATTGCCAACATACACCGTAGACTTGGTCGCATCCACAAACGCATTTTAATTCTATCCGGCAAAGGTGGAGTGGGAAAGAGCAGTCTGGCGGTGTGTCTAGCTCGTGGTCTTTGTCGCAGGACAAAAAGGATTTCAGAAAACTACGCTGAACCTGTCCATGCACATTGCACCGTCGGATTGCTGGACCTGGATTTGTGTGGCCCGTCTATTCCCTGTATGTTGAGCTGTATGAACGAGAAGGTAAGTTAGGTTCCCTAAGTTTATCCTTAATTTTATCCCATTAATTGTTACAAAATACTGCGGTGTGCTTATCTGTCAGGACACTACTTGATTATATGTACGGACTGTGTCTAACCCTGCATCTTCGCTACGTTTGGCGGGTAGTGCATCCATCGCCTAACGCTTGAACTCATGATTCAACGATAGGTTTGTTCCGTTTTGTTCCCACTGGGAGCACTTGGCAAGAAATTTAATCACGAGGGTCTTAAGTTCCAAGACACTCGTTTCCAGTCCACCGAAAATGTGGACTGTGAAACCTTTATGAGATGTTGGTTTGTCGGGAATCACAATCGCAATGTACCTGTCCTGGCATGTGTGTAGGACTTAGTGACTTTGAGGTCTTCGAGTACATCGAGCCTGTCACCAAAGTTATCTTTCTGATTTGAATAATGGAATAGCTAATTAAGATGATTGTTCAGAATTCGTATGGTATTGACGGTTCAACCATAGCACCTTCCGATACCCAGCTGCCATGCTACCCGAAGGAAGCACAAGGGCCGAGATACTGCCAGGTTGCCCAGGCCTAGACAGGGGCAGTCGGGACGCATAGGTTAGTTTCGAACCACGAACCTTCCGGTCAGTAAGTTCTCGCTCTAACAACTGAGCCATCTCGTATTAACGGCGCTTTTACTCACGCATAGCCAAAACTGAACTAACCATGACCCTTTGAAGGAGGATGTCGAAGGTATCTAATTGCACATTTGTTACGACTGTGATCTCGCGTAATAGGCCTTGCATCGAGACATGTTACCTCGTTTTACTTCGACGTGCTGTTGCGAACAACTGAGTTCTTAATGATGCCTACGAACTTGTTCTGACCTGTTCAGGCGTACTTCGATTCTACAGTTTATGCTATTCTTATATACTTTTTGTTGCATGACGCCTCATCTAGCTGTCAGCGCCTCTTCATAATACCTAATCTATTATCTAAATGCTAATCTTTGTGATAACCAAGTCTTATAGCAAATACGGCAACTGTGCAGTGCTTATGGATGTAAAGTAAATTAGCGATGAAAAGCACATTGAGATAGCTAACGTTCCAGGGTTGCTTCTATGAATCCCGTCAGTCACTGTTGAGTGACATCCCTAATCATTACCCTTTTTCATCTCGCCCTACAGACAGCTATCTTAACTGTATGCCATCATCACTGATCCATACATTTGTGGTTTGCCGATCTCAGTGACCGACGAACGGAGCTTCTCAACCGAAAACTTCAAATACTGGTCATGCGCTTAAGCCCAAACCATCTGAAGCTCCGGCTAGCCTTAACGTTTTGCTAATTGAGATTCAGGCTACGAGCTCTTAGTTACATTTAGGGTGATGATGGTTTCAAGCCAGAGCCCAGTTTCAAGTGGCGTATTTTTATCTTGGCACTCTATTGTCTAGGCAGATAATCGGGCACAGAAGCATCGCAGATTGTTAGTAGCATTCATCTGCTTTCGATGTTTATGTTGATATGGTACTGTGGTTCACTGAACTTACTCAGAGGAAAGGTTTACAACAGTTCCCCTACTAATCAACTTTACTAGCTCCTGTGGTCGAGGTGATTTCAACATACTTGAGGTTTTCCGTTGTAGATTAGGTAGAACGTAACAAAGAAATGGTTTTTCATTAGTATTCAAGCTGGACGGACAGTACGATGCCAACACTAACTCTGTTAGACGATACGGACGTCACAATCAGTTCAGAAGTATCAAACCTACAGGGACGAAATGAACTATTTATCGCAGGGCTTATATGGCCCAGTAGTGTTAAAAGCTGGCACCATGTGGGAACTTCTTTGAAAACTTTTAGATGGGCAAAACTAGCTCATCATATTGATGACCGTGTTTTTCCACTCCTAACTAGGAGCCTATTACCCACTTATAGATGTCCAAGCAAAACAATGGAGAACTACTGGGGTAGGCGCAAACGTAATTCTGTTGAAGGTATAGTGAACTGATCCGTCCATACTGACCTGCTAGACGAACCTAACCAGAAAATCCCCTCACGGCTTTTTTCACCACCGGTGATGTGTCAGTATCAGTAAAGACCTGCCTTATAAGTAGCTCAATGGATATGTGAAGTCGTCACTCGAGCAGCCGGTCATCACGTGACCACGCGGTGTAGATTTCTGTGGTTCTATGCTAATTGGTGCTATATCCTAAGTACGTGTTAATAACATTGCTGATCATCCGGTCGTGGCCGAACGGCTAGATATTCAACCTAATAACCGGGAAGCCGTGGGTTCGAAACTCCCTAGGGTTTCGTGAAATCGTACTGCTGATGATTCTCAATAAGGATGAGATAGCTGCATAATGCTTTTCGGCTTTCCAGCATAGATTTACTTCAGGGCGAACTCTCCATTTAAAATTCCGGTTTCCTAATGCTACCAACGACTAAGCATCACACTGGTTCACCAAACTTCCATTGTTAAGGCTACTGGTGAGTGCGGTTGGGTTTGACATTTTTCTTTTACTTAAGCATGTGCATAGTAATTTCATTGTTTGGCTCTTGTATTGTACATTCTACCAGGTAATGGTTAGCCGGGTGCGTGAGTTGAGCTTGGTCTGACACCTCTTAACTTGATGCGTCGTTCAGCTGTAGCACGTTTTCTGTGTCTAGCTACCACGCCACCCGAAGGAAGTACGAAAGCTGAGATACTGCCATGTTACCCAAGTCTAGACAGGAGCAGGCGAGATGCAAAGGCTGGGATCGAACCACAAACCTTCCAGCGAGCTTGCGCTTTAACCACTGAGCCAGCTCGAGCCTTGATGTGTAACTTCAGTATGACCTGCGCTCTTCTTTCTGTTCATGCATAGTGCATTCCTCGCCAAGATCCTATAGTGTGCTCCTGCGTTATTCAAAAACGTTCTTTATGAGGCCCGTTCATTACAGTTTCCATCGCTGAGAACGAAAGTTAGGGAAACTGCGTTGAATGAATCCAGAAATCTAATCCAATTGCCACTCCATTACTCATTACTGATATTGAGGAGCCTAAACAGTGCCCAGTTTTCTAAGATGAGCTCTCTAACAGTGTTATGGATAGAGTCTAGATCCTGATTGAGCGCGAGAGCGAGAAAGAGTTGCATGCTTTAATTGTCTAAGAATAGACGCACATATGCTGAAAGTAAAGGCGAAGCATGGTTAATACGAAGCGATAATGTGCACACAAAGGATAGTCATGACAAATAGGAACAGTTCTCATATACCTTTAAAGATAGGACTTAACTGGGTGGCTGACCAGTGAAAAAGCTTTTTCAGAAAGCTGACCTGAGCGCGTCCACCACAAAGCTACTGGACTTTACCGTGGTGTGACGGTTTGTGCGTCCGCCATTGAACCATACTGGTGGGGGGTGTCCTCGCGACACTCGCAGTCTTTCACACCAGGTTTGTCAATGATTAGAGTTGTGATAAACTTATCTTTTGGTCCTCGAGGGTCAGGGTTAGAACATGTGTGACGGCGTGTTCTCCGAAAAACCTAGTGCGCCAAAGGATTTCGTTGAAGGCCCTTATCGTCCTCCTGTTCAGGTTTGGACACCCTGACCCACATACAACCATGGTTCTCACAACCAAACCTAATCTCGTACAACATCGATCTTTGTATGATTTCTTCAGTCGCGTTGCTTTACTTGCTGCGTTCGGCATGGCGGGTTATCAATAACAGTCTATTTCTGATGCCTCCATTCTCTCTCTTTCACACTCTTTCCTCTCTTCCCCCACCTCAATGATAACCTCGTATGCTCATCCGTTAGGACTGGTGACCTTATTTGTCTAACGTCAGTCTTAACCGCCCGTCAGTCGACTCCGGCATCTCGAAATCAATCTTCAAGCCCAGACGCCCACTTTATCTGGCTGCTTTTAATGCTCGCATGCTAAAGCAATGGACAACAAGCTGCTCTTGCTCGCACTCTGAATTCGCTTGAAATTGATGTATGCTGTGTATGCCAAAAGGGGAATTCAAGATCCAAGCACGGTTGTTGGGCTAACTGTCTCCTTTCGCATCTGCCTGCGCACAGGTCGGCATCGTCCTAAGTTACCGATTGGGAGGGTCTCCGCTTGACTGGATACTTACTGCCGGTTGTTTCTGTGTGATTTGTTTGACATCTGTTTGTTTGTCCTATATGCTTACGCCCAAAGCGACTGTAGTTCTGATGCCATTAAAGACGGCTTCTATAAATGCCCCGTTAGGGCGGGCTACGAGCTCAGATTTTGTTGTGGTTGCCGGGGATGTGAATGCGCAAGTTAAAGGTATTTACCAGAACCATCCGCTGGACTTTCTTCACACTGTTCCACAGTCGGGTGTCAGGTCCTACTGGAACGAGATCACCATCTTTTTGCACACGCCTGGAGTTTCCCGTGCGCACGGCACCGTTAGCACTGCATATCAGACAAAACAGTGGTACTGGTTTAGTCTTGGAGAAGCGCTCCTGTCGGTCTCGAACATAATTCATCCAGGTGAATTATCAGACATAGAATGAGAATCAGCATGCGCGCCGACCGTGAGACTTGGTGGACAAGAAAGGCTAAGGAAACGGAAGAGGTGAAGAATGCCGGGAATGCCCGAAGGTTATTTCGGTTGGTCCGACACTGCCTGTGAGCGAAACCAACCGGGTTCTAACTGGTGCGGCTATCTTCAATAAACGAAGTCCTGACCGCTGGGTTGAATACTTTGGACACTTATTTTTGTGACAACCTACTGCTACTCCGTCACTTCCTGAGCTGCGCTAGAACGGTGAGCAGTAACTTGGAACCCAGTACGGCCTCGGAGGCTTAATGCAGCAATGTTCTCTCAAGCGCTGCCAGGCTCCTGGTCCGGGTGACCTCTCTCACTGTTCAATAATGGAAGTGAGTTCCCCAGCCAGTGTCTTTCTGATCATTCCGCCATGCCTCTATTTGCCTCCTTCGGGGAAAAGGAGATTATCCCAGGTAACTTAGGAGAATTGGTAGTAGTATACTTTTTCAAGAAAGAAGCACGTTGCGAGTGCGGCAATCACAGGGGAAAGAGCTTGAGTTCCGTCGTCAAGTGATTTCGTCGCCTCATGATAGACTGAAGTTTTGATTTGAAAGCAACAAGTGAGACTTCGGCTCAATATGGATTGCGTTGACCAAATTTTCACACCCCGTCAGGTGCTAGAACAACGCCGTGCGTATACGTGATCCACATTCTTTGTTTCCTCCGATTTTCATGGAATATTCGTCTTTATAACAATTTGTTCTTCTTAGCACACTTGTTTACCGAAAAATTTCATCTGAATTTTGTGAGTTTAATTATTTCTGTGTATTTCTAGACCTACGGACGTGTGAGGGTATACGGGGAACCTCCTAAGATCTCATATAAAAAGCAGTGTCCGACGAGGATGCTCGCTTTCCATTCCTACTCACTTTCATGATCGAAGAGATAATGGGACGAGAGTTAGAAGCCTTTAGAAACCTGTTATTCAGATGGCTGCTGACCTCGTTTTCGGACGGAAGAAGACACAGGCGTTTTTGGATTAAATGATCAAAGTAGTTCCGTCCTTTGACATGCGCTTTGCACCCACAAAGTGGAAGCTCATTCTCTTGGGCATGCATTCATTGAACACGTCGTCGAGGAGGGGTACTCGAGGCTGCGGAGCTCCGATTGTAGTGACGTAAAGTCAGTGCATGAATCTCTAAGGCTTGAATCATTTTTACTTATTTAAGACATCTATAGCGGTAAAGCGGCATATTCCTTAGTCTCAAAGGGACGTGTATACGGGTTACAGTGCAGGCTGTTCTGTTGTTTGGTTGTGAAGCCTGGCATTTGCGGCGGGGACAGATTGGTCCTAGCCACAAAGCCGGCGTTGGGTGCATTATTTTGGAAAGTTGATTAACTACTTGGTGAGCGGCATAAGTAGTCAGAAAGTAGCATGCCCAAATTAACAAATGTGCTTGGAAGTGAGTTTTAAGCAGGCATTGAGGGTGTCCTACCTGGTTGGATCTGGCTTCTTAAATTGGGTTTCGGGGGAAGTGTGTCATTGGGGTGTTGTTCACGAAAACCAACTATCGCGTTTCCCTGGTAACACAAAAACTGGGTCAGGCAATCAAGGCGGCGCCGCCCATCTGATCACTCTAGAGCATGACACAGACGGCCACCTGAGATGGAGTAAACGGACTGCTGAGGTAGCGACGAGTGTTTATAGACATGCGTATTTGGTGAAGTTGATCCAAGCTCTCCAACCGGACGAGCGGTAGCTTTCGGTGGCTTTCACGTACGACATTGCTGCCGACGGAACAGAATCCGTTTCCAAACTTTGAGCGTTTTAAAGCAGCATGATTTAATCAACCCTGTTAATTGCAGTTTTCCGGTTTATTGTTAGCTAGGCCGCAGCATACTTCAACATTAAACTTAGACGTATCATTTTAAGCTACCCAAGAAAACTTCGGATGCAGTTCACTAATTCTGAAGATTAGTTACCAGTCGTCGCTGAAGAATAAAGAGAATGAATACGTAAATAAATCACAATGAAGAAAGAGACGTGAAGAATCTGGAAGTAGTAATTTTTCACCATATCTCCCTGATGATCTCTGCAAGCTTTTTAGGGCCGTCAGATCCAGGAGCTAGCCAGAAAGATGGGCATGAAGTCTTGATTGACTGACTGCAGCCCTTTTCGTCCCATCTCATAGCAAGAACTTGCACTTTTAGAGCACAACACCTTTGTCTGTTGCTGCCAGACAAACCGTGATGGCGATTGACACCAGGCATATTAAAAAGAATGAAGTTGTGGCAAACTGTGCTGTGACTTGTCCAGAGGAAAAAGTGTGAAGGCCCATTTAGAACTGTCGATATCTATCTTTCGCACTCACATTAACCTCAGAGGATATAACTGACTACTGGTGGAATCAAAGACGCTAGAGGACTATTGACCATTGCTTTTTTTCGCTTCCGCACCTAACATCAGGGTAGGACAGCGATAAAAATGAGGTTGGGTTGTTTGTGGTACTCTTTCACCCCATGAATTATTCTCACATATCCTAATCTAAACGCGTGCAGAAATGAGATGAGACAACCCGTCCGACTTAGATCAACCGTACTCTAGAGTAGCGGAAACCGCCTTATTTGTCTTATGTCACCGGTCAACCTTTAATGAGCAGAACCAAGAAAAATTGAGGAGCTCATAGCTTTCAGGTGTTCTCCTTAGATCCAGGCTCAGCCGTTAGGTTTCTTTGAAGAGTGATCATGGTATTTTGTTAAAAGGACTGCCTCCCAGGCTGTATAGATGATGTCACCCCACTTCGCGTTGCAAAGTTTCTAACTTACTCAGCTCATCGAGCGAGCCAAATTCAATGACGTGAAATATTAGGTTGCCAAGTGATGCGTAAACAGGATGAAAAATAAACACTTGGTAACTAGGCTTTTCAGTTTCCGGTGCTGCCTGTTCAGTATGAATGGAATTAAAATTGATCCGAAAGATCTGGTCATGCCAACGTATCAGGAGTGTCCTCGTCCGAGGAAGTTCACAAGAGTTTTGCCGTATTTAATCTCATTTCTACAATGACTACCAACATTAGGTTTGTGAAGTTCAAACCTGGGATTCAGTTTCATTCTTAGTGATATGATTCACCGACACATGCGTGGCTATTTAACGCCGTCAGTGCGTGGGAACGGTTCTGCAGAAATGGGGACCTTAACTTGGGTTGGATGCTGAATTCGGGAGCTACCTAAATTGTACAGTATCGTTCGGTGATTCAGTAGTGACGGAGTAAACGAAGCAAACTGCGTGAACATAACTGGATTGCCAACTTCAACCGGGAACTAAATAACTTAGGTCTGCTTCCATGGGCAGGCGAAACATTCATGGTCAGGCTACTCGCCGAAACCGCGCTTCTCAAGACCGATTCGTAGGAACCCCGATTAGTTCTGAACTCAGACTAAACATTTGCACGCATTTTCTTGTTACTTTTTGCCGTGACTTCGTCGAATGGCTATGTTTTGTAAATACTTTTTAATTTTTTTGGTCTTGCATACGAATCTGATTGCAGCGTTTAAAATGGAACGAACAAGTCTGTCTCAATACACCGGATCTTGGTTCATCTGAAACCCCCTAGCCGACCTGCTATTTCGGAAGGCTTGAGAAGCACGCCTCCAGGGTAAGGAGCTGAATCGAACTGATTCTAATCGCGGTCCTTCCACGAGGTCATAAGTTTCGTCACTGGAGGTTTGTAAAGCCATAGGGGTTTTTTGAAACTTTCAGTGATCAGACGGTCCACATCTCTATAGCGACGCTATTGAAACCCCGACTAAGCCATCTGATTCGTCCCTATGCAGCGTTCACTTGAGTTCTATACAGTCACCATTTTATTGTTTTACCCAGAGTACCACATTCAGCAGTTAAACCCAAGTTTTCGACGACTTCGGTCTGAAGGTTTCGCGTGTCATTCAATGAAGACCTCTCGAATGCTGGTTGTATTCAACAATTAGCATCTACGACGATCCTCTCAGATGAGAGCACTGATGTAGCTGGCAAAAAACCCCCCCCCCCCCTTGTAGACAGGCTTTCTTCAAGTTTATGAACAAGCTTCCATATGTTCTTATTGATGGGGTACTCGTATTCCAGATGTGCAAACGGTGTAGAAAGAATGTGTGCCGCCATACAGTGATCTCACAACAGCATCTACCGGGCGACATGTTCTCTTTCATAACATGTCTAATTTATTTTGCTTTTCCATTTGCATCCTGTCAATGAATTTGGGGTTCGTATTCGATTGAATTGGAATGTCAAGTAGAATATAGGACAAAGTAGTAAAGTAGCCCAGTACAAGTAGAAAGTTGACCATAGCTCTGGTTGCGTAATCGATTGCGTATCTAGGTTTCTTCGTTCCCCTTTGGGAAAAACCATATCGTTCAGACGCAACACCCTTTCGGTACATAGCTGCCATGCCACATGAGGGCTGAGATACTACTAGGTTGCCCAAGCCTTAACAGGAACGGTCGAGATGCAGAGAATGGATTTGATTCATGAAGCTTTCGGCCAGTAAGCTCACGCCTTAACCATTGAGCTATATTGAGCTGAACCATCCTGTTAGCTATCCTAATAGCATGGTGGACAAATCTCTCCTTACATTACATTGGATACCTGTAGATTACTCAAAGTCGATACCAGGAAATTTCTATCAAATCTTCAAGTTTCTAAAATTTCTAGTTTAACCCGTTTTCCAGCCGGACGCGTGAACATGCACTTGTTGGACAAAAAGCTGGATCAGTTTGTTACCAATAGTCGCTGTAGGAATCCGCACTTTGTTGGTGAGGTTTCAAAAGATGGCCCACCGCAGTACACATGTTTGACTGCGAGGCTTACTTGAAATTCTCACTGAGTCCCGAAAGCGAAACTTGGTAGTAGTTGGTTATACTGTCCCATGTCATATTCAGTTACGACGTGTATTAGGTTAACCACGGTATACCGGTGGTGTATTCTTGCGTCCGGGCTTTAAACCCCTTCGAAGGGGGTCTGGTACGTGTTGAAGCACTTCATTAAAATGTACCTTCGATAGAAGTACTTGGAAGTCATTTCCGGAAATGCATGGGGCGTAATGACACAACGCGAATGGAGGTTGGAATAGGCGGTCGAGGATACATGTCCAGTAGTCACAGTTTAACACTGTCTACCTATGGTTCTCTCTTATGTTTACAGAACAATAATGACATAAATATTCATATTTAGCTTCCGGTGATTTTGGAAATGGGTTAGCGTTAGTTGCCTTGTGGATATGTATGCTAGCGTGCGTCTGTTTTATAAATAATGTGCATGACCAACATCGACTGTATCTTCTAACCCAGAAAAACTGGGACGACTACTTCCGTGCGCTCTTTGGGGGGTTTACTTTCTTTGAGGCCGCTCTCTTGGGATTGCATAGCCTTTTAGTCAGCTACTAGTATTGCACTCTCAGACCTGGTTCGTATAAACGCCTATTAGCAAGCTGATAGAGTCACCCCGCTCCGAAACTTACGATCAAATCAACCCAGTTCCGTGAAACGTGTTTCTAGAACAATAAACTAGTTGTTGTTGCTATGCCGGCAATTTGTCCGGACTGTCATCCCCCAACGGCAACGCAGCTATTTTGCGTGCAGCATTAATCAACAATATAAATCAGCGAGTTTGTGACAATTCACAGTTCTCTCCTTTGTCCGGTGCACCGCTATTCCCAACAGCGACAATCTTCCTATCTGTCATAGGTCGCTTATCCTATGGATTGTGTTAAACAGTTCATTGAAGGCTTGTCTCATCTGGTTCACATAGAAAAGATCGGTAATTTTCACCTACATACTGTCTATTCAAGTTATACTCACTATAGCAACCAACGCAACTTCTGACTGAGCTTCTTCCGTCTATCCAAACATAGATGAACTTGATATTCGATTTCAGGAAGTGTCACAGTGGTACCATCCGCCAATGCACGCTCCAGGCCAGGCATGAATAGAAACGCGTCCACCATACACGATGAATTGTGTCACTGTTCTAGCTACTGTCTTCATATAGTGAGTTCTTTTTTTTAAAAAAAGCTCCCACTTAGGTAAGTAGCGCCTTCACGGAATTTTCAGTCCCTTGGTGTGTACGTATTTGAACATCCTGAAAACTAAGGCGGAACTTTTTCTATAAGGTGACCTGTCCTACTGAAGTGTTGTTGTGTGCTACATCCATTCACTGTCCACTAATGAATGTAGTGTGAAGGGCCAACAAAAAAATATTTCGTGACAAGTTCATTTTTAGTTCGAGTCTGTATTCAATACAACGCATCACTCTCACCTCCTATTTCACAACGTTCACCATTAATCTAGTCTATAAACTCGGAACAAGTAACCTGTCGCTTGATGCAGTCTTCCTTTAATCACTAGTGTGCGAGGCATCCAGCTGACCCATTTCCAAAAGTTGATCCCGTGCTTCTTCCTGTCTTCAGTGCATTCGTATTTTTGTGCGCCCAGTACTGCATCAATAACAGATGGTGCGTCCATTTCTTTCGCTTGACTGTTACGTTTTGCCTTTGTGGTCGTCCAGCTGACCTCAGATACATCTTTTTTGTGGTATTGCTCCTTAGTTGTGCTATCTGTGCAAACGTCACCCATACAGGTTCACCAAAGTCAGTCAGGATGGTCACCGGTCTTTGTGTCGGAAAATCTGGCTGTTATGTCTGTTGGCTTTCTCCTTCCAAGTCCTGATCACGCAGTGATTTGGCGTGGACCCCGAAAGAACGCTTTAATCCGTCAATTGTTAACCGATGTTTGTTGGACGGAGGCAAACGAAGATTTAGACTTTTTGCTGATTGATACACCTCCAGGGACCTCGGACGAGCACCTGTCCTCCGTACAGTATCTGCAAGCTGCTGGTTGCCTAGATGGTGCTTTGATTGTAACTACGCCACAGGAAGTTTCACTAAGTGATGTGCGTAAGGTGAGTTCCCGCTTTGCAGTCCTACTCGTTTCCTTATCATCTTCAGTGGATCGAAAGCGAGTGGGTTAAGTTATCCCCCATTGTGCTAGCTGCCTTTGTGATTTTCGTTCGGATTTTGGAAAGAGTCCACAGTGCTCAATGAAGCGTTATTGTGTAATGTGAAGAGCTGCTTCACACGGTGCGTTTTGTTCCGGTCACAGTTGATCGGATATGAATGACGCGGCCGGAAGTGGCTAACATTAAATGATATGCCGCTCCAGTAATGATGGTAGGTTCGGCAACAATATTTCAGTTAACTTTACTGCTGATCAGTCACCCGTAACTGATTAACGGTGTTCAAACTTGCTGTACATCATTACAATGACGTCTTGGTCGCAGACATCTGTGTGACATTTCTCTGTTCACCTTACCTTAGCACCGTGCGTGTGTGGAGCACTGCTCGCAACTGTGCGGACAACTTGAGCGATGTGTCGTATACGCAGACGGACAATCAGTCAATCTGTGTCTGACGAGTGTGTTTCTGTCCAATTCGTTGTCCCATTACTTATGTTATCTCAACTGAGTCCTCATTTGACAGAAGAAATCAATCTCAGATATGGAAGGTTGCGGGTTCGAATCTCCTTGCACAGATTGCGCACTGTCGGTGATCACCAACGGAGATGAGGCAGCTGTACTTGGGTTTTTGGTTTTTTGTTTTTCATCATAAGTTGAGTTCACTTGTACATTAATCCACTCAACAAACCGGTCAAAATCATACTTTTCTTCAGGGATTAAATTCGAATATGGCCACGAGACATCCACAGTCTCTTGTTAGCAGTAAACCGAGACAGTATAATGATATATGCTGTTGTTAGCAAAATGGCTTTACAGACTGCATATAACTATATGTAATAACCTCCCATCTGCAACTGCGAGACGACACGTACCTTTTCCCAGGGGACCCATGGTTCCTTCACCGTGTAGTCTCCTGACTAATCTAATGGAATTATTATTTTTAGATAGTGAACAGAAAATAACGTTCAGAGATTACAGAAGACTCCATCATCAGCTTTCCGAAGTTCTGAGTCCACTATCCAACGGAACTGCTCCTCGGTAACGGTTACCATAGGTAATACACCGGCGGTGAAATGCGAGTGATCCAATGCAATCGTGCGGCATGTTTCACATCTTTGGCAGCCGTTGGTTTGAGATTGTTCTCATCCCTTTCGTCCTCTGGGAAGCAGTCAGTTTCTTCTCCACCAGCAGAGATATCTTAGCCTTTATTCATGAAATCATTAACATCTGATAACTTACCGATAGAACCATACGTTTTCAAAGAACTGAGGTCGAGATAGCTCAGCGCAAAACTACTAACCGGAAGGTCTTGGCTTTTTGGTTGTTCCTATCTAGACTTGGACAACCCGGAAGTACTCCAGTCCTCGTGCTTCTTTCGAATTGCACGGCTGCTAATCACCGAAAGGTTGCTATAGGTGAGCATCTTTGTTTCAAAGATGTACAGCTCATAAGTCAACAAAGAACGTGGCTCCAAAATGGACTCAGGTGTACGGATGTGGTAAAGCCGGAAATTGACAATGTACGGCATCAAGAATGGCTTTTTAAGCTATTTCGCATATCAATCCCAAAGTCTAAAGATGTTGGACGGACTGATGCTCCCCTTATTCTCGTCCATAATATTCATTCCATCACATTGTGCGTGACTTCGCCCTTTGAATGTCTCCGACATTCAGCTCTTTGAATTAGTGTGATACTTCAAACTGTATAAAATGTAACCCATGAGGGGATAAAGCTAGGTTGTATCAGTATTCGAAGCTAGGATAGTCCTTTTAAAATTAGACACGACGTACTATTATTTAACAAACTTCATTGTGTTCTGGTATTTTTGTCATTTATGTTCATCACCCAGCGTCATATAAGTATCAAACTGCTCAATTTTGAGCTTATCACTGAAATTTTTTTGAAAAGTTCTCTTCAACTTGTCTTGCAAATTTTGGATGGTCCCTATCTTTTCCAAGTCAGGAAAAATCGGTATTGGTAAATCCTCTGCTCTCTTTTGGAGGTTTTCTCTCCTCGGGGTTACCCTCTTGAGGGGCGCTATAAGATAAATCCACGTTCGAAATCCTAGTCTTCTCGCAACCCACAAAGTATTAGCAAATCTGCTCAGAAAGGAATTCACATCGCGGTTTATGCAGGCCTTCTTCCTAGACAGCATCGCCCGAGGAGCCAGAAAATACCAGAGCGCATGAACTTAACTGCATCCGTGAATGATGAATGGCGCTTTATCCCATCTGACCGTGATTTGATCACACCGTTGTCCAACCACTTGTAGTTAAATGATAGAGTGCCCAGCTTCTATCTGACAGGTAGCAGAATCGAAGCTCCCTTGAGGTTCGGGTGATGCACACTGCTGAGGATTCCCAACGAGGATGAAACAGCTGTGCAGCGCTTGTTGGTTTTTCAGTACAAAATGGTTGTAATACTAACTCATCCCAATGCATACATTATACACTGAAACAGAGCCACGCTCGCCTGAGAGTGTTGCAAAATAAGCCATTATTTGTCGTTTGGACGAATTTCCTGTCATCTGGGCCTTGGGCTGGACAAGCGTGTGCTTGCCTGCCCAACCGCATTCGAAGAGTGCATACAATACATCGACTTTCCTGTTCTTAATTTGTACGAATTAGAGCGGTGTTCATCAACCCCCAGAGAACTTCGAACCCCGTTCTTTATCTTGATGTTCACATTCGAAGTATTTGACAGCTCTACCTGAGTGGTCCATTCTCGGCTTGAGTAATTGGGAATTATCCTGCTCATACAAGACTCTAAGTGCATACTACAACCAGGGTGTTTCATCGTTAGTCTTGGCAACATATGACTTGGAGACGAACTACGAAAGGCCTGTCGTTAAATCCATTCTCAATCATTCTTTCTAATCCCATTAATCGTTTTTTTTTAATTGTTCCGTCTTACCCTGTATTCTACCACTTTTCGCGGTACATGCGGTTCACTAAACTGAACTGTCAGAGCCTTGGGTATTATCTGCAATTTTAATCGCCGACATTCTACGGTGAATTGCATAGTAGACTGTCTTTGTACGTCCTCGTATTCAACTACACATGAACAATCATTCCACACGCCATAAATAAAACGACCCGGCACTCTAAACTTTCCTGATTTCTATTGATTACTGGGATGAGGGTAACTGTTTATCCTAACTGCATACAATAATGCCCTGTCAGTGATTAATGGCAAGGTGGACGGGCACGATATGAATGGGTAGACACACACACGGCCACACCTACGTGCTCTGCGTCCAGTTGGACTTTGTTCCCTCACACATCTAACACAGTCTCGCTGGCTTGCTACTGACACGTCTGAATTGCTTCCTCGCCTTAGTCATTCTCCCTGGCAGTGGACATGTGCTGACGAATGCGTTCCCCACTTGTCGGCCAGTCACGTAGTTTTGTTGGCTTGTTAGTCGTCTGGATTCATTGCCAAACAATCACGTGTTCCCTTTCCTTCGTCGTCTAGCTATTGATAAACGATCCGGTACAATTTTGCGTTGGTTCAACTGGCCGTTCCCTCATGTTGAGTCATGACTGAACTGTCACGGCAACCAGTCCTCTACTGACCACATCCACCTCGATGCCCAATGAAATTGCGAAGCGTGTTGATACAACTTTTCAGGCTCCCACGGTTATTCTTTGTAGCCTGTTCATAGTGAACTTTTTCTGATTAAGTGCTGAATGTTACCTGTTATTAAACCATTACTATAGTCGGTTCCAGTAACCCACGCAACCGAATGTATGCGAAGAACGAATGCAGTTACTCAGTCAATGCACACATGTACGCTGCATCATGTAGGGTAGTTTGATATGCTACCTTGGCATAAATCCAAGCTCACGGTATACTTTAGCTTGGATGATCTCGCTCTATCATTCTGAGCACATCATCATTCGCACTCACAGTGTTACTTTGATACATTGCAATAATGCGACATCAAATGAAATAGTGCAGTTAGGCGTGAGTTTGAGAAAGCGGATGGTATTTCGGGCTGGAACGATCGATAGAAGCATATGTTGGGTTTACCTTCGTATGCCCCAAGAGTACACATTGCCGGTGTAACAAGATAACAGCAGGTCTCCAGGGAAGAGATCAAGTATGTAAACGGCAGATAGCTCAAATCTCCGCACCACCTTTCAACTCATTTGTGTGCACTACAGTGGTTGATCACTCTTGTGACTTGTCGACTGACGTCCTCGTCTTCGAAGCTAACTGAATTCTAAAATTTAGCGGTGATGGTGCCAATTTTAGTGCACAGTTCACAACTCGTGAAGCGAAGCTTAGTGTTCAGTCACATCATTGTAGTATTGCCCAACATCTTGGCGACCACTTTACCAAACTCTTGCGGTTTTCACTGTATTGATTGATTGCAGAAACGTTTTCGTGCTTCATTTCAATGCTTTGCTTGAAGTAAGTGGTGTTCAGCCGCATTAAGAAATCCTTTGGCATTAGTTCAACATACACATCCCCAACCAGGGAGCGTTGCGAATTCAAGAATACGCACTTTTATCACCTCTGGAATTTGTGATTCTTCATTTTGTCTTACTTATGCGACTTGGATGTCCACCTATTTCTATTTTAGGAAATCAACTTTTGCCAAAAGCTATCCGTGCCTATTTTGGGCGTAGTGGAAAATATGACGGAATTCGTCTGCCCAGCATGTGGACATACCGAACCCATTTTTCCGCCAACGACGGGAGGAGCTGCTTCTCTATGTTCCTCTGGTGCTGGCGACACCAACCGACCTCCTCTTCTTGGTCGCATCCCATTAGATCCTCGTTTGGCCCGGGCTCTTGATGAGGGTATATGTCCCTTCGAGTTAGCGGAGGCCAATGAAGACTCAATTGACGGTACGTCAATATAATTGATGGCGTATCCATTGGATTGTCGAGGTCATTTTACAAAATGCCGTAAGCACCGCGGCCCTTTCGGTCAATTCGCACCTAATACGGCACCTCACCGTAGACTGCAATGTATGGCAACCTATTGTGCCTGTTGTCTATTTTTTAAGCACAATACCATGAAAATGCACATTCCACGATATCCTTCTCTTTGTGGAACAGCTTGGGAATCTAGAAGATATGTGACCGTGCATTCCAACACCTTGCAACCTCTCCTAAGTTGTTTTCATAATACAATTATTATGAGACTTCTAGACAGTAACGGTGAGGCAGCCGGGTGATTATTACTTACTGATTTAGACGGACGAATTAATGAGTGAGCACAATCATGAGGGACTTGTAGTGTTGCTTAGTCTCTGAACCACATTTAGTCACTTCATTCGTGCCGGTTAAGGTAAATGATGTCGGAAGCAAGATTCTGGAGCCCAAGTGGACAGGGATGATGTCACTTGGTTAGGATTGCGCTAGTTCTTCGCTTAAGCTTTTGTTTTTTTTAAAAATCCTAGTCGCATGAAGGATAGGCTGTGAACGACAGAGGAAAGCAAGATTCTTCATCTAACTTCCGTATCTGTCTTACTGTTTCAGGCTCAGCAACATAACTCACTTACTGCTCAAAACACGCTTCATCATCTGAAGAATCCAGAAATCCACTCTGCGCTCGTTTGCTTTCGATGCGCGTTTGTTCGTCAGTCACTCGCATTAGTGGATGTTGTCAGAGCCTGATTAGTAAGCTACATAAATCGTTCAGCTGTAGCACCCATTCAGTGCCTAACTGCCATCCCACCCGAAGGAAGCACGACGGCTGGGATACTGCCAAGTTGCCCAAGCCGAGACAGGGGAAGTCGCGATGCATAGGTCGGTTTCGAACCACGGACCTTCCGGTCAGTAAATTCGCGCCCTAACCACTGAACCATCTCATTACGTAAACCAAACTGATTTTTTGTCCTGGTTAGGTAACTTTCAAAATTGGTCAACAGATCACCCATTCAGCGACCGATTGCGGTCGTCTGTCTGCACGAAAGGAGCCAGGCGACCTGGCACAAGAGACAAATAATCATGTCAACTAAACTGTCTTTTTATTCTTGCCGGTGTTATCATCAGATTCAGCCGGTGGAAACTGCTGCTAGCTGGCCTAGTCAAAACATCTGACCGAAGAGCCAAGCAGAACCAACTAGGCATACATCGAGCACTGAATACATGCATTTTTCGAACATGCAACACGGGGCCAACATCACTATAAGGTGTTGTGTGATCACGATGGCAGTTATTTACTCTTGTATCCACCTGAGACTGGGAAATAATGCCTGATCTGTTCTGTTTCTCTTGCTATCACTCACCTCATCCCCCTTCATCGACGCTGCAATAGTCAACAAACTGCAGTGTTTGCTCACTAATGTTTTTAATCGTCAGTTGGACGAGTTGTGATCACCAGCTGTCGAACCTTGCTGGTTATTATTGCTTTGGAATGTACTTTGAACTTTCTGGTAGTTGGAAGACCCTCTTTTAAAGAAAAGGAACTAATAAGGTCCCTTTCCGACTCCTGGCACTAGTTGGCGCTGACACATTGCCTCAAACGCAATTCACTTTAGTCAAACAAAACGTTAGCTATTTGAAACCTAATCTGGTTTACATTGGTTTGGTGCTGACAACACAAGTGAATCGCAGTGTTATTATTCCGGGGCAACTCATCGGTTGATCAGTGCATGGAGTATGTATGAAGTATGAAGGGAGCTAAGGGGCTTGCAATCTGTGGTACTACCAATAGGTTTTGCAAGACGAAACAGATAAGGTGCGGATAAAACGTGAAAAGAGGTGCAGCTATTTTCGTAGCACAATACACTACTTGTAATGTTGCTAAAACGAATCCTTCGGAGGCTCTCCAGTTTGGTTAGTTTGGCGGCCGTCATTAAAAAATTTGCGTCTGGATTAGAAGGAGCTCTCAACACAGCTGTCAGTGTTTCATGGTATTCTCAATCGAGTCCGAAATTGTGCTGCGTCAAACTTTTGAGACCACTGAGTTCCACCGATCTTTACTAATCCAGTTCAGCTTTCGAAAAATGATTAGTCGCATTCCTACCTTTCGGAGTTTTGTGTGGTTTTTGAACTGTATGGCTGACTTCAGTTATTTGTCGCAGCGTTTCGAAAACAGCACAGCCCAACAACAAGGCAACTAGTTCAGTATTTCCAGGGCACTTCTTACGAAATTTCCTCTCTCGAAGTGATTTTCACTATATCGTTTTCGTGCAGATTCCGGTGAAAACAACCTCCGTTCAGCTGACCCCATCATTGTAACCTACGCGACGCTAATCGATCGATTGTTGGAACGGCTTCAGTCGGTGGATGCCAAAAAACAACTACCGTCAGTGTGTTTGATTCGAAACGGAACGGAACTTATGCCGACCTAATTGTGTTAAACTTGTTTATATGGATACAAACATCGTACTTTGTACATACTTGAGTGATGCCCTGCTCGAATATAAGATGATCTTCCACTATACCGATTTATATCACGAACGCTAAGTGATGTCATTTGTTTGCATACAACAGCACACAGCGTGTTCACTCTTACCTTTTTTATCAATTCAACAGGTTCCTTGGTCAAGACAAGCTAAACCTATCACGTATGAAGTTTATAGGTCTACCTCGCTTCGTGAAAACCGTCCCCATTGAAGATGTACCTGAGTATTGATAGTTCGGGTGCGTTCATTGGCGTTTTATCAGGTGACCGTCAATCTTTTCTCCGAGCTTGACAGTTAGCTTTCAAACGTCTCGTCACCTGATCAACCACCAACCGTCCCCAGTGTTTGGTAGCCTGACAAAATGGTCCCATTCTTCTAGCATGACACTATTTTGCTTGGTGATTAACTTTCAAGAATACACAGTATTTGGAACGTATATTCAAGATCGATTAGAATCTAAACCAACGTGGCACTTTTATGATAGAACGTTATGAGTCATTTCCAAACGGGACCTTCGTCATTTGTAAACAGAGTTTCTCACACTGTACTACCTGGGAAGTTTCATCTGTTGAATCGAACGTGCTGGTCTACTCACCAAATTTATGGGTAGTGAAGTGGCGATCTATGCTTCATATCCTATTTGATGTTAGAACCAATCGTTTTAAATAAGAGTTCAAAGAGGAACGAAGTGGACCTAATAGCTTCCCTCATCTTCTGGCAGCATGTACATAACACGGCACTGCTAACTACTATAAAATAAATCCACCATATCAGGACCCTTAGCACGTGACCAGAAACGCCTTGATTCGAGTTAGGAGTGTGAGTATAAACTAGTCCTCAACATAGCGGTTTCATATACAAACCGTGGAAGAGGCGACTTGTCAATCCGCAGAAATAACAGTAGGTATTTTTCAGTACCGTTTCCGTTGGGAAACCTTCAGTAGCTAACAAACTATGTGTGACAGGAGCTACTCCTCTTTGTAAAGATGGTCAATAAGGACGGTATCACAGGCTTTTAGCACCGTGGTCATAGAATTCCATTTGTGTGCGGTGTTTCAAGCAACTATTTTTGTGGTGGGTTGATGGAATATTCCGCTTTTTCAACACAAGATAATCTTATATGTCGGTGAGAGCTCAATTTCCACAATTATCGTTAGCCCCTACTGGTTAGGTCATAATCAGCAAGTATTTTTTTACCATTGGCTAAACTAGAGTAGTGACCATAAAGTGATATATTATAATACAACAAGAAGACGATTATCATCATTGAAACCTTCATAGTTATTTAGTTATCCTGCACCACACCACCGTATGTTCCAACTTCATTACCCCCTATCTGTATTGCAACCGTAATGGGTTCTAACGAATGGTGTTGTTCACATAGCCTGCTGTAGGTTATCGGCTGATTCTGGTCCGGTCACAGACAGCCCACTCGGATAACATATGGGCGGTGTTCATAACATAAACCGTTTTAGTTGGCATTTGTCAATTGAAAGTGAATTATTAGCATAAGGCACTTTCAGCGCAGTTCTTCTATTTGGTGTGTAAATCAGCTGTTCTGAAGATCCGAAGTGCCTCCTCTTCAGCTTGTATGTTTTAGGTTTTTTGATAGAGGGTTGAGTTTTGTGCCACCAACTTTGCTTCCTGCGAGGGATTTTCGTCCTGTGTGGATTACCTTACTGCAAAGTAAGGTGCAGGCAGTAGACAGCGGCTAATTCAGTTCCAATAGTGTGCAGCGGAAGGGCAGGAAAGGACCATATTTTGATGGGTAGGGTTGTGTCCCGCCCAATGCGTTGATCAGCAAAAGAGGTAGGAATGTGCTTGTTTTACAAGTGACTGACAGTTCAGTTTTTCTGCGGCTCACCCGGAAGAAGTCCAGTCGCCTGGAAGAAGCGGTCCCAATAATCATTGAATTCTGCGGTAGCGGAATAAAGTGCTACTTGAGGATGAATTGTATGACCACACTCAAACACAAACTCCATAGCTGTAATCCTAGAATACTGGAGCTTTCAGGTAAATAACAGAAGGTATAAATATATGCTAAATTTGCTCCTTCAAAAAGTTCCATTTTAAGCACAGGTGGTCACAGTAGAATGTAATTTTCGCAAACTATTGGTGAAGCTGGCCAGGGAGGTATGAGACAAAAAAGCAGGTACAGTTGTTCTCTGGAGAGACAACTTCAAGGAACAGACCAGAATTGATCTTTCCTGATGGGTTTGGTTTTATAAACTGAAGAAAGACGCTACTGAGAGTTCCAGTGGACTGAAATTGCAATGATTCCTCTCTAAGTAGAGGATGGCACCAACATGTTCCTATACATGATGGTAACTTTACTTGAAGAACCTGAAGATCAACCTGAATTCTACTTTTTGTTTTATATAGATATGTTGATGGGTCCACCTCAGCAAGACACACGCTGTGAGTACTTGCGTAAACTCGAATGGGGCTCATTAGGATGTTTCCTTGTTACACGACAGACGATGGTCTGTAGTGAACGCAGTACAAAAGAAAAGGAAACCCTGTGGGTTTTGATCTCACTGTTGCTGTATTAATGAACCTAACATGTCCATATAAGCAGCGGTGCTCTGTTTTAACCTACTCATTACATACAAGTAAGTGTGACATTCATCGAGTTCTAATCCAGTAAGAACGGTTTATCTGTCAGATGTCTGCGAATTCCAGAAAAGTATATACTAGAAGTATTGCTACCCAAGTTGTCTCAGCGGGATGCACTTCACCTGGACACACGGTGCTTGCAATCGAAATTCGATGTCTGCCACAACTAAAAGGTTGTTCTTATCAGCTCACGAAAATTGCATCTGTAATGTTGCCATAATATGGAAAGCCCAAGGTTGACAAGTCCGTAAGTCTCTGGCGTTTGGTACTATATAGACTCATCAAAAAACGCACACCTTGTGGGACTATAACACAACCTCGCTTCGCTCAGTGTGAATTTCGTCAAAAAACCAACCCTTTTAGATAGTATCTCCCGCACAATTATTGCGTGTGTGTCGGGCGGATAAACTTCCCGAAGGTTTTCCCGAGTACCGTTTCTCTATGTCAATGGCTGTCAAATGCGTTTCTCCGAAGAAACTGGTAACAAAAACAAAATGTCTGCGAAAATTCTATCGAAATCTTCTCAGTAGACAGAGGATTCACATTACCCTAGAAAACTCAGTGCACTAACTGTTTTGTTCCTATTGTGGCACTTATTAGCCCCATATCTTCATAAAGCCGCACTCAGTTGAGGAAAGGAGCAAAATATACGATCGACTGCCGCATCTATTGAGTTCTACACCTTCAAGTGACCTCTTCCTGTTGAGTGATGTCGATGCATGGTTTGACGGGGACCCCGAAGCGTGATAAAAGGTACTGGATCCATTTGGACTGGATCAGTGAACGGTTCTGGAAGATTACTGACGATGTGCGCAGTATTGGAACCTTCATTACAAACACGTGGCTCAATGTAGGGGAACATCACTCACCACGTGGGCACCTGGACTACTATAGGATTACATATCAAAGAGATCTCGATAATATACGATCACGAAATCGGTGCATTGAACTGAATGCAATACTGATTTCCCGCTGGTGCTGTCAAAGCATATGTCGCGCTGGGAAAACTGCCGCTTCGTGAACCAGCAGGAAACTCACTCAAGTTGGATGTAAGAAAACTGAAGCAGGAAACAGTCAACGTTTTGCAAAGCTCTAACGCAAATATCGACAAATAGTCAATTTCTAAGCAGTTGGTCCAAACACTCTAAGCAGCTATTGGACTAAAACAAGAACAGAAGCGAGATTGGTTTAATGAGAATGACCGATCGATGTCCACCTTGATTCAAGAGAAGAATTTGGCTTTCGTTAAAACGGTCCAAGATCTGGTGAATACAGGGACCTGAAATGAATTCAGAAGCATCAGGACCCAGCTTCTGGAACACTGAAAACAGAAAATTAGTGGTGGACCAAACGAAGTGAAGAGCTCCAATCGTACCCAGATAGCCGTTGTCACAAAGATTTTTTCCGGAAACTGAAACGAATGTATGGACCGGAACTTCAACACCTTCAGCTGATAGACGATTAATAAACAGGTGAACTTGACAATTCCAAGCAAATTCGGTTAGCTTGGGAACATCAGTTTTCAGCACTACTGAGCCGGCCAGAGGAGCTACTTATTCCATCTGTCCTACTTAGATTACTTAGCTACAGCCCCAGAACTGCAGACAGTCGCAATACAGCTGCAGAATTAGGAAGCAGTGGAGCTTAAGGATTTGCTTGAGGAATTGTTCAAGGTGGGAGGACCGAGACGGCGGAACAAACTCCAAATACTATGCACAATTTGGGGATATAGGACTTTCCGCAAGATTGCAAGAATGCAGTGTATAAAGGCATAGGAATTTGACAGGTGGTGGTATCTCAATTCTATGCCAGTTGGATGGTTATTCGTTCATTTCGAAGCCTCTCCCAGCCAAAACACTGGTATACGCGTCCAGTGTCCATTTTCGGCTGTTTGCGCACGAATATGCCCCAATTTTCGAATACTAAAGCGGTGGATTGCAACATTTGGTTAAGTGGTATCTTGCTTTGGCTTGAATATAGGTATTCCTGGAGCGCTTGTTCTTCATCAGTCTGCACCAGTAGCTTTAAGCATTCACCCTAATGGCCGTGAGTTAGCGCCCTTAGCGAATTTCCGCCATCTTGGCAGCACAACATCCACAGCTTTGACACTCGATGGCGGAATGAACACAAGAAGTGAAAAGTTCAACACGGCATTAGGCTGTCTTTGGGAACACATCTAGTGCAATCGGCACTTGCCCATTGATACCAAGAGTGTAGTGTATCGAGCTGTGGTATCGTCACTACTGTACGGCAGCAAATCTTAGGCACCATAAAGAGCGTATGTTCGGGTTCTTGGCCGATTTCACCTTCAATGTCTGGGCAGAATCTTTCGAATCAAATGCTCCATCTCTGAAATGCACACAGGCGAAAGACGCTGGTTATTCTCGTTCATCCATCCAGTCCCAAAGTGTGGCAGTATTTTTCAGTTCTCAGTATCTTCAGTTTTCCCGAATCTTGACCAACTCTGGCATTATAGCTGCCCACTAAGAAAAGATGTTCACTTGCGCACACTGATTGAATGACGTTTGGCAGGTTAGTGTAACACTCGCTTCCTCCCGTTTCAGAAGGAGACAGTATGGACGCATAGGGGCCCACAACCGTAGCAAAACCCCCCTTGTAAGCTGAATTCAAGCTTTTACCACTCTCAAAATGATGCATTTGGATTCGCCCACGACTGTTCTTTGCAACCTCTTCCCGGAAGAAATTGTATTGAAGAAATTTCCACGTTCTGCACCGCAATGTCGGTGCCATATCGTTTGAGTCCTTTGACAGCATTTACTCTCCGCAGCTTAGGTCTCTCACTATTCTCCTCATCAAGTAGGGTCCTGATGTTCGAGGTTCAGAACTTAAGTTGCCGAGTGACGTTCCTTTTCAGGCAAGATACTTTATTGCTTGATCGGAGTTGTGGAAATTAGTTTACTTTCCGAATGTTCGGAATGCTGATCTGATTTGGTTTGAAGTTATCTACCTCCAGCTTTCAATGTCTTGGTCCGACTAATAAGGCGATGAGTGATTTGAAAACTCCATGACACTTGTCTGCATCTTCGACCGCTCTTTACGGAAGTTGTTTAATTAAAGCAGGTCGAAGCTAGTCTGATCAAAATTGATGCTCCCATTTCCACCCATGGCATATTTGTTAATTGAATCGATCAACTATCCAGGTCTGTGGATTTATTGCGAGCGTTGCGTATCAAAAAATAACTTGGACTTTTGGATAATCGTTCCCTCTTCGCCGTTCGTAGGGCTAGTTCCGACACATAGTTTAGCAAAGGAGGTCGACTCTGTTCCATGCAAGACACGGATTGATATCGATAGTGAAAACCTTCCGCAGATAGCCATTACTAACTGTCAGCTGCCTGAGTTGTGGTTGTTTGCATGCACCGTCGCATTTCATTTAATCGAGACTATGCGCACTTATGTGTGCAATTGTAACAGCAGCTGAATACCGGTGAGTGTGCTGAGAGCTGCATGTGTGCATATGTGGCAATAACCAGCACGGCACAATTGTGAAGAGTATCTATCGATCTCCCAAGCAAGGTCACCGGTAATGCTCATCTTATACACGCGTAGCTGCACTAAATCTGGAATCTCGTTAGTCATTCTATCAATACGCCCAGTTGTAGGTCCCAATTAATTGGCTTGCTGAGGCTGTGCGTAAACAGGCATGAGTATGCCGTTAAGCTGCATTCACTTCAGGCCAGCAGTATGCCTGGACAGCAACTTCATAACCAGGTTATAGGGAAGTGTCATTTGTTGTGTGCGTGATAGAAAACTTAAAATGTGGACAGGTAAATTGTTGTTAAAGTACCCTTCACTGGAGTTTTGCGTCCACCCTGGGCGTCCTACTTGTGACACGTGTTATGTCAGTTGGACCGTATTTCTAATGTCTTTCCAGGAACTCATTCTCACAGTAATATCCGGGTTAATTCATGTTTAGGTGGTACAGAGGCGGGGCCACTATCTTACATCGACAGTCATTGGAAGAATAAATTGTTTAAACACTAGTTAGTTAGTTTTGTGGACAGCCCCAAATTTAGGATCGTAAAATTCCCATTTATCATTTCTGATGATTCAATGGTGATTCAGAACCAGTTTTAACGGGGTATTTTCAAACAAGTGTTTTGCCAAACTCAGCTAGCCAAAACTGGGTTAAGAGGGCGTTTCGGAACCCAGTTCATTCAAATCACATCATTTTATGCCGAAGCCAGTGTAAAAAGTTGGTAAAACAACCCACTATCCAGAAAGAACATCAGCTCTGCAGGAAGAACGCTTTTGTAAGCAGAACCGGTTTTGTAATCATTTTATAAAAACACCTAATTTGTAAAATTTTGAAGGATGGCTCTCCAGCATTAAAATACCCCTAAACAAGCTCCGCTTTGCAGGAGTGAGCTGCCGAACTCAGTGGTGCAACATTCGTGCTCTCACTAACCCATGTAATCTGTATGCAACAGACGTTATTTTATCTCACTTTGGAGCCTTATGGTTTGGGTGCATTAAGTAAGCCAACACAGTTCAAATGTAGCTCATAACACTACAAGCGCTTGTTCCATTCCCCCCGCAAGTTTCTTCCAACGATAGACCATTAAGTAGTATTCAGCTTTTCGAGTTTTCCTATTTTCATGGCTATCTGGACCTGACACCGTCTTCTTGTCAAGTAGGTTCGAACGACCTCCATACGCAGTTGCTGCTTTCTCTCCGTCAACAGAATCATCTATATCGGATTCAGTAGCAGTACTGTCATGTCCCTCTTTTACATTCTGAGAGATACCTACAGTGTAGTAGCTGTTTCTTCCGGGGAAAAGGAACTTTCTATGTAAGAAAATGGCTCCATAGAGGTAGCTGTAACGCTCACAGCAATAAATTTAGTTTAAATGCTAACTAATGCCCCACCTTCTGCTGCCGGAAATGAACCTACGGGGAATATATAAGTGTATAAAACTAATTCACTGTGCTCCGACTGACTGCGTTGACTTGCACTTTGACTGCGTTTCTTTTCCTATTGTATCCAGGCAGCAATGGTCCCAAGTAAATTAAAGTAACAGCTTCGCTACTTTTGTAGGTAAAAGTAAGTATGCCGCGTATTTGGGTGTGATGGAAATCAATATAAAACCTTTGTAAAAAAGAATAAAGGCTTCCTAGGGTGGGCGCTTTGCTTTCCGTCTAGGTACCCTTTTAAATTTTGCCAACTGTCAGCTTCCACCAGAGCACCTTTCTTGTCATCGAAAAAGGAAGAAAGTCCGAGAATCACGCAATCGGTTCGTATCTCAGCTCCGTCCTTCAGTTCCCATCAATTCCTGATGGGTAGCCGACGTGAATACTGACCTTCACGTGTATCAGCACAAATCAGTTAGGCAGACCAGAGAACGAAAAATTTTCCAGTACGGAATTCACAATGTGAACTGTATGACCTGGAACCTTCTTCATTCTATTTTCAACCAGTGTAGGACGGTTTGACATTTAAAGGATTTAAATTCTGGGGCCTGATATCACGAACTGCTAGTCGGAATATGATCCCTACCATACCAGACGTTCCGTTCGCACTCGAGATACTTCAGTTACACCGACAGTCGTTAAAATTAGATCCTCGGCTTCTGAGGGTTTCAGGTCTTTTCAACTCCTGCCATTATTATTATTATTATTATTATTATTATTATTATTAGTAGTAGTAGTAGTAGTAGTAGTAGTAGTAGTAGTAGTATTAACTGAATTGAAACCATCTGTCATAGGTTCCGGGCCCTGAAAATGTCAGTGCTTTCTGGACAGGAATGCCCCGCTACCATAGTCTGACTTGTGGAACACCAGTTTCCAACTGTTTTTCTACGGGTTTGTTGTAAGTAGTAAACGGATGATAGATGCAACCAACTGCGGATAGTCTGCTTCCAGGGGGGTCATGACAAATATCTGTAGGTCACCGACTGCACTCGTCCTGTCCAACCAGTTTCAAAATGAAATTCCATAGATGCATCAAATGATGTTGGTTATTCTTTGCTTTCGAGTAAGTGACTCAGAAAAACTGTCCTGAAAAAAGGGACTGTTCAAACAACACTGGTCTGAACACGAGTTCTCTGTTCACCCTAACCGGAGCGATATTAGCTTATCAATACCGTGGCGAAGAGTCAAGTGACAACTGAGGGAGACCTGGCGAACACATTACCGACAGAGCTTAAGACCTCACATAATGCCACATATCCAAGCCTGGTCCGATCAGAAGGTGTATAACCCCAGGAGATTGTTATCCTGCAGTAGTTTGTTCTCCCGACGACGGTTTGCGCTTCAGGCTTCCGTCCACTGCTACAAACAATAGACAGAATTCTGAAAAATGCTTCCAACACCAATGAGGCGAGAAACGCTATGTATGCCTCCAACAGCTCATAGTGCCGTAAATTAGTTTGCGCATCCTCAAATTTTCAAATGAAATCCGTATGCTGGTGCTACGGTGGTCCCAGCTGCCACATTTCTGTCGTAGTTTGATTATTAGTATTACACAAAATTCATCTGATCACTTCGATAACTTAGTCTTGGAATTTTAGCCCTTGATAAATACCCATAAAATAAAGGGAAAAAGGTAGTGATATGTGTGTCAGTATGCTTTTGTGAATCATCATTTTTTCAGTCGGTTACGAATAAAAGCGGAGAAAAGATACCCGAGGATAAAGTGATCTTAGCTGTTCCACACCGAGTATTCCTCCATCTACTCTTGGATTTGTTAAAAGCATCCATAGATTTTCTAACAACTCTGCTGCACTCGAGTTATCAGCACCTCCCAAATTTGTTCCCTGTAAAGAACTAGGGAAGTAATAAATTGGTCCTGCACCAACAAGTGCTCTCTGGAAAGAATGATTTGAGTGAACCGAAGCAAGGTTGATGTAAACTACTCCCAAGACACTCAAATAGCATACTGTTTTTTTATTATCCACACCGTTTGATTGCATCTAAGCGACGGACTACCACGTTTGATCAGCAACTTCTAGGTAAAACTACACAGAAGCAGCAGAGCCAAGGGTGTACAGGAACAAAGGGGAAACATTCTACCCAGAAGGCGGCCAAATGATCCAAACTTACTGACCTAAAAAGCTGGAGAAGCTAGTAAAGTTACCGGTCAAGGATAAGGTTTTGCGTGGACTATGGTACGTGGAAACAAAGGTCAATTCAGGCTGGTGAGTAAAAATCCCGCAATGACTTTGGCAGATGGGATGACGGAATGAATGACTTGAGCAAGCGGGGACTGGCTTCATCACCTGGCCTCTGAAAACTTACCTCCCGGGGGCATGTCAGGACATCGTCTGGTTGGGTAAACTTCTCGGTGCGGGGATGTATGTATGTAATTCTACATGAAGCAACAGAAACATTATTGGTGTCGATCGGTAATTTGCGATTTGTATTCAGAAACAGCGCATTTTTCATCGACATTTACCAACGTGGATGATGACTCCCGTCATTATGTTGAATACATTTCGTCATAAAAACTATAAAAACTTTTCTTCGCTGAGCTGGTTTTCTTCAGGGAGAGTAATACATTTGGGCACTGCTTATTAGAGACACCACCACTGAATCTGAGACCATGTATTCCAACAATTTCGTGATCAATATATCCCTTTAAATACTTTCGGAAGGAAAGTAGAGTTGAACTGATAACTGGAGATCCGCTGACCTGATTACGGTATTGGTAAGAGGAAAAAGTAACGGACGATTGTCGTTCCTTGAGTAAAATCCCTTACGTGCTCTAGGATTCTCAAGTGATATACAACTGCTCATCCTCAAGTATAGCACAATGTCCCCTGGAGGTTTGGACACTGTTCTAATTCCCCATGACCCGAAGTTTTGCTCCTGACAGACAAAGACTTCCCTCCGTTTTTTTGTGGTACTTTTCCAATTAAATTTTTTGAAACGCTTTGACACATGTTCACGTGACTTCGTTGGTTTAGGCCGAGCTCAGCTGCTAGGCTTTCAGGGTTGCCACATGATGGTTCAGCAATAAAAGAATTAAGCCATTGCCAATGTGTGGGTGGAATTTTGGCATGTGTTTTCGCAGTTGTGTTGCTGACGAAGATGCCGAGGTTCAATTGGAAGCGCATACCCACACAAGGCGATTGCTGGCAGGTATCTCTTTTTCACTGACTTGATTCCAAATCGAGCTCAGCCTGAAAAGTTGTAATTCTTATAGGATTGTTTTCGGTCATTCGGACGCCAGTCCAAACCGATGACTATATCACATCACTCTTGGGCTTTTCTTCGACTGTGATCTTGAAGCATTTCGGAAACTAAGCCCGAGTCTGGTGAAGGCTTTTTCCGCTAAGAACAAGATTAGAGGAAAACAGGATGGCCACAGGGCGAACGATACGTAGAGGAGATTACCGGTTGCGGTCGTGAGTGCGTGCGTGAGCTGCCGGATACGCTCGGCCACATCGGGTAAGTGCGGCAGTGAAGCATCAGTATCAACACTGATGTTGCTGTTTCTGATGATAACTGTATGGGGAAACGTGCCCCCCGCATTATTTTGGTCCAATGAAACGAGTTTGTTCTGGGCAAAGACGATGAAGAGTACCACACTTACAGTTCAAGAAAACCCATTGACTTCGTATAGCTCGGTGACTCTGTAAAAAGACCCTCCGACCCAGCACTGTTCCATGTCTTGTCACCTGTGTTCGAACATCTGGTGTAAATTTAATTATCTCTGAAAACGCTTGGAACCGATCAATTCGTTTGAAAAAACTGGAAAATAAATCCGCCGACTCAACAAATACACCCATTGGCATACCAATTTGGTCCTCACGGGAGACTCACCTGAAACCCGGTTAAATCTCCCGGTTATAATGTTCTCCAATTGAATGTGCAACACCAGGTCATATCATGTTTCAGTTGGTACGATATTTGAGATTGCACAGTACATTTTCATAAAGGGCTACTCACAAGGTTGCCAAAACTTTTCGAATATCGTACAAACTGAAACATGAGGCAACCTTTGTGCAGCACATTCAGCTGAAGAACAGCATAGGCAAGAGTTTCAGCTGGAGTTCTCCTGACAAAACTATGTTGCTATGCAAATTAGTGTATCTTTCGAATTTCGTGCAATTTGGTTTCAGGTGGAACATAAAGTTGACGGAAATTAGGGGAATGATGAGCCCCGAGAAGTGCGAAACCGGTCGAGGTGTTTTCAGCAGCCTTGTGAGTAGTTTCCTTTATGAAAATCTACCGATTGTTTTACAAAGCTTTCGAACACGACTGGTGTACACACAACGGTAACCTAACTGCAGGTTCACTATTGTCTCAAGCACCGCATGTGGTGCTAAGGTCCATCGTGTTCGTCGCGCCAGCACAGCGGCGTAGCCAACCGGTCAACCTATGCGACGGAAAATCGACCCATTGCCGGAGTAATCGCACAGCCTTGTCGACACACGAGGTCTACCTTGACTGCTGCCTTGGCTGCAGCTTTGCCCAATCGACGGTTTGTTCAGCTTTACATCCCCTGTCAGGGCTGACTGATCAGTCTGGTTATTGGTTGCCTTCGCGTCAATAATCTTGTCTTCTTCTGATTGGTCGATATCTTGCGTAGGCAGGCTGCATTCAGAGCAGAACCAATCAACGGACTAACTGCAACAAGGTCAACATGCTAGTCTAAACCGTGGGCCATAAGTCGAGCGAAAGCCGTTCCGGTATCCCGTGCATCTCTCCTCGTCGTCTTCCACTATGTCTGACGCGTGGACTCAGCAGTGTCAGCAATATTTAACCAAGTATCCGGCCCTAAAGTGTTTGGCTATTACCTCCTTGGACGGTACAGTCTACGGCAATTCAGATGCAGCCGAATTTCCGGTGAGTGAATATTACATCCGAATCATCTTAATATGAGGACAAATTTAACTATTGCGTGACCTGTCTAACGGCTTCGACTCGAGTTGTGAGAGGGAGGACTAAGCGGCCTAATAACATGTAAATGATAACGTCCTATTCTTGCAGCATTCAAGCATTTTCTCATCAAATGCCAGAAATGAGGGAATTCCACTATCAACTTACGCGGACGGCGAAGTAGCGTCGACAAGCAAGGCAGCGGTGTTGGAGCGTTAACTTTAGTTCTGGTTTATCAAACTCGCTAAGGAACGGCAAAGGCGCTCTCCGCCTAGAAGTGTCTGATGACTCAGTGGTCTGCAGAGTAGACTCACCATTCTTTAGTTTAGTGGATTTAGTAGTTTAGTGCTACGGGCGACGCATTACTGGTATAACGGTATATAACGCGGTAATTGCCTCGAATAAAAACTTGAAAAATCGAGTAGAAGGGACAGATTTGTATAGTACCTGAATATACGGCCCTCTGGGTACGACACTGAACTGTCTAGGGAAGCGTGGCCGCATGGTGCATGTCCCGATCGGACTCGGTTCGCGTGGGCGCGGCCCGGAAGAGTTGATTCATACAGTCTAGATCGTCAGGCTCTGAAGTTTGCACGCTTACGTCTCGGTGCCCATCTTATCTATACACAAGACTGGTTTGTCTGGTTACGAGTTTGCACGACATGCGTTTGGAATCGTGAGAAATACCTCCAGGACTACTCTGCTGTCGTCCGACTGTCGTCCGACACTGTGGCAATGTCTGTGGGGCAAGTGTCCCCGCATATTCTTAGCTTCGAGCTTGAGATTGCTCAGTGGTTAAAGCCCAAACCTACCAATCAGAAGGTCCGTGGTCAGAATTCAACCCCGGCATCTCGGCGGCAACCTGGAAGCATCCCAGCCTTCGTGCCTCCTTGGCATGGCGGTTATACACTGGAAGAGTATTACGGATGAACGACTATTAGTTATTTATTATGTTCTTTGGCATCAAAGCGCTGAACTCCAACTCCCACGTGCGCGTGAAAGTCCACGGTGAGTTCACTGGGAATGGTGTCAGGTGATATACCGTTTTCTCACCCCTCTTCAGATTCGTCGTGGACATGATCACAGGAGTCCCACTACTAATACCTGCTGAGTCAAAGTGCTTCCATGGTGTTCTGACAATGAAATAATCGTTCAGTTGTAACACCTTTTCGGTGCCTAGCTGCCATGCTACCCGAAGGTGTTCGCTCACGGACAAAGCTCTTGCATCTAACCCCGCCAAAATACAATCTAAATTGTTCTGCTGCACGGTTCGCTATACGCTTCATGTGCTTCTACAATATTGGGTGGGGTCGACTCCAAACCTTATGCTTGCAGACCAGTCGGTCGACATGGTGTATAAACCTGGCCAGTTATATGGGTCCGGTGGACTGGATGGAGACGAGATCACTTCTCGAATCAGCAAGTGAAGGGCAGCCTTTGCCAACCCACGACGCCTATGATACCACTGTACTGTCAGTTAGTCTGCCAAGAGCACAGTATAGACGGCGCGGTGCGATCCATACTGCTTAATGGTTCAGGAACGTGGCCTCCACATGCATAGGATGCACGGTGTTTGACCATCTGTGTCTCCGAGGCATTAACCAGGCCTGGTGGGAACACCGGATTGGTAATGCTGAGGACAAACCCTCGCTTAATGCTGGTTGTGCTCTTTACCCAGCCCTGTACTGAGTGGAAATAGCCGAGAAGTGGACAGTTTATGACCTGGCAACAAAGCACGAAAGCATCAGCTTGTGGACTCAGTCGGGTTGACAACTGCCGTTTTCCTGGTTGGGTACCCCAGGACTCAACACAGACGTGACTCAGTTACACAGGCAGTGGCCATCCTGCATCAAAGGTATCACCTACATTGCGTAGCAGCCCAGTTTCCGGTTTCTTCAGACAACTAGAATAATTCAACACCAACCAGTTGACTATATTACACCTTCAGTGCCTGGATGTATCTGCTGCCTACCCATCTTTCGGTGACTGAAAGACATAGCACTAGGTCTGGAGGGTCGCGTGTACCAGGCTACAATAAGGGCTCTATTGTCGTATTGTTGTCAGACACGGCCTCTTCAGACGGCTCATCTGGGGCGCATGCAGTTTTTCGACCATCAATACCTCCGAAGAGTTGCTGATTTCGGATGGCATGAACGAATTCGTAACGAGGTCATCAGAAAACTTATTTAGTTTTTCGTCTGGTACTTCAATCGTGGAAAACATCCAGCAACATCAACTGCGATGGTGCAATAGAAGAGACAAATATGCACGTTATGTGGGTGTAACCCGAACCTACTACGAACGATAGCACGCTAGCGGGCTCGGCTCGTGCTTGTGTAGGAAATCGGAGGATTCGCGTCCACACAGCATCATACGTCTCTGAAACTGCCAGGCGTACCTCTCACTATCTACTTCATAAACAAAAGCCTAATTTAGTTGGTTAGGAGTTTGCACAGCATGCGTTTAGTATCTCAGGAAATATCGCCAAGACCGCTATGTAGGCCTGAAGGGTGTTTTGCTCCTTTGATGAGCGGACTTCCTGTGTTTCTTCATCCGCAAATAAGTCGAAGGGGGATGTATTGACGCTGGAGTCCCGTTGATGATCCTGAGGGACAGTAAGGGACCTAGTGCCGGGTCCTGGAAAACTCCACAGATCTTTTCCAGAACCGTCCTGCTCTGTGGGTCGAGGTGCAGTTACCCCGGGAAATCTGATCCACTCCAGTCATCGCAATCTTCTGAATGAGCAGGCCGTGCTGTACTCGATCAAACACTTGAAATATCAAGGTAAATGTGATCGCTCCGAACGTCGGTACATATGGTTTTTCAGACTAAAACATCCTTGTCTAAATCCGTGTTTTTTTTTGCTACCTGGCGAGATATGCGTTTCAAAGTAGGCCAGTGAATGGTTGGTGACAGTCGGGTCCATACCTTCCGAGGGCATCTTGATTGCAGTGACAGGTCGGTAGATAGCTGGCTGGGAAGTTTTGCTTTCTCTGTAGAATTATATGTCAACGCCCTCTACCGTTAGAGGATAGAACATTCCTTACGAAGGCAGCTGGGCAAAAGTTGTCACTGATATATGTGAAATGCTGCATAATGTATGAGCTGGTTGTTGGAATTCACTACTTCAACGACACTGTGGGTTATACTGTCTTGTCCGCTGCCGGGCGTAGTCGAGCTGGCTCAAAAAGATACTGCTACAATGTAGTTCTCCGGAGATGGAGGACGGACACTTGCCTATATGCGGGGACCTAAAGGAAAACGGACTGAAAGACGGACTCGCAGTATAACGTTACCGGAATCAAGTCGTCCCCTGGAAGGACCGGCAGTCTTGAATCGCAACTCCATTGGTGGCTGATTATCCCTAGGGCCAGTTTTTTCCACGGTTGGTTTAAACATACACGGTGAGATTGTTCTTCAGCACAGTACTGGGGGGCTGACCTCTGTCTTCCGTTCGGCGAGCATAGATCGCCCAAATGTGATTCAAAAGGGCTCATAGGATCGACCTGGGCATTCGTACCATCAACAAGGTTGATAGTGTTGGTGATTCTTGCTTCGCCAATCTGTCAGAATAAATCTCGACAGTAAGTGTCAGCGTTAGAATCGCAGTCTGTTTATACTAATAACAGGCACCGGCCTTCATGTCGAGTGTCCCTGAGCTTGTTCGAACCAGATAACCGAAGCGACTTTTTGTCGGAATCCATTCTGACAAAGTGTATTCAACCCTATGTAATTTCTAGGCGAGCATTTTCTGTTCGGTAGTTCGATGCGGTACAAACACTAAAGGCTCCTACGTGGAAAAGATCTCTTGGTTTTGCTACTGCTACTGTACCTAGGAGTACTATCGCCCTACGACTAGGAATGTCAGCGGCTTTAATCAGCTTGCCACATCTGTGGTGCAGAGGTGACGTCAGCTTTCTATCAAGGGTCAAGCACACAATTCTGCGTCCTGTTTCATATTGTCTGGATCAAAAACTCGGTCTCTGTGAGCTGAGTTACTTGAACATCCGTGTCTTTAGGTTACTTCTGAAATCTGAGGAAACGCCGGATCAGCAATACCGACCAGGGGAGATTACTCGCACACGACAGGTGAGCTAATGACACCACGGATTACGCTGGCTTGGTCAAGTGCCTCACGCCAGACGACTGTCTTCCCCGAAGAGCCCTCTTCCTGCAGCCATGCGTGGAGTTGGTAGGAGCCAGTGGAGGTCAGTCGATGACTTGTCAGCGGAATACAGAAGCCATTGCAAGCAGATGCAGCTGCGCCCATCTTTGTCGTCTCCCGAAATGCGGACTCCCACGCGCACGGCAAATCAGTACCTAGTAGCAATGGTAAACACAGCCCATTGGTTCTCATGCGTCTGAGGTATAGCCGTCAGCCTATGGCTTACCCTCCAGATCCCCCCAGTGAAAATTCTACTACCAAATTTGGTTTTATCCACCGACGTCAGCCACTAGTAATAACCGTTCAGCTGTAACACCCTTTCAGTGCCTAGCTGCCATGCAACCTGAAGGAAGCATGAGGGTTGAGATACTGCCAGGTTGCTCAGGCCTAGACAGAAGTCGCGATGCAGAGGTCCGGTTCGAACCATGGACCTTCCTATCATTAAATTCGCGCGTTTATCACTGAACCGTCTCGCCTATATCAGCCACTACCCTCGATCCGTTGCAATCCGGTTCTTTCCCTAGATCATCTGCAAACAGAACTGTTAGCTGGAATTAGTGTGCAGTGCATACACTTAGGGACTAAGAATGCATCAGTAGGTTGAATATCTGGGTATTAGGCTTTAGCCGTGTCTGGTATTAAGTGCTGATGCTGAAGTAAGAAAGGATAAAAATGTAAAACGTGTGAAATGCATGGTAAAGAAACTGTAGTTATGATACGACTTGCATGTTTTAAAACCGATGACGGTAATGAATCCAGTGATAACGACGACGATATGGTGGTGCATAAGAGCAGAAGCCCAGTCAAATTTTCTAGTAGGGATTAGAATCTCCTAGGTAGCGAAGCATCACTGTCGAACACTGATGTACTGTTGATGATGGTGGTGATGAGACTCTCCTGGAATGAATATCGTCAGGGACAGCAACCGTATGTTGGTGTAGGGTACCTGGCCTTCCTACCAGTGTGATTGTGGCTACCTGACTGGGGGTAAACACCAGCGGGTGATTACCGTCGATCGGCGGTGTATGCGATCGAAAGGTGAAGGCGATCAGTTGGGACGGAAGTGCGTTTACAGTGTTCTGAGGATTGTGCGCGGGACCGTCGGCAATGTGGACAGTTCACGTTTGGTTTTTCGGAGGTTACGTTTCTCTGTCGTAGTCCGCGAATCCTGGCCATCGGACCAGCGTGAGAGGTTACCAGTCTGCTGCTCCTCGCTCTGAGAAAGTACGATTTCTCCGAGGGCTGTGTATTCGCACTTTACGCAGGTACAGGGGACAGCATGGTAGATCTTTCAAGTATCTTTTCGGTTGAACGTGCATTTCAACTCCTACTTCGAAGGAATACTTCGGCATAGCTGGCAACAGGTGTCATCTCTGGTCGCGGCCGCATGTGTTTATGTGTATGTATGCATGTACAAATGTTACCCCGACTTCCTCAGGCAGACAAGTAGTCATGGAACTCTAGTTCACACTTACCAAGCCCTGCAATACGTGGAATTTCGTCACTGTATGGAGGCTATAATCCTTGTTTGCCAGGTAAGTGCCTACTGTCGAAGTGAACAATAGCTAAGTAAGGCGCGAATCTATCGGCCAGGTCTTTTTTCCATTGCTGCTGATTAAGCTTGGGCTACCTGGTCTTGGCTAAACCCTTGTGATTCTTTCGAACTGCATGGTACCATTTTTGAACGGCCGAAGTGAACAACAAAGTGGTAGCCGCGACCTGGTGCTGTTGGAGTGCTGTTTCGATCGTGAACTCATTCTTCATGACTAATTGGATGGATGTGGGTAGTATCCACAGAATCGGGCTGGTTGACGTACGTGATCGATCGATCGAGCTTTGCGAACCTTATTTAGCAATAG
Source organism: Opisthorchis felineus (assembly GCA_004794785.1). Classification (NCBI taxonomy): domain Eukaryota; kingdom Metazoa; phylum Platyhelminthes; class Trematoda; order Opisthorchiida; family Opisthorchiidae; genus Opisthorchis; species Opisthorchis felineus. Next base: position 370,801 of record SJOL01009001.1, read on the forward strand.
ACCAGCACGATAAACAAACGTTAGCTTAAAAGCCCGCCTATGCAGCGACCGCATGCTCGCCACTGGGATCGGTTACGTGCCATATTCTGTTGGATTTACAAGCATGATCTGGGATAATTGCCTGGACCTTAGCAACGAAGGCTTGAACATCCCAAAGCGTTCAACTTGCCAATAGCCGTTTTCGTTTCTCACTGAAATATATAGCCTACTATACTAGCAGGACATCAGTAATCTGCTTGTAGAATGCATCGGAGAAGCCAAGTTTCACACTCATCGAGTAAGACTTCTCTCACAGTTGCATTGTAGACACCACTCTTTAACTTCAACCAGCCTTGTTAAAACCGAAGATGGATCAAGTTGGTGAGCCTTCCTACCCTGGTGATGTGCGCGTCTTCATCCATCACATTTGGATCACAGCTTATGCATCTTTTGAGATATATAACCCGAGCAACAGTTCTCAAAAGCCGCCCATCAAGACTGACTTTAGTTTTCTGGCCGATCGGGTGTCAGCAATGTAACTCGGACTACGCTTATGGTGTTTAATTCGGGGGTTATCGGGGTAGGTAAATGAGATACTTGTGCCACAGAGAAGGCAAGTCGGTAGAAATACTGTCTCCTTGTTGCTCGGTGATTCTCGTTTGTGTCAGGGCTTCGGTCGCTTCGACATTCTGTCTTTTAAGTGCGAGCGCCATGAGATCATTGAAGACGAACTTATTCACTCGATATTTCGGATGTTTTTTTGCAGCTGAGGAGTTGGTGTTTGGAGTCCAAAGCTGTTGAATCAACTGAAACCCTCCCGGTGGGTGAGGCTCTTCACACCTTGCGGCGTTCGCCGTAACGGCAATATTCGTGCGGCACACTAAAGAGCTTTAAACGGGTTGTTCTGAGACGAGGGTTTTTCAGCTCTTCAGTTGTCTCCGCATCGTGATATTTGCTCCAATCAGTTTCTGTCGTTTTCGTAAATATATAGTCCCTTCCTGAAGGAAGAGATCTTATCTTTCAATGTTAAACTCTTATATTTTAGCTTCAGAGAGGCACTTCTTTGTTGCATTGGTGGGGCCAGACAAGATGATGACTCGTAGATCCGGTCGCCAGCCTTGTCACCGCAGCCAGAGCCCATGTGCGGCAGGTATAACTCTATAGTTAAGATTGCTGTGCTATGATAAGGGGGAGATGCGCGTTGCAAAATACGATTATGATTATTTACCGTCACAAAGGGACCATACATTGCCTCGGTGTGACCGCTTGCGCACCTCCATAACCTGTGCAACATCTGCTCGTCACATGGCGCCGACATCCTCAGGTATCTCCAAATCCATCTTCAAGCCTCGACACCCAGTCTATCTGGCCGCCTTCAATGTCCGCACTCTGAAGCAAGCAGGACAACAAGCTGCTCTTGCTCTCGCACGACTCGCCTGGCATTGATGTGTGCTGTGTCTCAGAAACAAGAATTCAAGATAAAAGCACAGATTGAGCTAACCGCCTTATCAGTCTCCACTCGCTTCTGGCTGCGCACCTCTGATGAGGCAGAGGCTGCTGCGGCGGGATGTGCTGGGGTTGGTATCGTCCTGAGTCACCGGACAGAAGTATCCTTGCTTG
>SJOL01009001.1:374953-455971 GCA_004794785.1 Opisthorchis felineus
AGCTGCGTTGGTTGGGACACGTGTTGCGTATGCCTAATCATCGTTTGCCGAAGAGAGTGCTGTTTTCCATGCCCAATTCAGAGTGGCGGAAGCAGAGAGGTGGCCAATCCTTGACCTGGGAGAGGAGACGCTTGGGTGCTGTCGGTGCTACTCGCCTTCCAGGATGGGGACCGCTTGATTCTCACTGCGCCTGGTTGGAGACTGCGAGATATTGTTGCCAACCGATGTCAGTAACGTTCTTGTTGTCAGTTTCTATGCAGATTGCTTGAATGAGTATCTGGAGTGTAGGCATCTCGGAATGATTGTAGTAAGCTAGCACTAAGTCCCTTCCCCGTCCAGCCTTATTCTTTTCTTCACAATAAGGCTTTCAAATAAATAATGGTTGTACGACAGTGAAGCATCGGTGTTGAACACTGATGTCATGCTGTCGATGATGATGATAATGCAGATCATACATATGACATTCACAGGGCCTCTCATACCACGTTGGTCAGTGGGTATAGGTCTCCAGGCCCTCCAGGTTGAAGGTTGGAACATGTGTGGCGATCTCGCCACAACCATCGCTGCCTTTTGGTCAGGCTTTTGAGGCGAAGGCTTCTGTTCAGGACCCTAGTCGAACTCCTGCTTAGGTATGGGCACCCTGATAGTATCCCAACCCTCGTACAACCATAAATTTACGCTTGGTGCTCCGCACCCACAAAATCTAAAGTCATGCGGCGGACTTGCAGTCTTTGAAAATGCCTCTGGGAGTCCAAGTAGTGACACTATAAGTTGTGGAACGCTGTGCGTATCTCAGAAGTCTCATTAGCTCTGTCGTTAATGTGACAGACGAAGTGAATGCACGAATCTCAAAGGCCAAAATCACTTTCGCCAATTTGTGCGTCAAAAAAAGCATGTCGCTGGGTCTTAAAGGACGCGTATATCAGAATATATTGCGGCTGTATTGTTGTACGGCTACGAGACTTGGCCACTTCGGGTGGAGAATCTGAGACGTCAACAGGTCTTTGACCACCAATGTCTCAGAACTATAACTGGAGTCGGCTGGAACCAAGGAATTTGCAATGATAGAAGCAGGAGACAATTTAGGTGCGGCAAACGACACTTCACTCGGTGAATGCATCCGGCATTGCAAGCTAAGTTTGCTGGGCAATATATTACGTATACCAAGTGACCGCCTGCCGAGAAGAGCGTTGATAGAATTTGACATCGCAGAAGGGAATGATGTTGCAAAAAAATTTAGGTGCCGTTGGTGCTATCCACCTTCCAGGGTGGGGTCTGCCTAACTTTTCTTGTACTTGACTAGAGACACTAAACGATATGGCAGCTACCGTCCCCAATGCGTAGCTATCTACCTACATCCCCAAATCATCTGCGAAAAAAAACTAGCAGTTCTAACTACTATACGGCAACTATGCACTTTACAGCTGATGATAATGTTAATGCCTAACGAATATCAGTGGCGCTCATGTTTCCAGTGTGACTGAGTGTTGGAGATCTAGGTATCTCGGATGTTTGTGACTGGCTGGCCATAGGTCCCCCTCGCTGCCTCATTTTTTCTTCCCATGATAAGGCTTTCCCCAAATAGATTGACATGGTGGTACGGCAATGAAGCACCAGTGTTCTCAGCTGGTGTTGCTGTCAGTGATGGTGATGGTCATTTGAATGATAAGTTTATCTGCTTGGCTCTTTCAGGATATGCGCATCGAGGCGAGATGGCCCAGTGGTTAGAGCGCGAATTTACTGACCGGAAGGTCCGTGGTTTGAACCCGACTTCTGCCTCTCGACTTCCCCTGTCTGGGCTTGGACAACCTGGCAGTATCAGCAGCCCTCGTGCCTCTTTCTGGTGGCATGGCAGTTAGGCACCAAAAGGGTGCTACAGCTGAATTATTATATGCACATCGTCATCACGGATAGCAATACACCAGCGGTGGAAACCCGTGCTTAACTACCACATAATCATCAAGAAATAAGACCCTAGTAAAAAGTCCAAGGAAACGGGGTGACGTACAACAAAAATTCTCATCTGAGTCACTTAGTGTTGCCTCCCGGTGGCGTTTCAAGGGAGAAAGTCAAGGAAGGGTCCGAGGTCACAGACGGCGGTTCGGATTTAGCCGGTTCAATGAAAGACGGGAGCAGATGGCTAACTAACCTTCGGGCGAACGTATTCTGCCTGGCGGTCAAATGTTAATTTTCACTGTTTTTTATGAGCCCAGTAGAACCGTTCTTTTGTTTTGGAATGGCGATGTTTATCTCGTTCCAGTTATGACTGACGTCTTTCGAGTGTGTGACTTCTAATGCTTTCTATAGGCTAGTTTGACAAGATTGTTTAACTTACAGGTCAGGAAGTTTTTCTAGTTTGTAAACGAGGATCTTGTATCTTTTATTCCCCCCATGCGAGAAACTCATCCCAACTTAACATTAAAAGAGAGTTTGATTTGAACTGAGAGACTGACAGTCAAGAATGGCGTGTTTCAGCTACCAATGGTTATATGGTTAATCTGACTCCATGGCTGTTCATCAGCACGGGACCCTGGGGTGCGCAGCTACTCCCATCTGAATCCAGCACTACTGATGAACAAATCGTGTGAGAGACGGCCGCTTGTCATTAGATCTCGACTCCTGGCTGAACGGGCCGCCAAGTCGCGCCTCTGATGAACTGATTTCCTACTTGTGTATTGAGATCAATGGTGATTGTGACAGTATCTGACCTCCTGCTTGACTAGTTCCCCATAATGTGTAACTTCCGCTGCAGTCTGTTGGTGCATGTGCAGAAACCACCAGTATAAAACGTACATTATTTCTGCTAGCGCAAACGAACAAGCTAGGTCGGAGTAAAATAAGGCCTCAGCCCAGGGGCTGAAAGATACACTATCGCGGGCATTATCCACTTCACTAGCTGGAGGCTTGTCTAGTTTTCGTGGGCGATTGCGCCTAGATGGTAGCCGTGTCTGCAGCCTGGTTTTGCACATGAACTTTGCAGTCGAACGGTGAGACGTACCTGCCCTATTTGCTGATTTCCAGCGTAAGATCATTGAGAGTGTCTTGAGTGGCGTTAGGACGGTCGCCACCCACTATAATAACAGCTGCGTGATTCAGGTCATGTAACCACTGCCCTGGAAACGGGCACACCACCACTGTTTACTCGTACCAAAGCGGTTCTCAGGGTGTTGCCGATTACGAAGTTCAATAGGGGTTGCGACATTGTGCGGCCCTTCAAAATTCATTAATGATTTGAAAACTCGGCGACAGTTGTCCGTATCGTCGATCGCTCTCGGATGTACAATTACTTCGAAATCCTCGCAAATTTATGAGATAGATCACTCTTAGTCAGACATTCCAGAAGGGCAACAGCAACTACGTTAAAAGCATTAGGAATGTCGAGGAAGGAAACAAAGTTGGGTTGTTGGTAGTCCTGGCTGTGCTCTAAAATTCGTAACGTAAATATTTGATCCACACAACGAGGCCAGTTGAGGTAGCTAGTTTGCTGTCCACCACAGACAGTTCTAAAAGCGCAACAATTGTGGTTACCTTGAACGCAGTAAGGATGTGACTAATACCACGATAATTTGATCGCCGTTCTCTGGCGTTTTTGAAACGCCGGGAGGAATGCCGAATTCGTGACATTTTTGGACAGAGATTTTAAGAAAATCAGTTAAGTTACTCAACAGAGCACCGCCACCGAACACAATGAGGAGGACTTAGGCCTCTTGCTCTCCGACCTGTCTTGAGTAAAGGTATGATCGGCGACCTTGACGATGAGTTAGGTGAACATTCTTGGATCCAGATTTCTTCATGTAGGTCAGTCAACCTACTGAACAGAGCACTGCACCCAACTTGAAAGGTTCTGAAGAGTGCTGATCTTCTCCAGGGAATTTATGATTTCTGAATGAAAGCTTGGCCCCACAGACTTCCCTCTCAGTTGGTGGAAAATTTGAGTCGAACTGGGGACCTGCTTCAAGTGGCTGAACAGCTGGACGAACGGTTGATGGTCAGTTGAACTGCGACTTGTAGTACACTGTCCAGCGATCCATGCACCGAAGAAAACTCATGATCGGTCTCCCTTGGAAATCATGGACAGCTTCGCTAGCGGCGATTCTCCCACAGTCAACGAATTTGGTCAGATGAAATTGTCGACGACTGTTGCCACTTGTACCTATTTAGCCTGTGCCGCGCTCAACCTCACGATCCTATAACTTCGGAACAATTTGCTCCTAATAAACTGGTACTTCGAGTATGATAAAAAAAACGTTCAGCTGTAGTACCCTTTCTGTGCCTAACTGCCATGCCACCTGAAGGAAGCCCGAGGGCTGGGATACTGCCAGGTTGCCCAAGTCTAGACAGGGGAAGTCGAGAGGCAGAAGTCGGGTTCGAACCACGGACCTTCCGGTCAGTAAATTCGCGCTCTAACCACTGAGCAATATCGCCCCCTCGATTAAGATCAGTTGGAGATGTTTTCCGGGGGTGCATTATTTTGGACCCACGGATCTGGCGCACGTCTGGGAGGATCCCAGACGTTGTTCTTTCATGGATGGCGAGTCTGGTTGACGGTCGCTGCTACTCAACGGACGCAGAAGTTGACTTCGGTAGGGTAATAGCGAGTTCGGTTTGGAAAGTTGCTACGCCAGTTGGCTGCGTTAACCTGATAACATGAAATCACCTATCTTCTTGTCTTCTTTCTGCCCAAGTGTTAATGGGCCCATATAATGCTTCCGGCCCCACATTAATCGGCGGTATTATAAGTTCATATCTGTAGCAAGTACATGAATATCTTCATGGCAAGCCGATGAGCTGATTGTCGAGGTCGTCTCCAATGAAACCGTTGTTGGAGGGACACATTCACGGCTCCTATGCTGTTGTTGATCTGTATCCATCCTCAGAATGTTGGCTTTGGCAACTTTACTGAGGGCTATGCCCACAATTACAACATAATTTGAGGGAGCTTCTGGTTTTCTGAAGCCAAGTAACTGGAGAATCGATTTGTGGTTTAAAGAAGTCATACAAACGGCTTTCTGACAGGCAACAGATATCACATCTATTCTCTATATTGTGTGAACTCAGACTACCTGTTGTCCAAATTGCCGTTTATGTCATCCAAAACGAATTTCCCTGAAGTTTAAGGACTGTGTTTACAAGGCAACTGGAAGACACATTTGTGAAACTTAGCCCCTCTCGTTCGAGAACCGTAAACATCCTTAGACGTTTGATCACACGTCTCCTCAGCCTAGAGAGAATCAGCTTGCTGCATCGTGTACGCGATCAGGTGTGTCTTAAGCGGATACTTGAAAGCGAATTGGAATTTTTAGAGTAGTAACTGAAACTTACGAGTTATGGTACATGTGCTACGCATGCCCAACCACCGCCTTTTGTTGATGAAAGGTTCGCAGGATCAGGCGGTCATTTATTAACTGTAAACCATGAACCAAGGTTAACTTGGTTTTATTTGCTACAGTTTCGGTCACCGGAAAATGGGAGAGCTTGGGAGATATGGCTAAACACTGGAGACGATGGCTTGACCAGTTAGTTCTGAAAACTGGGCAACTACGTAGTGAACGTGATAGCTTTGATGCAGGATCGCCACTGGCTATGTAAGTGAACCACGTCTGCCAGTGCCACCAACCGTTGATTCGTTGAGCCCTGGGGTCCTCAACCAGGAAAGCGGCTGTCAACCCGACTGAGTTTACTGGCTGGTGCTTTTATGTTTTGTTGCCAGGTCATAAACTGTCCACCTCTCGGCTACTTCCACTCAGCACAGGGCTGAGTAGAAAAGCTCAACCAGTACAACCTATGAAGTATGGTTACCCCATTCAGCGAGAGTTCCTTTTTCTAGAACCGTACGGCGTACCTCAGCACGGCTAATCCAATGTGGCGCCGTAATGGCTCTGTTTAGTGCACTAATTTACTGACCGGAAGGTCCGTGGTTCAAACCCAACCTCTGCGCCTCGGCTGCTCCTGTCTAGGCTTGGGCAATCTGGCAGCATCTCATCCCTGGTGCTTCCTTCGGGTGGCACGGCAGCTAGGCACCGAAAGGGTGTTACAGCTGGACGGTTTTTTAAATCTGATGTACCCACTAGGCTTGACCGATGCCTCGGAGGCACAGGTGGTCAAACACTGACAGCTTTTCGTACATCCTGTGCACGTTTCTGACCCTCAGAGCAGTATGGATCGCGCTCTGCTCTTGACAGACAAACTGACGTCACACGGGCACCACAGATGTCGGCGGTTAGCGGAAGCTTCCCTGGCCTTGTTGATTAGAAAGGTAATATCATCTCCGGTCAGCCCAGGGAAATAAGTTTATCTGCCGTATGGAGCGACCGGTTTACAAGCATGAGGTTTGGATTAGATCTCTCCCGGTCTTGTAGCAGCACTACGCGTTGCAGGTATGAGGCGCACGCTAAACCGTGCGGCAGAATCATTTAGGTTATTTAAAATGGTTTGTATTTTTGAAGAATCCGTACTAAGGGGAACAATATCGTCCGGATACTCAGTGGCTATGAGCGAACGTCCCGGGAGCATTTCATCCTCAAGGTTTCAGATGTAGGCAGAGAAATTTCAAGTAGCACATCAATGACAAATAGGGCAGCCTTATACTGCTGAACGTGATGAACTCAGGCGACAGCTCGCTGTACGCACCCACAGGAGTTCCCATACAGTGCCCTCATAAATTTGGAAGGGACATGCTTGATCGCTAGATACCTCCACAGTTTCTTACGATCGGCAAAGTCAAAGCAGCTTTCAGTTTAGAAAAAACGGCATTTGAAAGGGTGGTGTTGTTCAAGAATCAGTGTCAAGGTAAAGATATGGTCGATTCATCCTTAGTCAGGGCGAAACCTAGCTTGATTCTCACTAGTTTCTCTCCCGATAATCGGTCAACCTGTGTAAAATAATGCCAGAGAGCACCTTGGACCCACGGCTACCAGGTTGGTGCCATGATGGTTTTCATATGACGTTCTTGCACCCTTTTTAAAGACTGGGATGACGGTCGAGACGCTCCATTCGACTGGTATTCCGCTTTCTTCCGAAATCTTCCACAGTAAAGTCCTCACCTAGTAGGTCTTGACATGGTAGCGTAAAATGAAAGTGGCTGCAGTCAAACTGCTGGGTCATGCGGGATCTCGGGACATTCCTGGATGGGGCCCATGTGTTCTTGTTCGGATGTGGCTGGGAACCGTGCAGCACATCGTATGCAACAGATCCCATTGGCGTGAATTTTGTTCATCTCCTGGGCTAACTGCTTAGCTAAAGCTCGCCTGTCGGGCGCTGGGTTCATGTTGGTTGAGGTTCGCAAAAGACGCCAGGTCAGTTCCGCCGCCTTACTCGACTTCATGTCCACATATGTTTGTTTTAATGCCGTTTATAGGCGTAGGCACCTTATTATTGGTCGCTTCAAGTCCCAATCCGTCCCTTCTACTCCCTGCTGGGGATTTCTTTTCTTGTGGCCATATGGCGGTTGAGCCTCGGCATGTATTATTGTTGTATTGATGTCAGTGACGATAACGGTAACTGTTTGAAAGCCCAAAGTGGTCAGTCTGAAAACATTATGGAAGCAAAGTATATTTCGGCGTTCCTCATGTCTATTAGCTTGGGTCTCTGACGGGAGGTGTAGAGCTCGTCCAGAAAATAGCCGAAGGAAGTGAGTATCGTCCAAGGCCTAATGGTGCTTCACAGACATAATAAGAGCAAATGGTTTCTTACTCAATTCTAATGGTCACGGTATTTTACTTTTGCCCAGGCTGAAGTGGGATCTTGTTTACGCGGCTCTACCCGGAGACTGGCTGAAGAACTTGGCCCACATGGCATCAGGGCGAAGCATGGAATATGAAATTCCTCATGAGCTGGTAACCACGAAGATAGCTCTTATGCCCGTTAGATGCCTGGGACTTGCTAAGATGCACGCCACTCCAGTCGAGTTCGTGTCCTACCTGATTTTGGTGCACACAGATGAGGGAAAATTGATCGTGTCTTCTGGCAGCAAGCTTTTGCCCATATATTCTGGTGGAAAGCTTCCTTTCCGTTTGTCCTATGTATCGTTTGCCGCATACCTTGCATTGGGTCCTGTATATGACGTCGTTCTTCAAATTAGATCCAATTTTCCTTTTGGTTTCGATAGTGTCGTCTACAAGGTGTTCTTAGGTCCGTAGGTCAAGTACACTTTGGTTTGACGAAGGTAACGAAGGTAACAACAAACGAGGTATGAGTTTGCAACGCCTCGAAGCTTTATGCTATGAAATTTTGTGACTGTTTTTTGTTGTTGTAAAAGCTGGGTGCCCAGTATTTGCCGGAGACACTTTCGTAGTAGGTCGGCAGATGAATAAGTGCATGCATGCTTAATACCTGTGGGTGTAGTTGTTTTAAATTGTCTTCATCCTCATCGCCTTGTGAAGAGTAGGATACCTCCTTAGTTGCTGCTGACTTGCAATACTTGCATGAAACGCTGTCTCAATTAGTCAATCACATTAAGAGATAACAGATGGTTTTCAAAGGCCATATAAACGCACGCAGGCAAAGGGAAAGTGCCTACCCACCTGCGAACTGATAATGTCTCCTCGTATGGTGACGAAACGTCTACAATTCAATTGCCAAGCTCGGTGAACAGATCAACAGTCACCTGATCAACAACCAATAAGATGCACACTGCAACCTCGATATTGTGGTATGCTAGAACTATGGGCAAAAGTCAGTTATGTTTGGAACCATCCAGTTGAGTGCAAGGTGTGGGAACAGAGGGATTAAAAGACTACTGCAACAAATGCAAATAATGTGGAGATAGGGTTTGGGAACTTTTGAATAGCGTTTATCTAGACTTGCTCGTCCAGTCCCACTAATTTAGAGCCTAACCCAGAACTTTCGAATGGTTGCAACCTCCACCTAGCGTATAAGTCTTGTTTTATTTTGATGACTGCCAGCCCGGAAAGAGTTTCTTGCCAGTGTACTTTGCTGCTTTTACGTGTTTTGTAATGAAGGTTCATGGTACTACTGACCGAAGTGTATGCGACCTGGCAGTTACACATTGCGGCCGGAGGGATGCTTTTGTGCTCCTCCTACGTGCTCCCAATGTTACATTGTTCGAGAATTGACCCACAGACGCAGATAGGTGCAGTGGTATTCTGGTTGTTTTAACCAAGCATATTACGTCAGTTATTTGGAACATGCGCCGTAGTCGGCGGCAAATGTAGCTGCCCCTAATTCATCTCCGATTTGCAAGATATCAAAGCACTTTCTACCGCACGCCAGACTCGGATCGAATGTCTTACAAAAGCAGTGGGGGTATCCTCTCTGTTTTACTCACCATCGTGTATGCTCAACCTCGGTTCCTTAAATCTGTTAGGAACAAAATCGGTACGCTCTGGTTCGCATCGAAATGCTCCTATATCTCATAGGCAAAACCAATTAAATGCCCACAAATTTCCTGGTCACCATTCCCTGGCGAACGGGTCCATCTGTTTCCTTGGTAAACAGAATATCCGTGAAAAGTTCCCTTTTTCTCAGACTCCGTCGTGAATTTTTCATTGGAACGCAACTTAGCCATGAGAGGTCTTTTTAACACCAATAATCTATCTGCATGACACAGGTGCTTCAACATATCATGAGTTTGATTAGTACGTTTTCTGGATGAACTATAAATACATCTGAATAAGGTAGGCTTAAAGGACAGCTTTCATCTGTCTGTATCGTTTACCATCGGAAACGATGTGTAGATTTTTTGTGCACAACTCCAGAAGACTGCACAAGTCATCTTTAGAAGAAAATGTGTGATGCAAATGGTCACATTTTAGTGTCAGCGGTGTAGTAAAAAAGTTATCCGGCGTCAAGTGAGACAAGGTACCTGATCGTGTTATTTCTGTTCTTTATCTACTCACCAAATCCGGAGTGTCCTTTAGGCTGCGATACACAAATATTATTTGGTGGGTTCAGCGCCACTATTTGGAGTCTTCCTCATGGAGAGTATCAGTAGCAGGGTCTGGTTTGTGAAATTCGGGAAATCCATACGATTATGCACACTGCGTTTCCTTGACTTCAAAACATTGCAGGTAGTTTCATCGCTGATCTTTTGGCTTCTGAGACTTTTCGTTGCTTTCATTTTATTGGTATCTAGTTAGTGTTGATTTCTCACATCCTTCATATCATGAACAGTAGGGACGATGATGGTCGGTTGTCTTTCCTGTGCGTTTTGTTAACTCCGTATTAAGTTTGCTGACTGCATACAGTTAGCTCAGATACTGCGAAATTACATGAGCTCTAGTAATCCGGTGTTCTGCGCCTGTTTCAAATATACTGATTCACTCCAAGATGGAAAGCTATTCAGAAACGTGTTCACACCATTCACGCAATTTGATTCATTTATGCATTCCTTTTGGCTACTTGTCTTATTAGCCGCGCCACAGTGCGAGGCCCACTGCAATGCGCCTTATCGAAACCGCATTCTCAATCAATTCTGTATCTTGATTCGTGAAAACTCAACAAAATCTGTAACAAGCTGATACGTTGTTTTCAAGTGCACAATACTTTGATAGCCTGCTACCCTTTTGTTTATGAACACTTCTGTGCCAGGTCGACGAATCCATCTTCGTTTTGCTATTTGCCCGTAACCGGTACGTTTTTATCAGGGCTCTCAGGACCGTCACTTTTAACGTGTTGTTCGGCAACCGGGGCCGCTACGGATTTTCCCCGATGTACGCTTGAGGGCGATAACATTTTCATTGACCCCTCAGACCTTCTGATGGCTCAAATCTGCCACATTACGGTTGATGCGCTAATCCAATTGAATCCTACTTACCACAGACGATCATGTTGCTTGTGTGGTACTCATTTTACATTTAGTGCCCTCAGTTAATGATAGAACAGTTTTCCATTCAACTGGACACCATGGAGTGTGACTACACATAACGATGATGCGCTCGCAACCATCTATCACTCATGTCGTAACGGACTCATCTACGTTCTGCGGTACAACTGGGTACATTTCCTCACCTGCGTTCAGCCATTCAGCAATTGAAGCAAAAGTTGGAAGCAAAGCTTGAACTACGAATAACCCCAATAATCATTAAATTCCAACCAACTGTCATAAACTAGACGTTATGTTCCGAAAAACTTGTGTGGAATTCGTGGTCTTTATCAGACGACGTATTTCTATTTCCAGTCTACTAATTAGCGTTCTTGATGGAATTCCTATTGTTCTAACTGGAAGCAACCTAGTTCTCGGCTCAGTATTTGTATGCAGTTATTTCGTGCTCACTGTTCACACGCACCAATGCCTATTAGAACCAATAATAATCTTTTTCCTCTCATCTCAGCTTGATCAAGCTTTCATGAAGCAAGTTTTTGCCAGTATGAAGGGTGATCCCGCATCATCCATTCCACTGGCCGGTGAAAAGTTCATGTGCTTGCGAAGCAGTCCTGAATGTTGGCTCGGAAGAAAAGAGAAGAAAGCCATCTTCGTTTACCCGTGCAAAACGAGTAAGTGGCTTCATTTTCTTTTCATCCTCACGTTTGCCGGTAATCTATTGATGATCTGTTTGGTCATTTGTTTGAGAACACTTATTTGACTACCAAAGTACTGACAAAACCAATCTGGCTTCCACCTCATCAAAGGGATTGGTTCATGTGCGTTGTTAGGTCGGTCTCGTAGACGCCGCTTGATGAAAGGCGTGTTAGATACTAGTACGCGATTAACTCATTCCGATTCCAGTCAGCTAAAAACGTCGTGGCTTGTGGTAGATTTTTTATGGGGCTCATCGTTCACTGATCTCAGAACCCGCCTGATCCGTTTCATCATGACTAATTTTTTGCTTGTGGACTACGCCGTGGTGCATTATGTCTGGATATCCATTTGGATTGGTGTCACCATTGTTCCAAAATTCCGTGTAGTTTTATTCCGTCTTTACTGAACCCATTTGCTGCTACTATTTCCATTTCCTTCGTTCCAGTCGCCGTTGTGGGTATGTCGCAAGATACTGAATCAGCCAACAATACGAGTAACGGGAGTGATTCAGTCGCCCGACTCGCCGAACTCTATATGAAGAGCAATTACTGAGCGTGTTTCACGAATTTACTCTTTCCATTATGGAGAGGGTGCGATTCCGCTATCCACGTCGGCCGTACTGTTCGCCATTTTCGGAAGCGTAGTGTTCGATTGATCCGTTTATGTTTAAAGTTTTTCCAATCCGATTTCTATCTTCTCGACTGTATTCATGTCACTGCGCGTATCGTTTTGCTGAGGGAGAGTTCACCTCTGCCTGACATTAAGCTCTTTTTATATGTACTGACAGACCGATTTTCCGTTCCTCTCCAACCATTCTCCCCGCTACTCTTTCTTTCAAAATCTACCTGATTCCCCTAGATATTCACAACTCTCCAGAGTTTAGGGCCAGTTCCTCGTGCCATTTGTGTATGGTTGCGCGTTCTGTTAAGTCGGTATTTTCGCATTGAACCTTGTCCCCGTGCGTATGCGTGTGAATCTTTCCTTCTATCAATCTGATGTGAAGCGCAATGAATTACTTTTTGGTACATTTTACCTCTGCTAAGATGGATGGAGACTCCGGACAGCTTTCTTTGTTTATTCTAGGTTGTTTTCCGATGGACCGGTTGTGTGAAGTGCCGGAACACGCTACTCATAAGGTTGTTGAGAACTTCGATAGCAACATGAGTGGTGTGCTCCGTCAAGAAAATATACTGCAATACCTCGAATATCGTACCAACTGAAGCATGAGGCCATGCTACCTTTTTAGGGAAACAAAGTTTGTTTGGGGTAGGTGTTCTCTGTGTCCAGTGGTGCGGTTTGCCGTCGTTCATCGAATAGCTGACTCCTTCATCCGAGGAAGTAGCACATAACTGAACAGGTTGTCATTCAGACAGGACGAAGGAGTTACTTCGTTCAACATTTAATGAGTATCGCCTGCTCCTTCTCCATAATTTGCGTCTAAAATAAATTTGTTCCAGCCCCAGAATGTCGGTCATCTGAGGTACGCTATACAGGCAATTCGGCAAGAATTAATTGAGTCTGGTGATCGTGAATGGCTCCATTTTCACACACTAACAAATGCTAACTCGGACCGGGTCTATCCTGTAGTAACCAGTTGTCACGAAAGTTTAATAGTCTCCAAGTCACAATGACTGGTCCTTTATTACAAGAGGGATTAGCTATACCAAGGTGGCGCATTTTGAACCCATTTATACCAATATGGCCTTCACTTCGGTGCGACTCCCAGTGTTACGTTTGGACAGTCAGCAGACTTAGCGATCAGCGAGACAAAGCAGTGAAACTGTTAGAATGTATGTGGACAAGCAACATGCGTTTGGTTAGCTTGCCTTGAAGCCGATCAGTGACTTGACAAGCCTATCTGCCTCCTCGACTATGTGCCCGTCATTACAGGAGAATACTGTTTAGTTTTGTGCTAGGACTGCAGATCTCAGTGTTGTGCAAGTCATGGCGGGTGTCAACTAGAACCTAAAAAAACCGAGAAGAGTAGTGGGGAAGAAGTTGCAAGCTTGAGATAGCTCAGTGGCTAAGGCGAGAGTCTACTGACCGGAAGGTCCATGGTTACGATATTCAGGTTCGGCAGTGTGATCCTTCGAGGTAGTGCTAGTGTGTCCCACTGAATCTAGATTGCGCGATTTCGGAGTCATCCCACGTCTTACACATAATCGTACATCTACAATGACGTAGCCTCTTGGACCAGCCTTGGCAGATATCCTTATGGTCAGACTATCGTAGAGTGCAGGGACTGAAATTCAAGCGCATCGTCTTCACAAGGCATATTGGGATAATACGTTTACCATTACCCAGGGCAAGCGACAGGTTGAAAACCACAAAACCTTTGATTTCCAATTCCCCCTTTGTCTAAAGAAATCCGGGCGGTCTAGTGCAGCATTGCGTGTACTGTAAACCCACTGACTTGGCAGTGTCTATTCCGCAGAACCAGGTACACTGAATGAGATTCAGCTGCTCACGGGTATACTACACCCGAATGATTATCCGGATAGTTTTATTGAAAGACACCTGAAGGCATGCGACAAGTTGGCCCCAAAGGAGCCCCACGTCGGCAATGTTGCATAACTCCTGTTGGAAGGACAGGTGTGGCTCTGCGATGGACACTATTATGCCGCGCGACCCAAATTATAAGCAGAAGTGTTTTAACTTCTACCTGTCTTATCTACCAGTCCACCTGCATTTGCAGTGGAACTTAGAAAAAAAACTGACAGTTTTCGGAACGCGGTCCAAAGAAGGAATTCGTGCACTGCTTCTTGACGTGGATATTAACTTGGCTTTAACGAATGAAAAGTCCGGTTGATCGGTCAAGAAGCACTTGATTGTAACTGAGCATAAACTTGGCATTCACTCATCACTCCGGATCAATACAAGGTGCAGTCGGTCAGAGTGAAATTTCTCGAAACATTGTTGGTCAGTCGATTAGAACCACTGCTATGAGCTCTAGAAGAACTGGGCGGGACCCTGAGATGACCACGGTTTTACATACCGGTTTACGTTATATGGTGCTTAGTTAAGAATCCCACCGTTGGTGTAATCCATTATTCTGCCCGTTTTACTCGGTTTTGCGGCGGACGAAAGCATACGGAGTGAGTCCATCCAGAAACTGTCGTCCCGACTGTACTACTCAGCAACTTGTTAGATCTAAACCACTGGTATATGCGGGAAAGGAGTCTTTGAATCTATTTTCCAAGGTGTATTTCTGCTGTACCCATTTGCATTGCTGGGTACACACTCGTATCAAATAACTATGCGTTCTAACTGACATCAGTTTCGATTTTCCGATGACCTGTGGATGACGATGGTGTCCTTCCTCTTCAGTGTTCCGTCCAATGACGTGATTTCCATAGGAACGACGAGATGAATTCGCGAAACCAGTCGAGACAGTGGTTGGGAGTGAGCCATGTGATCACGCCGCAGGCATGTGACTACTTTCATTTCTGCTGTCTGCTTCATAGTACTCGCTCATGGCCACGATAGTCAACTTCGACAGGATTAAAAAGTGGATTAGTGAAACGCCGCTAGGCAACAATCCACAAATTCCAGGGGGGTGGCTTCGGCAGAAAGCAAAGATTGGGGATCGTCTGCTAAAGCTTAAACCTAGCTTAGAAGTACCCATCCTAACGTTTTGCGAGCATTCTACGAAAACCCGCCATGTCTGCTCCCCTGTTGCACTTACCTCACCAATCATTTCACTTGTTTTCCTTCCGCTGTCACTTTCGCTTTCAGGGCTTCGGAAATCCGCATTTGGATTTCCAGCTTTCTACATTCCACCAGAAGCCACTCTTGGTTCTTCCCGAGTACGATACGACCAAAGTTGGCAGTAAAACCTATCACACCTGCGATATGTGACCGCAGCATACTCGCTTCCGGTAGTCGTTCGGGACGTTTCTCGCTATATATTCACTGTCCATGACAGATATGTAGCAAGTGAGCTTAATGACCGGCAATTCCATCAGTAAACTGAACACTCGCTTAGAGGGTCGATCAATACAGCTGACAGCACTGACTACACTTTGTTTTGGTATTGTACCTATCTATGATGTGACGTTAAAAGATAAATTGAGGTTAGGTGGCCGTGTGCACTCCTGTGAAATTTTACGGGGAACCCCACCTAAATTTAACATATCTGGCAGTATCAGACACTGATTCCGCCTCTCAACATTGCTTTCGATCTCTGTCACTTGTATCCCGATTAAATATTTTATGCCGTTCTCTGACATCTTGGGGGAAGGGGTGCACCTAAGGCATTCACTCACTGATACAAGTACGCCCTCCTTAAAAATTCAAATCTCTTTTTACTAACAGACAATTTCGCCGTACTGGCTTGGCACACGCTTCACACCTGCAAACTATCGCGAAATTTGTTCGGATAAAACCCAGGACTTATGGTAGATAAATTCCCTTACCTAGTCGTACAAATACCGGTGGGCTGGTGTAAGACAATCATTGCTTGAGTCGGATAAGCCAACCTCGAACACCGGCTCGATACCAGTCTGTCCGTCAAGGACAGAAGGTACGCTGTGATTCATACTGCTTTATCTGCATGCAGATGTACGAAAAGTTTCGATGTTTGACCATCAATGTCTCTGAAACATCGCCTTGGTCTGGTGGAAAAACCGTATCAGTACTGCTGAAATGCACTAGATGGATTCTGGAAGGAGAAACTCCCATCGGTGCCTATTCACATTCCATAGGCTGATTAGGTCGTGTACTTTACGCTTAAGAATGTCTGACACACAACTGTGTCTAGCTGTATTCTGGGTGAAAAATACCGAAAAGCGAGCCAATGAATTATGGAAGCTCTAGCCGGTAAATCCACTCGAGTTAACCAGCACTGCTTCCTCTAATGAGGACTCATTAATCAATCATGCCACTGGTAAACCTCACTGTCAGACATGGACCGGCCCCTTGGCTAGTGGCGCTCTTTTACCATAGATATCGCCCTCTGCACAGCTCCTCGATTTCCCGCTTAATCAAAACCAGATTAAATGAACTGGTCACGTGACCGACCCCAATGTGTAGCAGTCACATCCTCCCTTTCCCATTTCTCGGTGAACAAAACTGCAGCAGCCAGGATTAACGAACCCACGATATATGATTAATGGCTGGACAACTGAACTGAAGAGTACATTGGGTAAGTGAAATTATATTAGGTTGTTTGGAACGGCTTCTGTAGGGTTTTTCGTCCGAACTATTAAAAATCGCCCCTATATTTGTCACTGATTCACAGTAATGTTTGGACCACGAATGTTTTTGTCCCACCCAGCAAAGTCCAAATAAGAGGCACATAATGGTGCAATTTATCACGGATATGAATACCTACAAGGGCAGTGGTAATTAGCAGAATGTTGTTGATATACCGTGGGTTCTTTCATCCTGTATTCCATCCATTACCGTCACTCCATACTGCAACTGTGATATCTTCCTAGGAATGCTGCTATGTGCGCGCAATGTAAATTTTTTGATGAGCCAAGTCAAGTTTGATGAAGAAGTGCCCGATGATGTGGTGGAACAATGTATCATTAGACCTAATGACTTCAGCTTTTTTGGCATGACAGTCTAATTGTAAATGTGTGTCAATAAAATAGAACATTTTCATTATGTTGTTTCCACTTGGGGAACAAGCCAGCCGTCTGGAGTAGCAATAGTCTTCTTCCCCTTGGTTCTGTTGGACTTATTTCCTCGGGAGGGATTTGAAATGAGGAGAATTCCAGACAACAAAGATGTCCCATCGAGTGGAGGTTGCTCTTGAGAAGAACTCCATAACACTTGTTTATTGACCTTCAGAGTTCTGATTACATCATGAGCTGTGAGTGAGTAAATTTGTAGTTAGCTGGACAGCTTGACGAAAAATCACACCTGTGAAAAACAGGTAGTGTCTAAAAATATGGATTGTTTTTGTATTACTTTTGCGGTCGATAATTTATCTACGAATTGGTTGGTACGTGTTTATCAAGGTTTGGTTTTGCCGAATGACTTGTAGTTGAGCATTCCCCTCCTTGATTAGACTGCTTCGTTGGACACCAGCGTGGTTCTCTGGCGTGGGTGGGGGTGATCAACCGGAACTGCGTCACGCGCCTTTTACACCGGGATGGCAAATTTTCTGATGTTTTGGATTCTGAACAGCGGCAACTGTATAATGGAATATTTTTCTTTGTTATAAGTGAATTCCCAGCGCTATTGGAAATCCATGAACGGTACATACAAATACGACCTCGTGGATCCGTGAAACGATCGTCAGCCTTCGTCATCTACGTCTGTAAGAACGAATAGTTCTTGTGTCAACTAACAATGCTCGATCAGTAATCGCAAAACAAGATGACTTATCACGATGATGAGTGAGAAACTGATTATATATATATATATATATATATATATATATATATATATATATATCGAGATACTATGAGTTGTTACGGTCTCATCACCTTCAATCGTAAGTTAAATCGAGTCCGGCCAATGAGTGTGAGCTGATGGGGCGGTATAATGCATCAGCACTGCTTGTGTCGATATCGATTCTACTTGTCGGTTGGTCACTGAACGTAGGTCAATAACACACAACAGTTACATCGCAAAGTTTCCTCTTGAAAGTTGTCCAGTTGGGCAGCCAGAAATTGTCTCTCATTCGTATCGCCAAGCTTGTTTCCTCTTGGTGGGTTTCTTGTGCAAGGGGGTTAGTGTAACTAGTAGATTACCCGAACAACCTAGTAATATGGATGTTGAGTTTCCGGAACTTTGAGTCACGCGTAGGTTTGACGATCCCGAATAACAGAAGGGCGAGTTGGGTTCGAAATTCAACGGTACTATTTACACAAACGTAAGCAAAATTACACAACAAACCTCAATTATCCATGTTCGTGCGTAAGTCTGTCACCGACCGGCACAGCGAAGTGCCCAGGTTCGCACACCGGACAACGGCGAGCGAAATGTTGGCTCTGAAGTGTGCGTGGGTTGAGGCCGTCGCTTCCGAGGCCAGTCTCGTGATTCGGATTGGCGGTGCGATCATAAGGAAATCACGACAGTACAAGTCAGGGCAGGCTCAGCAGACAGGACACGAACACGCAAGGATACGTAAGCCAGTAATACAAACACAAACATGCTAATGTGCCAGTTTCAAACGGGACGGCCTTTGAGGTAAGGTGAATGACGGGTACGGGGGAGCAATAAAGATGGAGATCAAACCGGCCGAGTAAGCAAATGAATGGAGGAATTGTCATGCTGTCAAGTTATATTTCATACTGGACCTGTCTCAAACTTTAGGGTAGCCCTCGAAATCCGACCGTTAAACTTACCCTTTACCGTACACTTTCATGGACTCGTTTGCTGAATGACCAAAATCAGCTAAAGGGAATGGACGAATGCCTAATGGACGTCATCACCGTCACAGCAGTATCTGTAGGAACGTTCAAATAGTATCCGTAGCATAGCAGTGGTTCACGGTCTATGTGTACCTTTCGTCGTATACCGTATGCCGGTGTTCTTTTTTACGTTAGTCTTGCGAAAGACAACTTGAATGCCAAGCAACAAATTGGTAGGCATCTCTCACGTGTTCTCACCGTTCATCAGCTGGGTCTTCTCGTACATCTTACTTGAGACAACCTGCATCAATTTTTTCTCGCGAAATCTGTGTACCTTATCCCAGTAGTCCTCTCAATAAATAATACCCTCCATAACCGCCCACACCATTGTTTGTTGGGAAGAAACTCCGAGAAATCCCATCAGGGTTACCTTTTCAGAACGTTTTTTCGCTAGTTCGCCAGACAGCTGAACCGTATTACAGCAACATAACTCAACTGTGCATGATTTGCTGATGAACAATCTCCTAGCCCGAATCGAAATCCGCGCACCCCCCGTAAGCGAAATTAATATCTTGCGCTGCATAGTTTGTGGAGGAAGAATACTTTTTCATGCTGCCTATCGGCCTAAATGAATCCTGGGACAGCCTTTGAGCTGTACCATTGGTTGAAGAGCAGCGCAGACGAGAGACTCATTCAAGTATCCAATAAATCTCCCGTTCGCGCATATCGGTACGCAGATGAATGATTCCTTCAAAATCAGTGAGCACGAACGTGCTACCGCTGACAGCAACGCACTTCCCACCATCTGAAGTAATGTGTCGAAGCTGTATATAGCTTGTGCATTCAGCTAATGAGTGCCATGATAGGTGAACTGCCCTCATCCACGACCACGTGTAATACAACCACCTGGCAAAGAATACGCTTTTCATTAATCGAAGAAAACTTATAAGGTCACATCAGGCCGGTAGTTCGGGATTTCAACGTCCCCTGTAAAAGTTGGCATTATGGAGACCAGAGGAAGAATGCGGTACTCGCCGAATGAAGGGCGTTTACATTCGTTTCACGCGATCAGTTGAGGGTTTTGCGGAAATCCAAGAGCTTACTGTCCGTTCACTTAAGAAACAATATCACGCTGAATTGGAAAAAACGAAATGGAATATCACGCTGACTTTGACAAATACACTCATTTGCATACCAATTTGGTTTTCCACGGAAGAATCGCCTGAAACCCAGCTGAATATCTCGTTTATGATATTCTTCAAATGAATGGTGCACAAAGGCAGACTCATGTTTCAGCTGGGACGATATTCGAGATATCGCAATATATTTTCATTGAAGAAACTGCTCGCAAGGTCGAAGAGTTTTCAGCAAACTTGTGAGTAATTTCCTTCGTGAAAATATCACACTGAACCCATATATTCAGACAGCTGCCTCACCGAAATCCAAATGAGGACCCACCAGTGATTTTCAGTCGTTCAACAGACCAGGCTTCGTTGTTCATCAAAGTTTGACTGAACTGTAGAGAAATATTTCCATTGTCTAGTCACTTCCTTTCCTCGAGCCAATCTGCGCGGATCAATTAACTACCCTACCACCAGCAGCACCTTTTCGGTCCCCTATTTCGTCAGATATTTTGTTCAGGTAGTTTCAAATGCGAGGCGCTAACGTCCCCAGTAATTACGATCAAAGAATATACTTATGCTGGGTAATACTCACAAAACATTTCATTTTGAGGAGACATTGCTTGCCGCCTTCTGCGCGACCTTCGCTCATCGCGTGGTATCTGATGGAGATTTTGACTTGAGAAAAGTTCTCCCCACGGTGTTTACGAGATATTATATTTTATTGCCTGTCTGGGGTTACTGTATTTCATTTTATGGTCAAAACCCGTTTCTTTACTGCACCGACTAGGCCGGTCAGAACATACTGCACTGGATGGCATTCATTAACCTCACCCTATATTCTATAACAAGTATGGAAACTAATAGTAGAAATCCTTGAAAAGGTGGCCCACGCGCAACCTAAAAATCGGATTATAACATCTTATTCCACTACGCTGTTTTTATTTTAAAAGTTTCCATAATGTATGATACCACTTTCTGTGTGTTGCCCCATCAACCAGGTTTTTCAACCGAGGATAGAACCGTTGTCACTCAGTGATGTCAGCATTCGTCCTAGGGATTACTGACCTCCAGTACTATTAGGCCGCCAAAATTAGAAACCCAAATATGGTGTTGTCGCCTGTGCAAGCGAGTGTATGTCTCGCTACTAAAACCTCTAGCTGTCTGGTAACTGAAACAAGTTTCCACTTTCTTTCGAACGCCCCTTGGTATGCCAAACTTTGCACAGAACAGACACTGATGAGAAGACAACTGGTCCAAAAGCTGTGGATTGTGCTATTGGCGGGACTTTCCGCATTGATTATTTCCACCCTGTCGCATACCGCCCTGTTTTGCGCACAACCCCAACTTGTCGCCCAGATGTATTGTGGTCGAAGAACAACGGTTCCTTCTGCTTCGCACAACAGCATGCTGGCTTTGCTTGTCCGCTATTTTAGAATCAGATGATGGTTTAATTCTTTTGGCTTGATTAATTACGCTCTCATTCATTCTTCCATTCACAAGTTAAAAGCTCAACATGCAAATTCACTCAACTTCAAAACAAGGTCCCGAATGTGAATAAAGTTAGCTTTGCTGTGAAACACATAAATAAATACATTCTATGGTGAGCAACTTATGGCCCAACTCATACCAGAACACCTAGAAGAAAAATATCATTTTCCACTCGTATCCGGGTTGCAGTCCGATATTTCCCAAATTCCGACTCACACCCATGAGAAGAATAAACTGAAGAATACATCTTTACTTTTGGGAGAAGAGCATTGTTTTTTTTTCAAATTTCCATTTCACTGTGACGTAAATCGAACTTTCATTCTCGCCCAAGTAAGCATTCGCTATAATCACATCAGTGTTGGGCTAAATGACCTAGATTAGTATAGGCTTATTCAGGTCGAAAGCTATCATCTTGACTAGCTATCTAAATTCGAGTTCGCAGCAACTAACGTTTATCAAAAACACCAGCTTGAACTTAAATACGATTTGAATAATACCTGCGCATTTATGCTTGTGTGTCTGTGATATCCGTTAAGTTGTTCTTTGGATGAAGAAACTCTCAGGAGGAAGAGAATATGTGGTGCTTCAGTTCCTCGAACACTACTCTATGTTACACTATATCGGAATCACAATAGTAAGCCGGAGTCTCCTTCCGGGTAAGGCTTCTGAGACGCTGAATGTGGTTTCGTCTACCTGAGGGAGTCCATGACAGTTCATATCGTTTACCTAGAGAGGAATGAATACAGTTCGGGTGCCAAATAATAAAAAGTTATCGTGATTGGTAATATGGCACATGAACACCACGATGAGAAAATCCCTGGGTCGTTGTACCTAAAGTCTCACTTTCACCCACACAAAAGAAATCTCTGACTAGTGATACCATCCTTGTGAGAAGCATTTAGAGCATTCCAACAGATGATCTAACTCTATTTAGGTTCACATAAACAGCAATTTAAATGGAGTTCAAGACAAACATATCCTTAGCTATCGGAAACCTGGGACGGATGCGCCCGTCCTGTTATAAAATATAAAGTATCCCTCCGAGCAAAAGTAATCCAAACAGCACGACTCAGTTGGCCTTAGTTGGAGCGGGCTTATAGTAAAAGGAAACTTATTAGGCGACTTTGTGACCATCATTTTCTAATGTCTTGCAAAATAAAAACTATTCCCTGATTAAGGCCATTGCTAGTACATACAAAAACTACCGTCAGAACACAAACTAATACTGCTGTGAACCATCAACAATAGGTAACCTAAAGTACTATACAAGCTCACTTTTAAGCTCACCTTGTTCCGTGATCTAACTGGTGATCTTTTCATTCTCATCCAAACATGTGTTCGCAGTAGTGCTGGAGTAGCACTACTGTGGTAAGATTCATGTATACAAGACCGCACGTTTTAGATTGCAAACACGTCTAATCATGTGCGGACCCACGAAAACAGCTTGAACAGTCCACATGTGTATGATGATGAATGAAATAAGGTAGCTAGTTATACAGTTATGTAAAGTTACGTTATCACCTCCTCAAGGATTGACAGTGTTCACCCCTAATATGGTCCCTGCAGGGTGCAGGAACATTACTGTTTAGAATTGAAGAAGACAGCCATCTTGGCGTGTTAACAACTGTTCGTCTTCAGATTGAGTAAGTTGGTAATGAAGATCCACCAAAATAGGGGGCGTGTAAAAGAGGTCCTTTGAGTCACATCCTTGCAACTGTTCGTGCAGCCTAATGAACTCTATCACCGTGAGCAAAATGAGGCAAATCCATAGTCGCCTGCTTCACGAGAAGGAACATAATTTAAGTCAAGCCAGTCTAAGAAAGCCTTGTGCAGCGGGCAGGTTTTAGTTCTACTCATCACAACAAACGAAAATGATGAAGTGAAGAGAAAGGGGTAAGGAGGGCGCCAAAATATAAGAAAGCAAGGTGCAAAACGTTTACGTCCCGCTAATAGCTGGAAAAGGGAATCGCATCTGTGATACACACAGGATGGTGCTGGTTGAGTGCTGGGGTGCTCTCTGCTTGATATCAGTTCCAAGCAAGATGGTATAGTACCGTAAAGAAGTGTTCTTAGTTGGGGAGAAACGATTTAGCTTAGTTAGTGGACGATTTAGAATGATGAATCTAACCCGCGTAGCGTTTTGCCGTAGACGGTGATATGAATCGCACGGTAAGCACATCGTTCGAAATAGAATCCATTGTGGATAAGAAAAAGAAGTCACTTCTTTATATGGAATTCCATAAATCACATAGACTTCAGTTCATTCTTTTATGCAGTGGTATGCGTGTCAAAGACGAACAATAGATAGACGTATAGTTTATTCACTTCTTCGGAGATCTGACAGCTAAGAATAGACTAGGAAACAAATTTGGTAATATCCATATAGCATTCGTTTGTGATGATGTGTATAACCCTAAAAGTTCACTTATGTACAAAATGAAAAATCGTCCGATATGTCCGAGGACAGTTTGAAAGTTTGATATTCAAGTTCATAACTTTGATCACAAGTGTCGATTCTAATAAACATCTTGAAAAAAATCAGTTCCTATTGCCAAAAATGATTGAAGTATTACGAAAATGCGGCTTGATAAATATTGTGTGCACCACATAAGACACTGTGGTGGTCCCTCGGGACTTTGGCAGTGTTTGACCCAACATTCACGCCTAGCGGCAGGTTAATATCAGGATTAAAGCCAAAAGTCCAGTAAACAACCCGAACCGAATGTAAGCTCGATCACCCAGTCTGCTTTCACGTTAAAGATAAAAGAGACGTACTAGCTTCACAGTTCCCTAATTATACTGCATTGCTTACCACACTTTCCACTTTCGCCGGTGTGTCGATGGCTTTTTAATGCGTTCATGTAAATAGACAGAGTCCCAGACAATGGGACATATAGAGTGGCAACAAGAAACTGGACCACACATAGCCCGGAAATGAATGATGCCATGAACAGATTTAGGGTGTGTTGGACTTTCTATCTTATGTTTATCACGCAGCATTTTGAAAGTCATGGCTAATCCATTTTGGAAGTGTTTTTAAAGCTGGTAAGCTGACAAATGAGGTCATAAATCTTATTTGAGGGCAACAAGCACACCGGAAATCAAGGTGGTGATCGTTCGGAGAATTTTCCTGAACACACCAAGCCTGCATTTCAAAAAATAGGTACGGTTATCCCTCCCAGTAGACAGTCCCAGTGGGACCTGGTCCAACTTTAGTGGAGCGAAATTCTCCACTCGGTGGGCTTGATCAAACATAAATACAACTGCTGACCGTGTAAATTGCAAGTCAACTATTGAATGGCATATGACGTTATCTAAAGATATATTGTATATCACGCATAGTACATTGCATAACACATTATTATCTCTATTTAATCCTGTCTTAAAGATGATTCTCGCACAATGGACAATAAACATGAAATGCTATTGGGGCACTTGGTGTTTTCGGAATCTTACTTACTGAGACAAGTACCAAAAGATCGCGACCCAAAGGTCAGGCTTTTTATTTCCTCTCCTTGTGTCCGGTTTTACTGATAGTCCTCGGGTTTATAATCGTGTAAAGAACATTATTTACGATCAAGTATTAAGCATAGTTTTCCCGAACAACTGGTGTTGGCATTATGATCATTTGTTTTGGGTGGTCACATCCCCTGTATTCGAAAGCAGTCCAGCAACAGGAAGGTTGAGTTTAACCTTGTCAAGCATCCCCATGTACTTCACGGTCAGTGTTTGACACTGGTTGAACTTAGCTAGCGTTATTCATATCTTCGTGGTCTTCAAGGCTTACGTCATCATAAATTGACCACTTGATAACCGGTCTTAAAGTGGAGTTATTGGTTTATGATGGAGCATCATTAGGTTGGATTTGCCTCCAATAAACTTTTATGAAAAGATTAAACTTGCGTGGAGTTCGATGGCAAAAAACCCACTCCATGTGTATGGATGTAAGAATGAACGAACTGAAACGCACGTGATCTATGAAAGTACCATCAGGAAACAGCAATTAAGAGGTTCCTGTTGATTCATTAATTTTCGGCGATACTGTAACTTATACATCGACAGTTGTTAACAGCTTCAGATAAACTCAGCAGTGTCCCGTGGCCTCTTTTTGACTGAATCAGGTGGCCCTTATGCTATCTTCGAGAAGCCGGACCATCCTATTTAAAGTTTTCTTTCACGACTTTATTTCTAAATCAACCTGTGTACAGATGATCAGGACAGGGACCCACAGCCAATTATGAAGGCCGGATATGGGTCGTTGAAATGGCAGTCAACGGTCTTATCCACTAGGCCACCCCGGCCACGGCCTAGTCCTCTAAGGGTCTGGGCTATTTAGCCGAATTACTAGCTACATGACTGAGTATTCAGCGAGCAGCTGTACTCGGAAAAATTGTCGTGTTCGATCCACCGTCAAACTCATACTGTTGTGGATCATATAATTTGTATTACACTCCGTTTTCCAGTGTTCATTTGCCAAGCCCAGTAGACTGTACTAGGGATGCACACAAGAGTTAGGCTGCACTTGGCTTTTTAACATCCTGACTTACCATAGCTGAACGTAAATCACTTACCGTGTCAAATGGTGTTCGCATCACAAGACTTCTCAACAAAAGTGGTCCTTGTTGAGGATCAGTAAGGTCAGAAGTGGAAAAATTCTCGAACCCGTTCAGTAGGTTGATTGCCCTCCTGTCTATGGTAAAGTTCGCAGGACAGGGGCGAGATGGTCCCTTTGGAGAGGGTCCATTTTCGGGACGGGGCAACTGTGGGAACCACTGTATTTCCAACCTGTTTGTGGGATTTTTTAGGGTCTCACAACCTCTTTCGTGTTTGAGCCAAATCTATTGATCCTTTACCTTGTTGTGTACATCACTCTCGGGACTTCCAAAATCCGACCTTAGGCCTTCTACAAACCGCCAAGTAGCTTTCGCAGTGGGCTACCTTTGATCATGAGACTGTACGGTGAGACACCGGCAGCACTACGTTTGGTGTAATTGGGTTGGTCGCGTGCACACATGCGAACCACCTGCATCGAAAGCTGCAGTTTTCCGGTCGTCCTGCCTGTTCAGTTCGTCTCCTCACGGCTGCCCACACGACGCACCAGCATGTCATACGCACCACAGCATGGGAACAATCAATACCGCCCCCTCCTCCTAGCTATTGTGTGCGGCAGACAGGTACTCAATGGTCCTGTAGCCCGCGTGCGATGGTGCACCGGTGCAGCTATGTCTGACTATCGAAAACGCGCCACATGTCGGCTCGCCTTAGGACATAACAGACAGAACTCCTGAGAGGTGCCAGACAGCAGCCGGGGCGCCACGGTGATCGGCCAGCTGTCCCCACAGTAATGGAAGGATGGGAAACTTCTGTCCTGACTGCAAGCGATCCTGACGTCTGAAGGCAAACAGTACTATCGATTGCAGTTATGGCGTTGGCTGTCAGTTTGACTGCAAAAAACATGACAAATATTACGTATCTTTATCAGAAAATTGTGGGATACTTAGCAATCAACTTTGAAAACAGTCAAGAGACAAACTCTGTGGCTGAAATCCCGCAGATTGTTGGTTCTTTTCACCGAGTACTGAGATCCTTTTGACTCTGCTTATTATATAATGCGAAGGTCGAGGACTCCAGCGACCTTAAGTTTTTTATCATATGTCGCCATAGAGCGACATAGGTTTCCACCTTATGCGTAAGGTTTTGCGGCACCATCAGACCCAAAAATGGACTGGGGGCACCACTTAAACACTGCAAGTTTTTACACTTATATAAAGAGTGCCGGAAAACTTGCCTATATCTATCAGAACGAAGATCCTGGCGACTGCAGAAGCCATTGGCATAAGGATCTGCCAACCTGCACTTTGCATTCAGAAGCTCACGTAGCTCCGGAATATATTTATATTACACTGCTCTTGGCTTGTTTTTCGTGATGCTTCCCAACATAGTAAGTATATTTCATGAACATCTTGAGTAGTTCGCCGATCGATCAGTCCTTCGGCGCATCGTGCTCACGATCGGACAAGCCACCATAACAGATGAATCAGTTCCCTTCACGTGATTGGCTGGTTTTCCTACTGATTTGTCATGCATCTGTACCCTCGTGTGTGTCAGTTGTGCAATGCAGGACGTTCCACCCTAACGGCATTGCAGCCAGCAGTAGAAGGCGTCATAACAAACTGGCAAACGTTTACCACCAAACCGCTATTGCATATCATGACGGTTTTCTTGACATTCCTTAAGGAACTGTCTCACAGACAGGAGGCACAGTTCGAGACATCACAGCAAAGCTTTCTCGAAATATTAACAACACATGTTTATACAACCAACGGCTAAAGATTCGACGGTCAACGTTGTAGACAATAAGACGCACAGTATGCCAATAGGAAGGTGACCGTAGTTTAGAAGCATGACTTCATCGCCATGAAGACTTGCTGAAAACTGACGGGAGTAGCCTGGAGGATGCGGCTCGTATGCGCATCTCTTTGAAGAACTCCAGTCCACGAGTGTGGGAAGTACTTTAGTTACACCCTACCTACCCACTCACCCCCAGGGTATGTCGCTCGAAGAGACTGTGAAGCACATCAACAAGATTTTTGGCCAAAAAGTATCACTTCAATGCACGATTCCGGTGCTTTCTCTTTTCCAAGTATCACGGACATGATTCTGAAACTTATTCTGGCATAGTTAAAAAGAATGTGAGCGCATCCAACCCAATACGCTCAGGAAGGAGCAGTTAAAGTCCTGAGTTTTGCCTTTAGGCAGCGTTCCCCGGAAGACCCACAGAATCTAACTGTCATCCACGATGGAGGCGAATCGGGTCATCTCATTACAGGAACTCACGCAGGTGTTTGAACGTATGCTGTTGCTGAAGAATGGTACGAAAATTATCTAACGTAACAATGAAGCATATGTGGCAGATGTGCACACTCTTCCGACAGATCCCAGTTGTCACAACCCAGTACAACTGTCCGGATTTACACACCGAAGCAGCCCACCTAGCGCTTGCTGACGTTGTGATAAACAATGCTTTGTTCGACTTTGTTAGTTCAGGCGACACATTTACAAACGATACAGGAATGGGGCACAAAGTGACGGAAATTTTTGGCGACAATCTCCGAAAGGCAGCTACAGAACCCCGCAAATCCACGAGTTTCAACGCTATCCTGCAAACGCTATCTTTACAACAACTTCCCGAACTATCACTAAATGTGGAAGCATGTTACTCTTATGATAAAGGGTGCTTCCGTCCACATGTGGTCCGGCCTCACGTTGAGCACACGATGCATCCGGTTCAGATTTGCCTTTTCTTAGCTCATTTGTGAGTTTACATTTCGTAATTTGCCTTTGGAGAGTGTTTGATAAGTCACATTTTATGAGCATTCGAACTCTTTGGGCACTGATTGGATAGACAAACTGAATTAATGGAATATATCATTGAACAGTATTTACGGTAGCTCAACTGGTTTTTTGTCATATCCCACCGATTTCCCCTGTTGATTTGCACCATAACTTCCAAAGTCTGCAAAAGCTTCATCACATTTTGAGTCCAAGTACCCCAATATTTTTACAGAGGTTCTTGGAATGTGTTGTAAACTGGGAACTACACGGCATCTACGCCCCGGTGTACGTCCAGTATTTCATCCGAAGCGACAGGTACTGTTGAGGCAGCGAACGCAGTACACGGTCAGCTGGAATCCGCGGATGTTTTTAGTCCAGGACCCAGTCATCGTGGACTGTGGTATGACACAACCGTTACACAACTACCCGTCGACTGTGAGTTCCGGTCTTGGCGAATCCAAAGTGGGCCATGGTCTGGATTTGATACTGATTTTTCAGGACATTCTGAATGGTCCCAACAACTTATTGCTGCCTACTCTAAGTAGTCCAAGATTGCTAAATGGAGAAGTACAATCGCTTCCACTGTTTTGTCACATACGCGGTATTATTTCAAAATTTGTTTTCGACGGTAGTTTTCAGTTCATCTCCCGAGAATTTGCAAACTTCCCTAACTTATGTGACATCGAGCGCATACGCATTTCTGTGTACCACTCGCAGTCAAACGGGAAGGTTGGACGTTGTGTAGAAACACTCAACCGTGTATTGTGGGAGAGAGAGAAATACCCAGGAAGGCACCGATGACTTTCAAAAATTAGCCGTACGATATCAAGCGCATCACTAAGCAAATAGTTTTCACTGCCTGGTTGACGTGTCAAAACTATTTTCGACGCCTTGAAACCATCGCCACACCATTGGCAAAGAAATATTCAGATGTGACTAGCTTTTAAGCGCCATCATTGTGTTCGCCCTCCGCATTTCATGACAGGTGAAACTGTGTGTGTGAAGAATTTTCGTAATCAACGATCAGGCTGACCGCGTTATTGAACGGAGTTCCGATGTTATGTACAAAGCGTAAGTGCATTCCTGGTGTGGACCAGATATTTTAACCACATATAACCATATGTGAAG
Source organism: Opisthorchis felineus (assembly GCA_004794785.1). Classification (NCBI taxonomy): domain Eukaryota; kingdom Metazoa; phylum Platyhelminthes; class Trematoda; order Opisthorchiida; family Opisthorchiidae; genus Opisthorchis; species Opisthorchis felineus. The sequence continues at coordinate 404,815 of SJOL01009001.1, forward strand.
TGTAAAAGCCACTGTAACCATGGGGTGTTTCACCGCCCTTAGATATTCTCCTGGATACATACCATATAAACCCCGTAGAAGAACTTACTCCCAAAACAGAAACTATAATTAATGACCGGACGTGCTCCACACGGATCCGAGCACCTGTGCAGTGACTGAGGTTAATCCAAGAACTAAGATGTATGAATCAAATATGACGTGCTATTCACCTCAGTCTAACTGAGGGAGATGTTAGGAGTCCCACATAAGCCTAGGCATTCGTTGTTTTCCCAGATCGCGCTTAAACACAGTTCGTATTCTGCACGCCTTGAGTGGTTCCCCGATCTACCAGTCAATCGCACATGTATCATCCCTGCTCACGATCGGACAAGTCGCCATAACGGTGACTCTGTTCCCTTCCCAACAAATCGTGATTGGTTGACTTTCCCAGTGATGTGTGTCACGCCTCTACATTCTCAAGTGTGTCATTTTCGCAAATAGGATGTTCCCGAGCGGCGCTTTTTGGTTCCACCTCGAAAAAGTCCAGTAAACTTCACTGGGATGCGAAGCCATGTTAGTAAATAAGATTTCTGACAAGGTGCCGCACAAACATGCTGCAAACAAAATGAGACGTTAAACACAATGCTTCGGGCCCATTGCAACCAATGATCAATCGTGAGTAGCGTTAACCAAACATATCTAGATGTAGTCAGGCAGACTATCATTTACATGAACAAATAAATGCATAAAAGATTTGAGTGAGTGTCGCTTACAAATATGTGCCTTTAACAAAAGAGTGACACTGAAGAAAATAAAAAAAATGCTTATTTGGAAAGGTTAGTTGGCATAAAACCTCCAATTGATAGATTGCATGTTTGAGACCAAGTTTGGAACGGATTGATTTTGCATGAACCGTTGAAAATATGGCCTCCAGAGGCTAACATAACACTGTGTCTAAGCTAACAAAGAAATACGCTGGTGGTCAATTGCATTTTCTGAGTGATAGTTTTAGACTGAAGGTTCATGCTTCAGCTGTACTTCCCACACTAGCTCATACGCTAAATGGCAAGTGAGGACAGACAATGTTGGAGTCTACTCACCCAAATAAGCTGGAAAAAAGTAGCTGCATATGATCAAACTCCTCAGACTATCCAGAAAATTCAATCTACTAAAACCCAGATGCGGTTTTCACAACTGAGCGTGCTAGAAAAAGAAAAGGATAATCTTGTAAGCCACTGACGATGAAATTACAACAAAATGAAGCCTGGACGGAACTCAGTCCAAAGAAGCCTTATGGGAGGTGAAAACTGTGTCTTCCCAATGCAGGTCCAGAGCATCAACTACTACAATACGGTTGGCGCGTTGAATGTGGATAAATAAAGCAGTACGAGGAACAAGGACAGCTAACGGAGGGGTATTTCTGCTGAACGGGCAACTTTGCCAATTCGTGCGATCAAATAGTGATGTACACAGGTGGGATTCAGTAGCAATAGATATGCCGTTATAATATAATAATTACCCCCTACGCGGTTCTTATAAGAACAACACCATTAATTACATGCTCAGATAGCCACCTGAAGTGATAGTGAGTAAATCCAGTCTCGAGACTCTTTTTCGTGAGTGCTGCTCATGTCATTCATGGAAAACTTGGAAAAGTCTGGCCTGACACTTCACAATTGGAGCATATATGCGATTGTAGTGGATTGGGAAGCTAATCATTGGTAGCTTTTTCTATCTAAAAGAACACTTCGCACTGTCTTACGGCAAATAGTGCAGTTGTTCTTGGGAAAACCCCTTCCTCTGCGTCTCCCACTGGAGAACATTTTACTGAAAATACTACGTTTGCTATATGTTTGATAGCTGCAAACTTCATGTAATCCATTGACCACTGGTATTTTTTGGATGAAAAAGCTTCAGGTGAATTTCAACTACGCTCATAAACTTAGTAACCGGGACAACTTGTGCGCTCTTGCAACCATGCAACATCGTTCACTTCCACCCGATGAATCAACTAGATAGTATGGAGATGTGTAATATTCACGTAAAATGTGCGTGTGCATGTTTACACTCAAGACGACAGAACAAACATGTAGCTGTACGATTTGTTGGCTTGCTAGTTTGCTGACTTCACAAATGTCCTCTAGGGCCGAATATGCAGAGCCATCGTCAAGCCTTCTGGTCCATCCAAACCCTGCTCTTCTCAAGTTATCTTTTGTTTCTTAATTTTTGTTCAGGTACCTATCATATATTCAGAAAAATTTCACAAAAGTGCGGATTCCCGAGGCATTGCCCTGCCAAGGAGAGCTGGATTATGGACAATACCGAGGATGCTAACTCAGACCAATACTATATATATATATATAGTATATATTTTATATGTATATATAGTATTCGTCTGCCGATGAGTTAGCACCCTCGGTATTGTCCATAATCCAGCTCTCCTTAGCAGGGCACTGTCTACCGTACAACAGAGGTTCATGATAACCAGTATGATAGAAACTACCGTAAGCGGTTATTCTACTACTATATCGTGTGAAAAGAGCAGAAGAAATACTACCAGACGTCTTTCCTATTGATTGCCTTGCCGAGCTAATTTGATGATACTATCAGTTGACGTGCTTAATAAAATGGGACATCCAGATTGTTTTTTTTTTCAGTACTTTTGGCTTACGTTTCCACTTCGTTTGAAGTGATTTCTATGGCGGGCTGCTCTCCATTCCTCGCTCCTGGCTGGTTTTGCGTTGGTCCCTGCACAATTCTTGACATCGCTGAGCACACGAGCCAGTCAGAGAGTATTCCAAACCCCGCTGGAACCTATCTGAGCTTCAAAACTCGTGCTTTACCGAACGAGACACAATCTTTTTGCCGATGGTTTTCTCCGATGTGGTTATACTTAATGGTTATACTTAATGTGTTTACTAAAGAATCGGAACTTTTTAAAGCTACCTCTTCGGGCATTGTGATGGAAGTCGTTCCAGGGCTACTTGGGTCAAAATCTACGTTGAATACGGTTTCTGACCTTGAAACATGTGGCGAAGTGTGGTTTCTCTTCTAAGTAGCTAACCAAGACCATACTCTGATGTGCGTTTATGCATGGACATACGTCTTACAACATCGGTTTGATGGGTTGGATGATTGTTGTCGTCAAGACTTGCATTAATTGTTATTACATTCGTCAGCCGACATTACTGACATCCTAATCAACAGTATCCGAACAGTCACTCAATACTGTCACTCCAAAGGAACAACCAAAGCTGTCATTTTGAATTTGCGTTGACATAGACAAGAAAAGTTACGTGTCAGCTTGACCGACCAGGCTGCTCTCTTCTGGGAAGCACGGTTCCTGAAAGGTGACTTTTCATTTGTAACTGAGAGAAAGTTAAGGCTGGTACATTTCACTCCCTTTCTGGAAGAGCCCACTTCGAGGCGCTTTTGGTTCCAGAGTAGAAGCGCTTTATCTGGAAATCCTCTAGCAGAGATGAAATTTCCTGTCTTGTCCGTGATATGATTTGCTCCTCCATGTGCATTTCTACTAAACAGTATATGGGCAACTGGCACATTCACAGTCAAGCAACTACGAAGAACGCACACTCTAAAATATCGATGCAGTGTAGAACACAGTATGTGGTACCTACTTAGGTGAATGTACTTGACTAACTCACCAAAGGTGACCCTCAAAAACACGGAGTCCTCCAAAGTTGTCACTAAACTACAGTGCGCTTTGTTGTTTGCATTGTTGTGGTGAGCAAGTGTATATGGTAGATATGCTAATGAGGACACACAAAAGCCCCAGTACAAGTACATCAAAATACCATTTTTTAAAAGGCGTTTTTCTGTGAGATCAAGTGAATTACAATTTTATGTGCTTTGCGATGGCAGAAACAGGTGACACGTGACTGTATCCGTGGTACGTGGGCATCAACTTTTCTCTTCAACACAAGTTTTCATATTTTTGAGAGTTTTCTTTTCCAAATAAAATACTTCGAATGAGGTGTCTAAACTATCTCTACGTGCGTAAATACGGTCACATTGATGCACCGATAAATGTATGCAGCTGGTTGGGATTACCACATGAAACTCTACTTTTTTCGTTCATAAAATCTGAACCTTGCACTTCCAATTTAGAAAGCCCATCTGCTTTGTAGATTAAGCGCAGGCTACGATGTATCTTGTTCAACAGAAAACAGTGAAAAGTGTCAACCTTCAGGTCGATTTACGCCACTGAATTGTTACTCCCTCTCAGCTGAATACTTCTAACTTAAAACATATCGTCACCGATTCAGTGATTACTGTCCGTGCCATGTCGGTACCATTACAGCCTTTTCACATGCAGCTGATTTTGGAGTTTTTCTCTTTGCAGGAGCAAGAAGCACACCTAAGATGGTATGGTAATAGTCAATTTATTCAAAAGGATGATGTAACCTGCGTACTTCGGAAAAGAGTGCAGAAATTTGACATCCTTGCCGGACGAGACTTTTTGTAGAGAAATTTTTAGAGTGCTAACCATACTATCTCACACATCCAGAATTGTCTGAATCTAAGGGCCGGATTATGTTCGCAAACTTCTGGGGCATCCCCTGCTGGATTTGTGTAGTTTGAAGCACCGATTGATCAACAGAATCGAGTGCTCCCTTGAAGTCAATGAACACTGAGGTTATGGGTCGTCTGTATACATGGTATTGATATAAAACCTGGTGGAGTGTAAAGATGTAGTTGACGCAGCCCCCATCCGGTAGAAATATCGCTTGATGCTCACGGGTTAAGGATTCGTGTATCGTCGTATGACGACAAAGAATGAGCCAGAAACTTTATTTCAATGGGGGTCAAGCTGACAACTTTGTGATTACTAAATTCCCTGCAAGTACTCTTTTTGAAAATGGGCACTATTGCCGACTTACCTCAGTTGTTTCTTTCTCCCAGATAGACGCAGATAGGCTAGACAGTCGCTAACTGATGAATCAACCCCCGTTTGTGAAACAGCTTAGACGGATGGAAGTCGTGGGGACCAGCATTATGATACCGCCTGAGTAGAGACAAACACTCGACCACTGGTGAGACAGAAAGAGGCTCCATATTCACTGTCCGTGCCTGTGTCAGAGGCTGACAGGCCGCCGTGGAAGTAACAGGTTGTCAGCAAAATTCTTGTCTGAAGTATTCTCCTTCGCCGGATATCGGAAAACAATTTGGTCCTAGATGGTTTCACTTGCAGGAGACTTCCGGGAACCTGTCGAATTAGTCAAATGGAACAACCTACATACATTTCCTTTTTTTCGACCTTTCGGATCAACCAAGCATCCCGGTCTGTATTAACACTCGATTCTCCATGGCCTCTGGTGATGCATCAAATTGGAATCGGGTTGAAACCAACAGGAATCTGCTGCCAGGCCTTCAGAAAAGCAACAGTCCTGTCATAGATTCTGTGTTTGGATGAGGGTGACTGGGTTGTGCCGCAGATAGAAGTCCCACTATCACGTGAAACTTTGAATGACTTGCTCCATTTACAGTTAGTGTCTGATATCGTATCAGCGGGTAGGCATTGGAGAAGTATGATTCAAAACATATGTTTAGTTTCGGGATCCATGAGCTCTTCAGTGGCCAAGCGGTGTTTTACATACACCTGAAAAGCGCAATTAAAGACAGCAAAGGACAGCTGCATGACCGGAATCTACGCGGGCATCCCAGAAAGAGCGGAAGGCAGCAGTCGACCTCTGTCACCGATAACTGATAGAACTACAGTCTGTTTGGTTTTGAGGGCATGTCGTGGTCAAACAACTTCCACTTTTCCGTAAATTTCTACTGCTAAGGAACAGTCTGTGATCAGCTCCCATCAGCAGAAGGCGTGAGCAGATACAGTTAACAGGGAGCTAAGGACCCCGTTCTATGGAGATTACTTTACAAATTTCCCAAACGAACCACACAGAGACAACTATCAACGGTTCAGTCTAGTAGAGACGTCTTAATGCTTGAAAACTGAGTTCGAGGTGTTTAGGGTCATCAGTGAAGACTGATGCAAAGAATCTGTAACTGGGCGATAGTAATGGCGAAAAAGGTGGTTACTTCTTATGTTTCGACCTGCAGGGACAGTACTCGTACTGGGGAAAGATAGGGTAGAAGAATGAAAATATTAGAAGGGAGACATCAGCATAACCCCCTTCCCATTACTCAGCCTGCTTCATGCGACCAGTCCAACCGCACCATGCACCTGAAGAAAGTGATCAAAAGGTTTTGGGTCATGGCCTCTGAAAGTGGCCTCAAGGGACCAAATAAATGTGGTTTCTTATGAGTGATGGTCTATCCGGGAGTGTACATATGTATTCGATATAATCAATCACACTCATAGACCACTTCACTCGATTGGTTGACAAGCGGATCCACAAGGTTCAAAGCAAGAGCACATACATGCCCGTCACGACGTGCATTTGTGCCAAAAGTTGTCTCACATTTGAAGTATACTGTCAGGCCATGGGCTGACACCGTCACTTACAAACACGCGCACACACTGCCGGTCCAAACGCGCTGTGGCTACAGACAATTGGTCATTAATCCAAAATTCATTTATGGTGGTTGTCTGGTGCATTAGCAAGACATTAAAACGATGTGGTATTGTTTATGAATCCGACACAAGATTTGACAGGTACCACGTCACGAGCCTGACGTTTTGCTATTCCGCACACGGTTTTTTCGGATCAACTATTGCATTGATGAAACGGTGTCACCCATACCAGAGTCACTCCAGGAAATTCATCAGACAGAGATTAATGGAGACAAGCTACTTAATAGAAGAGTAAAAAACACCTCTCAACTGAAATTACCTTACCCAGCTTGGCGCTCTTTGTATTCTCTGAACCACTCACATTGTCACTCCATGTGACCAATTTTAGCTTCGGAACAGGCCAACAGGCACCAACCCACTCTGCAAACCGGGTAAAATTTATCCCATGTCCGAAGTGCACACGCCTCGAATGTCTGCAGTAGTTGACTTCGGGGAATAAAATGGAGCGTACTTGACAACATACTTACATTAACCGTGGCGCTACACACTATGCCAAAGGGAAAGCCAGCAAAATTGCTTGTTTTAAACAACTGTTGTGCGCATTCGCATACAGACATGACAAATGTTAGTCTGATGTATGCCGAATTTGAAGTCATGTGAAGCTGAGCGGCTGTTGTTGCTGATAGCCTGAAATTCAGGCAGATCCACTGTGTAAACTTGGTTGTCATTCTCTTTTCCGTACAATAATTCCAGACTCTAAAACAGTGGTCCTCAATGGAAGCAGTACCAATGACTGTGAGCACTACCCAACTTCAGGGGCGTGGTGTAGCTCAAGCTAGCGACGGAGTGCTATTTGGTTTACCGGAAACTTATCTTGCCATAAAATAATATCGCACTAGATATCGGTAATGTTTGTATGAAAAAAGGCATTATGGTATCGCTACTTCATCATGGCTGTCACCATAAATTCAACATTTGATTTCCTGAAAATGTTGAACAACGATACCACATTATCGCCTGTCGGTAGTAACAGTAATATTTAGAGCATCCGAGTGTCCATAGTCTCACCTTCTGTACTTCACATTGAAGAACACTCGATTCACTCGGCTAGCAAGTCATTCCTGAAATTTTTTTGTGGGGCGGGGGTAGGAAGGGGGGAGGAGATGGTGTATCAGTGGACTGTGTCATTCAGGTTTTCTGATACCCTGACCTAACGTGTCGGTAGGTTAAATCATATTTGAGAGTGGACTTTGTCGGGTCGAGCTCACCTTCAGTTGCAGTTGGACGAAGGTTGTAAACGCCCTTGCCGTGATCGATACGGTGGATTGAATTTGGCTGGAGTGGGATAGGGTAGCCCAAGCTTATATAAAGTGGTTCATCTCGCAATTCTCTTCTGAAGCGAGTGAAAAGACAATGCCCTAAATGACCGATTACATACAGTATGGCTTGTGAGTAACCATCAGAATGAGGTACAGTGACAGTCCTGTCAAAATTTGCTTGAAATGAAGGAACACTACTAATGAGGTTGCTGGAAAAACTCGGACAGCCTGCAACCGGTTTCTTCATTCTTGGAGCTGAGTTCGAGATTGACTTACATGTACACGTCCATAGAATTACCAGTCCAGTTGAACTAATATGAGGCCACCAGCATTCTTTAGGTATGGGACAAAAACTGAAACCTTTAACGTGGATTCTCCGTTCAAGCTCTCCGTCAGTTGTCGGTATTTTCGATAAAATGATACTAATGCACATCCCACTTATTGTTCTGACGTCGAGAAACCAAGCTAATTCAGTTCAACGCCATTTTCAACCTTAAGGTTTTCACAATCCTCTCTATCTTATCTGCTTTCCACACCGGGAAATCCTCAGGTATCAATTTGTGTATGTTCGTCCATACTGTTCAACGCTAGCAACTCAGATGCCTTTGAATAGGTACCCCACCCTAAAATTCAGAAGCAACCGTAACCATGGGCAACATGTTAAATCCTTTGAGTTTGGCTTGGCTTAAATGAAACAGTTGGTTCCTTTATTTTTGAAGGTTCTACCGTTCGAACCAGCAATGGATCTACTCTGTTAAACGTTGTTATGTGTAAGCGAAATAGAAGACTGCTCTGCGGTTCACTGGATTATTCGGACTTTGGTTTAGTAGAGTCTCGCAGTGATGAACACTTCCTTTTTGGTCTTCTCTGATTACAGAATCCCAATGAAACAACTTTCCAACAACTCATCAGGATGAGAAGCCTCAGAGCATCGTATCTGGAGGGCTTTAAGTTACTTCATATACTCTGTCAATAGGGTACAACTAGTCATTGTGTACAAGTCACTTCTGTTGGTACATCTGACTACGTTATATTAGAACATTTTTGTGGCAGAAAATGGTCCTCATTCTGCTCTCTGATGGATATGACATCACCAATAAGGTCGAAAAGTTTGAGCAGCCCGCTAACGCTTTTACGGTTTTTGGACCCCACGAGGTCCAAATTTTCATCACTCCTATTTCATAAATAAACAGCATTTTGGATGCGCTTCAGGAAAACAGTCATCATCAAATCAAGCTCGCATTAACGGGGGAAAGTAACTGAAACTCGGACATATCTCTCCTTTCTAACATTCTGCAGCCAAACGTTCTGCACCAAGACTGCTTCACGCCTCAGTTGGAACAATATTAGAGATAGTTCTGACACCAACTTAATTTGCAAATATTTTTCTTTGTAAGGGGACAATCTACAAATGACGAACAAAAATGACTTCATGAAACAAACATGTACATTTTGATAGGGGGTTTGGCGATTTCGGTACACAGTAGGCTAGATAAGTAGATTTGGTCTCTTCTGGAATATAACAGAGTGATGGATTCGGATGTCAAATCAAAGGCTCGAACTTTGTTCGTATTTCTGAGAATGCTGATTGCACTGAACACATAAGCCTCCTGAATGATGTATCTAGGTCTTATCCATTAGCTTTTGCAGATGTTCCAATATGATATTTCTATTTTCAGCGGCAGAGGTTTAATTATAGTCATCATCGTCATCATCATCATCATCATTAAGAGCCTATAAGTTGTACACACTTAAATACCAGTGTTACGATGTCAACCCTACGGCTATTACCTTTGTTCGCATGCCTAATTACCGTTTGCATCGATTTATTTGTTTGTATGCTTGCACTGACATAAGCGTTGGGTAATACTCTCTTAGGTATGAGTCACCAAACAGAGTTTAGTCATTAACTTTTGGATTTATGGCACTAGGTGCGAGCAAAAGTCTTAGTCCTCACATTCATTGGTGGACAAATCTATCAGTCAGAATCACTACAAACTGTTCACACTTGACATCAGATGATGACATCTTGGTGCGCAACACACTCTACATGATGTTGTGTTATTAACAAACTAAGGGTTCAGATAGGTTCAAAGGGTTGACGGAAACTCGGAACCCGTTCCTACCTGTTGAGCCCCAAGAAAGACAAAATCGCTCGTGGACTGCTGAAGAGCATTCAGCCACCTTATGAGTAGTGTGTTACGTCTAGACAAAAACTAAGGATGCATTCACATATGTCCTACATTCACAAATGTCATTGATAACCACTCGTCGTTTTTAAGTAGCCCTAATCTTCTTCGCCACCCCCTAACGGATTCATTACTTTCCAATATAGCGAAGTACTGATAGCTCGGATGCGTTAATTATTTGTAGATCAGGTGGCTGTCGATCTTGGCAAGGTGCTTGCAGATGTCTCGTCACAAAGAGGTTGGACACCACCAGCGTGCACTGATGGTGCTTCCAATATTGGTAACAAAATGCCTGCAGGTAAAGTTCCAAGATCGGCGAACAGATCAGCGGCCACCTGATCTACAACCAGATTCATTTCTTAAAACCAACTTCAGAATAAACGTGGAAACAAATAAGCGATTACGACAAAAGCACAAAAAAAGTCTAGCTACAAGTAAGACCGAGTATCACACAGGACCACTTTACAGTTCTACGGTTGACGTTACAGCAATGGATCTTTTGGAAAAATTGTTGACTTTGTTAGGAAGTCGGCTAGGGGTAACTGTTTTGCTGTGCAAACTGGGTGGCAATTTCACTTAGTTGCTATGGTATCAGACAAAGCATCTGGGAGAATGAATCCAGGATGGTTGTAAAGGCTGAAGTAGCCGAATGGAATCCCACTCGAAAAATTCTCAAACCCAATGTATTGTATGATTTTCCATTACACAGCTGTAGGAGTACATGAAAGAAGGGCTCCCAATCTCGTGAAAACTTCAGGGGTGATATCGCAACATAGGTGGAATGGGTGCTCGACTGCGTAGCCATTATTTTAGTCTGTATTGCGGTCTGTGGTTTAGTGCTTTATAAGAAGATGAACTTTCTTACTCGATGTGGATTGCTGGCAGATCAGTCGATCTGCACACATACATATACGATGCGCACCAATGAGGAAACGCCATGAGCAGATTAGATGACCAGAAAATTGTACCAGCAGTTCGAGTTTTGTAGAGACGCGCAAAGTGCGGCGCTAGATGTGCGAGTCTTCGCAGCCGATCCAAACGTGGCAAGCGCATTGCGTTCGGATACAATAAATCCCGACCACTGGCTCACCTCTCTTAGGACGAATAGTTTTTAGACCCGAACGTTATCCTTCTCCATTCAGGTATATCACTGTACGCATTTAGCTTTGTGTTTTCAAGAATAAAGTAATAATCCTTACTCGTTCATTTTTGTTTCAGATGAGCAACTGGTGGATTGGTCCATCGAATGCTAAATCTGTATCACTGTCCTATCTCTATTCTAGGTGTCAGAACCGACGATACTAGACAAAATGCTAATTCAGCAGGCAAGCTGGCAATTTTCCTTTCATCTTGGAGTTTTTAGCGGGATCTTCGACTATATCCACTCGTCACCTGTCTAGATTACGCAGACGAACATAAGAACATGGACGCCTGGAATTTAGTGGTTCTACACAAACAACATTTTCCAGGAAATTACGTGAACGGACCTTGTGGAACTCACTAATTTCACTGCTAGAAGATGGTTATTGATAACGAATCCTCCAACCGCAAATTGCTCTTGGTGCTAATCTTGTACTGACAGTGCAGATACCAAGGAAATTCCTTAGGCATCTTAGGTCATGTGATAAGCAGTCAGTAAAAGTTCATTTGAGTGGTAGCTGTCACTTTTTAACATTATTAAGCAATATTCAACTGACAGCCTTGGACGACGCAGTGGGAAGCTTTCGGTTTCTTATTACGTACGTGTATTTCATTGACATTTGAAAACATGGTGAACAGCTGTTTTGCGTAACTTCGTAGTCGTAGAAGAGTCAGATGGAGAAGGTTTAACCGAAGCTGGCAGATCAACGTAACCGTATATTCATGCATGCGGTTACGAGGAAACTAACGGTAGATTGAACTGCTATACTTTAATTCACGTGACATAGTGCTGTTGTTAAACACTTCATTATCCGTGACTGACACCCATAAACCACACTATGTCTGATTCTTTCGGGATCGAACCACATTTTTCCTAATTACCATTTGATTAAATTTCAAACTCGAGGTTTGGTGATACTCAAATTTTGTTTCAGGATCAATGACTGGCTGTAATGAACAAGTTGAGCATTTCCGAGTAGTCAGGTTAGCTGTTAAAGTGATCATCAAGTTTTGAACGTGAATTGCTCCATACATAGATGGGTTGGTTTGCTGTTTTGTTCTTTCGTGGAAATAAATGAGCTTGGGTCATGTTACGGATGATGGTGCGGAGTGCGATGTGTCCCACGCAAAGGCCCATCTCGTTTGGTAGAGAAAACGTATTTAAGGTGAACAAATATGAAAACATTTAGGATGGGTTCGCAACACTTTGTCATGTCTTTTACCAGAATGTCAGAAATATAGTCATGCTGTTTCGACATTTTATACAACAAAGCCGTCGCGAATGTGTCGTCAATGTGCCAAGTTCAGCGAACTGATCAACGACCACCTGATCAACCACCAGCATAGTCGTCATTATTTCACCAGAGTATGAAAAGCACAGTCTTCAAAAACAACGCCCCTGCTGATAGGTTCCTAAACATTATCAATCGGGTTGAAGCGCAAGCTCTTAGCTGAGTCATTAAAAACTTGTGCATTAAGCGCAAACTGGCTCGGATTGTTGAGGTGACCCTTATCAATTGATTAGCTGTCATTTATGAGGATAAGCGTGCTGACATGTAACGTGTTTTTACCATTAAGTATCGCTATTCGAAGTTGTCTACCACCAAGAAGTGCTATGAAAACTAATACAGAGCCACCCTGAAAGCTACCGTTGTCGTAGTTATCGAAAGTTATGCGAGTAGAACATCCGTCAAACTGGATCGTTCAGAATGAACTTTCTACCACTGAATTTGGTAGCCCACCATCGATTACAAAATAGTACATGATATTCGATCGATCTCATGTGCTGGATGCCTTTGTATGGACAAGAGTCGTTGTTTTGAGCAATACTTACTGGCAATCTCTTACGACTCTCGAATTGCACTGAGATAACTCGTTCTTGAGAGTCCCTGCAGCGGAGAATCGTTCATTCTTTTTGGCAGTGTAACCAGGCTGTCAGACTGTTAGCTTTTTGCGTAGCCTAATGTTATTCTCCGGAATTGCGCATTGTGGATGAGGTACCTGAGTCAAAGGCATTGGTGGGTGTGACAAAACCGACATTGATCTGGGCAACGAAAAAGTTTGTTGGTAGTATGTAGAGATTTGGAATTGTCTTCCACACAGACAAACAGGGGAGGACAGCGAAAGGGAGCCCAAATACCAAGCAACACACACTTCCAAGCACTTAAGTATATCATTTCGTCAAACTCCACATAGGGCGGTTTCAACACACTTTTTTATTCGAGAAAGTCTACAAATTCCTTTTGTCGCCCGTGTGAACGTTTCAATCTTGCTTGCTTCAACGTTTGTACTCAAACTCATATCCGACAGAAAGAAACATTACCGCACTCCCTCCCTATTCATGTATGTATGCACAGGTTGTAGGTTAAGACCGTAAGGGTTAGGCTCTACAATCTTGTACCACCTACCTAGTTTTGAAGACCCACTAACCTGGTCCGGCGAGCGTGGGAAACCACACCAAACCAAAAGCCAGTGTGTCAAGGATGTGTTGCTCGAGTGGATACTCGTCAGCAGCCAATTACGGCACTTTCAGGTTGTTGCAATCACAGTGTTTGAGCAGGAGTAAACAATACCTGTTAGTAATTTCGACATACGCAACATCTCACCGGGGTTCTGTTTAACTAAGGACTGTAATTCTACACCCACTTCCACGGGCCTCTTCAGAAGGTACTTGCGGCTGACATGATTCTAGTCTGAAAGGAAACTGGGAGGTCCATACGGCTATGATACAACGAGAAGTAAACGGATTTTGAGCTTACGCACCGATTGCTGGCTACCTGTGATGAGCCTCAATTTTCTACGCTGCGAAAAAGACCTTGCAACCTAATAAAAAAAGGCGTTCATAGCCAGAAGTAAACCCATATGGATCACTCTGCAGTCGGTCATTGATGGTGTGGTTCAGTGTAAGACTGCCGTCCTACTAGAACACTCGTGTGGACACGAAACACAAAAACTTATGGGCAAAAATGGATGTACACTTCTGTGGACACGTCAAATAATTTGAGTCAACGCAAAGCAGCTCATGTGGTTGGTCATAGAGTCACAGAGTTTTTAGATTGACGTCCCCGAGGCTAAGAGTAGGACGACTGTAATTTATCTTCCCTGTCAGGTATGGTCCATGCACATAGCCAACATTCTTCTGTATTGTCGACCAGCAGGATCACGAGGAACACGACTTGGATAAAAATATCCCATGTGGGATTAACGCGAAATTAGCGCTCTCGAGGTTATGTCCCATACGGAAACCCTAAAGGGTGTGGATGCTTTGATATGGTTTCAAGTGGAGCAACCAGTCTATCGACACGAACGCGTCCAACTGATTGCAAACAACTGTGGACGGAGTTCTTATCGCAAACTATTCTGGTAATCTTGAAGTTCGGAAGTACCGGCCTCACAAGTCGTATCGTCCGTGATCGGTCAATTAGAGCGTCATCAATTCGTTTGCCACAGCACAATTTCGAACCGAATCCGTTTGTATTAGCTCATGTTTAATTTCAGCGTGCTCCACCCCACTCGGCCGTAGCCCGACCCAATCCCGCTTGTCGATCAAGGTGAACTTCCACTGTGGGGCAATTGCGCAAATCCGCCCTCTACGCTCAAACTCAGTCAGTTGTAGTCAATCCCCGCAAGTCCAGTCGCCAATACAACCACCCCGACTGTCCTATGACTGGTAAGTCTGCCGATGTGCTCTAATACGATACGTAAAGCTCTTACGACTGATACAATGTGGAAACTAATACAAGTGAGTGAGGAGAGAATGTCGCAGAGGCCACCAGTAAAACAATAAGGCAGGCAGTTAACTGAGAGTAGGAGGTGTGAAATTTTTTAAAGTCAAAACACAGCGTAGTGAAATAGGATGTTATAATCTGACGTTTCGGTTGCCGTGGGCAACCTTTTTCAATGACTTCTATATTCCATACAATACACCACATGGCGTTCAAACTTTCTAACACTTTCCGAGCCAAATTTGGCCCGGAACTCCTGAGAGTACGAGACATCGAAGTACTAATTGCAAACCGCAGCCAAAGTAGTCGGCCGCATGGTAACAGGGTGGTGAATACGGTTATGGGGAAACAATGAAGGTGCATAGAAAGAACAGGATGTGACGGAGAGAAATGATTTGAAAGGGAATGATATGACGCATGAGTGCTGAATTCCCGATACAGAACTTTGAGTCATCCGTAGGTTTAACCATCCCGAACATCAAAAGGGAAAAAATTGTGTTCGACAGTCTGCGATACTACTTACACAGTTAAGCAAAATTAGACGACAAATTTTCGTGGCGTCAGCAAGTGTGCAATTTTGTCACTGCCTGGCACAGTGCAGTGTTAAAGTCCGCGCACCAGATAACGGCAAGCGGAATATTGGCTCGGTGGTGTGGGTTGCTGCCGTCCATTCCGGCATCTCCCTAGTGGTTTCTATTGGCGGTGCAACCACAAGGGCGTCATGGGACGACATGTCAGAGCAGCTCCAACAGACTGCACGAATGCGGATGGATAAGTAGGTGCACTGACACATACGCGAGCCTGTTCGAAAACTTCGGGCGGTAAAATCTAAGATTTCTGTATAATGGCAGATGTTACTTAAGACAGACCGCTGATTACGGCTGATTTGCTGTTCGTAAAGTCACACAGCCTAATATCATAGCGGAAACCCACAGCTCTGTAAGGATTTGCTTAGTTTCTTCAGGAAAATCCTAATTTGGGCACAGTATATTTCGTTCTGTTAACCCCTACATTTTACGTGCAGTTCAACGAACGAGTGGAATTTAAACAGTTTAACAATGGCAAGCTCGTCCACGGCGAAAGTGTTCATTTTTCAAGCCAGCATTTTTTACCCGTACAATGAGTGCGGAGGGTGCACGTGTTTCTTTACGCATATCGGAATGGTTCTGCGTTCCAGAGGTGTGCTTCTCATTAAAATGTTATTGACAGACAATCGGATTTTGCTGTTCTGACGTTATTAGCACTGCGTTAAATAAGTTCTACGTACATGCACTTACTTCGCTTGTGTCCATGATCTGGTCTATAATAACGAAACCACCGTGGGTATTCCCTGTCATTGTTGTTGCCTACAATGGTTGTCGTTGTTGTTTTAGACACCAACTTTGTCGGTTGCTTACATTTTGTATTAGACTGTCGTCTTCGTTCTACTCAGTGGAGACTCTGTATGTAGCATATATGTGGTGTATATCTGATAGCGTTTGGCAAACATCTGGCTGTTGAGGTAAATGACATCTAGATCTGGCGAACGTCGGAGTGGTGGAACCCTTGTCAGAATCCTGATATACCCAAAAAATCCACCGGTAACAATTGATGCGTACGTTAAGCAACGTCTACAACTTCACTGATTCCCACATTGGCTGCTTTGCATTCCCAGGCCTAACAGGAGGAAGGGTGTATTTCCTAAGAAAACCACATGACAGTATCTGCTAACTGCAGGGTTCTGACTGCTCAGTGCATCGTTTCACGTGGATGTCGCTCTGACCTATGTACGTTTGTTTACGCTTGCAACAACGGACAGGTGCCCATGACTTTATAACAGAAAGACTGACTTTCCGATACAGCAACCGTTGTAACTGACTGTTAACCTGCGTAAGACTGTTCTAATAAATAAATAATGATAATAGTCGAAATACACTCATTTGCAAACCAATTTGGTTTTGCGGGAGACTCATCTGGAACCCAGCTGGATCTCTCGTTTATGATGTTTTTTTAATAGTCGTTCAACTGTAACACTTGCCTGTCATGCCACCCAAAAGAAGCACGAGGGCTGAGATACTATAGGTTTGCCTGACTCTAAACAGGAGTAGTCGAGACTTGAGGGTTGGGCTTGAACTGCGAACCTTCCGTCAGTAAGATAACCACTGAGCTATCTCGATCTTTATTAGCTCTTCACTCGTGTGGAAAAGGAGGATGATCGCAAATCGTATGTATCTGAATGAGAAAACTCAGTTTGCTCACGGTTCTCGCCTGTTTCATGCTCAGGCGGTCATGACTACTTACATCTGTGCTATAGGAATACCGGATATCTATGTATAACTCAAATCATTGACCAGCTTTGCCGTGCTACACGGTTAACCCTTGTTAACTTAAA
The DNA here is from genome assembly GCA_004794785.1 of Opisthorchis felineus. NCBI lineage: Eukaryota > Metazoa > Platyhelminthes > Trematoda > Opisthorchiida > Opisthorchiidae > Opisthorchis > Opisthorchis felineus. Next base: position 422,031 of record SJOL01009001.1, read on the forward strand.
CGTTCATCCTAAGCAACCTACATATACCATAACTTGGTTGCCATGAAGTTCGCTGTTTTATGACAGACGGTCGTATTGTGGAGGCAGGCAAAATATCTAGTCACAGGTGTCCACTTAGAGGCTTATTCCAGCAATCTGAAACAAAATTATCGTGAACATGCACTGGAAATGGGGGATTACCACCAGATCCCTGTTTTCCCATGTAGGAACAGTACGACTATGGCTGACACTTTCGCACCACGTTGAGGGGGAGATGAATTTTAGGGCAGAAAACCCCTCCGCGCACCCCGACAGGTATGACGAGGACAAACTAAGAAACTGGGAATTATCGTTTCGTACCTTTCGAAACTTTTGTAACGAAAAATGGGTACGTGTCAGACATTCCTCAGTCGGAAGTATCATTGAACTAGTCCAGACGAAAGATTCGTGGCCGGCTCAAAGCAGTGCCTTAGCAGTCACATTACAGGCACATCAGACAACGGTCACTGAACCCAATCAGACGTGTCATCATCACCCACTGCCTCCGTAGAATTGCGAACACCACTAACATCCGCGTCCGACGACACCCTGATGACATGCTTCTTGTAATGCATAGAGGCCATGGAAAATTTGGTTCATAAGCACTGGTTGCAGGTAGTACTTGTTGTCCTACATTTCGAACGATTCATCCAGTCCCAACATGAGGTCGACGGAAAGTGGCGGGAAATTTTTCCGGCCCTGTTTGCGCCAATCTTATAGTGCTGCATACCGCTTAGCAGCAGGTTTTTTCTTGGACGTCCGCACAGTCATTGAGGAGCTAGGGGCTCTACTCACGCAGCAAGAAGTGGAAAACATCGATAGCAGTTCAATTGGAGAAATGGGTGTGCGCTCCCTAGGCAGGCCATCGATACTTGGCACATGGCTTGCACAAGTCTCAATGGCAAATTTACACAGATACCTACAACGCCCATCGAATTCAGATAAACCCAGACGCATGACTGCCTCACAAATATTTAACGATATAATGACAGAACTATTTAGTTTTATTGACTTACACTTTGGGACAACCTTGATCATAAAGCTGGTCCCAAATTGAGTTACCTGGGTACGTTTTAGCGACCACTTACTCGATTTAGTAAACGGAAGTTAGGACTAGCTGTGGCTCTCCGCAGCAAACACCATGTGCCGACAAGGTAGCAACCAAACTTTACTGAATGTAGACAGGCGTTTCGTAAGTCCTCTGAGCTCCAACTTGCTTACGTCAGCAAAGGTAAGTGACAAGTTAAGAATGTGAACGGCCCCAGCGCTTTTCGAGAGGTTCTTCACCATTCCTCCGACGAATGGTTTCAGGCCACCCATTCAGTATGTGCATGTACTGTACGACTGGCAGGCTGGCCGCGTACCAAAGAGGCATGGATCAAGCATCGGTATTTGACTTCTAGTTGCTCATTCCCGTTGAGAATGGCTTCTACACATGTGAGCAGTGATGAGCCGCTGTTTTATGTATTTGTCGGTGGAATCAACCCGGTTAGTGGTTTCATTGTCTATGGTGCTCGCCCGTTTTCCTGCGTGCACAGCTCAAGTACTCAGCTCAAGATCGGACATCCAGTGTTCGCTGAGATAGGTCCGGCTTTCCAGATTCTGGCTCCTGATGCTGGTGGCATAAACGTGGAACTCAGCCACATTCTTGCAGTGCGACATCCGTCTTGACCAGGAGTCACTCTTGATAATTTATGTATTTTATTCATAAAGCTTTGCAACACATGAAAAGTGTAAAACAAAATTGCATTAGCTGGCAGTGAGGCCCTATGACTATTTAGATGAGGACAGTTTTTACTTACAACAATCGTTTGGATAACACTCACAGGAGACATCAGACAAATAAAATGTCCTACACTCACATCATAGCGAACCGATGACTTATGGCGGATAAAAGAGTAAAATACGCCCCAATTGAAGCCTGTGACTACTACGTGACCTATGTTACACTGGTGTGTTGAGTTCGCCCGGATCAAATCACCATACTTAGAAAACACTTCACGTGTAAAGTTGGACGTACATGACAGAATTTTTGAACTATTATTTTCACAAATAGACACCCATGGGTCCAAACCGACTCAGCAAATCTCGTATGGTATGTAAATCACACACAGGATGGTCTAAGATGCGTAACTTATCACGCAGTGCAACACGTCATCCGCAGTCACATCAATCTGGGGGTTGACCAGCTTGCATAAGCGCGTACCCGGTAGCGCTTGGAATAGTGACCCCGTTTTGTCCAAATATTTTCCAGCAAACCAACTTTGATGACCCACCTAACTCGCCCCCGTTTGACGCTGGAGATCATGCATCTTGGACTCAAAGCCAGCCATCAGACAACATTAACGACGGGGACGATACCCAACATCGGCCCTGTTATTTCGCGTTCTGAAGATACAACGGCTTCCGCAAATACAAAATGCATGCTGGAAAACACGCAACGATACTCTTGCACTGCCGGAGTATTCAGAATCACCTGAAAAAGAAGCAATGTGGTTTCTCGGTTTAGCCAGTGCGCTGAAGTTTGCCGGGAAATTTGACTACTTTGTATAGATCACGTTTTCTTGTCAACCTTATCGTGGAGGACCTGATAAGTGCAAAGTCTCTGAGGCTTGGATTTGAAGATGTAATTATAAAACAAGATGTGATTAATCGTGTAAATAAATCCGGCAGGCGTTTCATTATGAGTTGGACTCATGAGTTGGATGTAGCACATTCAGTCGCGAGTCGTGTTCTGTGGCAGTTTTCACCATTGTTGTGCCCCTGGTGAGTATGAATCAATGTAATCCTTTGGTTTAGTTGGTACAGTGAGATGTGTCAGGAAATGTGACCAAATAAGAGCAATCAAGCGTTAATCTTGGGGACCACTTGGCTCTGTAGTAAGCGGCGAGAACTGCAAACCAAAGGGATACTAAACTGATTCTACTACATCTACCCGACGAGTCCTAACCAGGACGAACTACGCAGTGCATTGCTTCTTGGGACTATCCACATCCTGCTGTGTAAGAACTGAAATCGTACTAACTTATGTCACATATATTCCCTTAATTGTAATACACTTGACTAAGTGATACTCACGAAACTAGGACTTTCTGAATAGTTCTCTTGTTTTTGTCCTGCATTGAAACGACCTTGTTATCTCACAAATTGACTGAGTTATTGTACTACAGACTTCGCAAACCCATCAAGACTTGCAAATCGTTGTTCGTATACACATACGGGCTGTCAAGGCGCTCTTTCCAGCGACATACCCACAATCGACTGCCATATAGGCAACCATAGACGTGCGGAGGCTGCTGAATATTTCGATTTGTCACATTCGTCGTGTCTCATCGATCGGAATTGACTGGGTTCATGCATACGTGCGACTGATTGCAGCCGTCGGGCGCCAGTGCAGCTTTGCATCGAAGCACGTACAGTGCGAATGTGTTGCTAACGCAGCTAACACCACAATGTGGGTTAGTTCATCGAACAGACAGACTGCGTCACTCAAGGTGGTCGTTTGGCAGAGATTCTGCACGATATTTGACAATCAGCAAAACAATAAAGCAGTCAAGCAGCTACGCACATGCTAGCCGCACCCCGGGTTTTGGATATGTGGTATTAACCTCTGTATGGGTGTAATAAACGACAAAATATGTTCGCATTACGTGACCATATGCGATATTCGTATTGAAGGTTAGTGTCCAGGGCGTTCCATAAACAAAAGTGCCTAGCTAGAAATTTGACGGAGCCTCTATTCCTACGACAAGCAGCAAGTCTTAGATACACACAGCTGTCACGATGTGATTTTTATCCCACAACCGGCTGGGGAAGAAAGATGACTGAGCCCTTGGTGGCCTTTCAAAAGTGGCTGCTACTGGGAAACATAAGGAAATTAAATTTTAACGCACAATGTCTGAAGAGTACGAAACTTCTGATGTGACACTTCGAATAGGCGGTAAAGACGGAATGTATCCAGCCCCCATACAGTATAGAGTTCATCAGACTATTTTTGATAGCGACAAACTATTGGTAGCTCGGGCGTGTCATCAGTCCCCGCGATTTGTGACGAAATGTCTGTAAGTGATTTGACAATTTTGGTGAACAGATCAACAGCCACGTGATCTACAATCAAGTCATCCTGGTTCAATTATCTCTTGGAATGGCGAGATTTTTATGCCGAGACGGCTTCCTCCAAAAAACCTTATCTAGTGGCATCACAGTAGGTACTGGTTTAACGAAATGATAGGGATAGGCTTTGCGCTCTCCGCTGTTAACGATGGGTCAAAGCGTCCCCAAAACAGGACTGGGGCGGTCAAGTTCGTCACATTGCCTGTATCGGTTACTAGGAAAACCACGTACACCGGTAATGACATTATTAGCAGAAGTTTCTCCCGCCACAGCTACAAACGTCAGTTCACTCAAGTCACACAGCAATCACCGCTGTGTCAACCCCAAAGCGGATACAGTGCTACGTCACTATCCTGTGACGTAGTTACGTCACAGCCTGCCCAGGTTAACGTTGACTGGTACAAGTGTTACGTCCCCGGAAATCGATCAGAGAGGACACGCTTCACTTAAGCTTTCTATCAGATTACGGAATTATTCGCCAATCTTCGCTTGTTTCATTGGATGTTCAAGTGTATTTGCTCGTGATCGGTTCACTATTTGATTGACTCTGCGGCACTTGGGATCAGCAGTTCTTCGTTTGTTCGAGGTCGCTGACTGTCTTAACCTACAATATTGAATATAACAACGGAACGTTTCTAATTGGATAATGAAGACTTTCAAGTGAAAATCTCTGGCGAATGGTTGAATAACGGCTTCTCAAGTCCGTATCACTATTGGCAGATAGTGTTGTCAGCTTGTAAAAAGCTGGTCTCACATTAGGTTCTGCGTGACCGCTAATCCTACACAATGTGTAAGTGACGCGTCGACCAACATTCTTTAGCGATTTCACAGCCGTTAGAATACGACTTTGAACTTGTATCCTTTGACGCGTCACCAATACGCCAACTCCGAGCGTCATACTGTGTAGATGCCGTGAAGTAGCTCGCGGTATGGTCCCGCAAGGCTTCGGAGACGTATTTTCCGCAAGGAGAGATCCGCTCTTAGAGCCGGGGAGACGACGCGACGGTACTTTTCACCTTGTCTGAAACGAATGTATCATATCTTGAATATTCTTGCCCGTCCATGGCTGAGGCGTACTAGCGCAGAATGGTAAACCTGCATGGTGGTCATCAGCCCTCGAAAGTTGTCGCCAAGGTTGATTTTTATCATCTAGCTAGGCTTGATTAATAACCACAGAATGAGAATCAACAAAACAGCGAAAACAATACTTAATAGGAGCTCGATGTCTAGTTATGAGGCGTTGCATTATCCCATGTTCTAGCTTCAGTGCATTGGTAGAGCGTGATCGACTGTGCTTTGCAATCCACAACATACACACAATATTTATTACTGTCTTTTTGCTACAGTCGACTTCGAAAAGGAAAAACAACGGAAGAAAGAAAGAAAACGGAAGAGGAAAGCAGACAGTATCCGAACAGATCAGACTGATTTGTAAATGTGCTATTTTTGCACCACTGTTATGGACACTGATTTTGATTGTATCACGTGATGTTCGTAAAAATTTACCATCCCACACTCCAGCAGATTTATGATCGACATATTACATTTTCAATCTGTATTGCAACTGTAGCGCCTCGATGAACAGTGTTGCGCGCAAATACCACGTCGATTTATCGACTAAGCCGAGTCCAACTAAGAATAGTTTGCTGAAGTGACGAGAAAATGCATTGGTGGGAATTATGATACAAACTCCTTGGAGAAATCCGGCTAGTGAATTTGAATAAACTGCAGCGAACATCTCCATTTTGGTCCCAGAAAATTTACCCTGTTTGGTTCTGGAGATAGGGTTCCTCAAGGGTGAGATCGCGATTGGAGGTAACTGCGTCCCACCAAAACTGCTCATGAGAGGAGTGCTCAAAATTCAGATTTGGGATTTTAATGATATTGGGCTTTTGTCTGATAGACATGTTCACATCGATTTAGACGAGATAAGCGGACGCGTGCTACCAGAGCTGACTGTATACGTCTCAGTAACAGATTTCAAGAGTGACAAATATCCGAACTATTTGTTGGGATCAAGGTGCTGAATCCTGTAACCCTCCGGTAAAATTGACAGAACTCCGCCAGCTGAGTGCAGAAGAAACTACTCTTATCATTCGCACTTACTAAGCGGAAACATCCTAATCTGGGAGGCAGTCTCCAAACGTCGTCTTGAGGAGCACAGCGCAGGGTGCCTCCATCCTATGTAACAATGCCTCGACTGGAAGAACGAACAAAGCTGACAGACGAAGATGAGGCATATAATCTTATAACGATTAATTTTAGTGTTTCAGTAGCCAACCACCTTTTCTTCCTTTAAACTAGAGGAGACAATATTGTCACACACTCGCCGCTTAGCATGGAAAGAAAACAAAAGTCAATCCAAAAACCCAAGGCCGTCAGCGAACTTGTAGCGGACGGTTAATTTGAGCATTCTATGAACCAGCCTCCCAAATAAAAGTAACGACGAGAAGTGAAGATATGACAAACGGGCTTGTTCAATCTAGATATCGTCCTCTCAGTGAAGCAAACCTGTGCTGAAAATAGAGGAATACTCTACAGCTGAATCATCCTTATTAGGAATAATCAGCGGTACGCATCTCACGAAACTCAGAGTTTCGAATCCGTGACATTCCGGCCATTGGTTGAACGCCACGAGCGGTTAGTCAGCAGTGTGATCAACCCTCACTTAGATAGGATATAATTCCTTTCACTGACAAGACGAAGTCCTAAGTGAAATGTTGCCAGATCTCCTCCCACTACCATCAGAACGTGCTTGTGCTATACCGCATCTCAAGTAACCTTGCGTTTTTGGTTTGAGTGATGTATCCGTCAGATTGAGCTTACTTCACCACAAAGGAACATAAACCGGATGTGGGAAAACATCACTGCACTGTAAAGCGGTCGCGTTGTCTATACGGAAACAGAAGTGCCACAAAAATAGCAGTGCATCTGTAATGCACTACTCATAAGGTTGCTGAAAATTCTTCAACAGCCCACGACCGGTTTCGCCCTTCTTGGGGCTCATCAGGTAGGCGCAGTCCCCGAGTTTCCGTCAACCTTATGTTCTACTTGAAACCTAATTTGACGAAATTAGCGAAATACACTCATTTGCAAACAGATTTGGTTTTGCGAGAGACTCAAATATGTACTTATACTTGCGTTTTTAGCCTAGCTTAAATTACCAGGGAACTCGAGATAGTCCAGTGGTTACAGCACGAACTTACTAACCGGAAGGTCCGTGGTTCGAACCCAAACTCTGCATCTCGAATACTCTTGTCTCAGCTTGGGCAACGCGACAGTATCTCAGCCCTCATGCTTCCTTCGGGTGGCATAGCAGCTAGGCCCTGAAAGGGTATTATTATTTATCCCGGGAGCTATGCTTCGGCGTCCGGCATAGCAAGCTAGCTTGATATGACTAGAAGCTTCAGTTGTATGCCTGGGAGGAGGTTCTCGTACCTAACAGAAAGTATGACTCAGTGTAGTGTGCGTTCGCCTTTAGTATTGTCCTCTCCCGGAAGAGAAAGCTATTAGAATGAGTCATGCGACGGCCTGACAATGAACCATACTGTTCTTCTGAAAAACAGAGGACTAGTCAATCTAGCATTTAACGGTCAGCGATTGTCGTGCACGTGCGCCTACGCAGTCAAACTATGTAAAATTGTTTCGTCAAGTACGGATTGTTGTGGGCCATAAAATCATTGCACGGTTCACACGGGCTGGAAGTGCTTGCTTTTGTCCGTTTATTGACCCCATATGGTACACATATTCTGATTAACACAACTGAGAAATGATTTATCAACTAGTTGCTGTAACTTTGTCCCGTACATCGTTGTGCACTCCATAAGCAAATGAATAACACGTTCCAGAGTATCTTTAAAGCAGGAGAGTTATAGTTACGCGAGGACACGCAAAAAGTGTGCATTTGGATGGTAGAATTCAAAACACCTTATATGTCACTCCGCCCATATTTCTGTCTAGGTGACTGCCAGAAAAACAAGTCATCTTCACTTCGTTTCTTGTACAAAATGCCAACAAATACAAACAAAGGTGGGTGGGCCAGTTTGTGGATGGGTTAGGAGGCCACAAAATGAAGGCCCGCGCATGTCAGACTGGATGCTCCGTAGGACTACATACAGATCAGCAGATAAAACAGAATCCCGGACAGGTCATAAAGCAGGCGGGCAGTAAGGGCGTCGCACACAAGAACAGATAGTTTTGTCAGCCAGATTCAGTTTTACGAACTGGGGAGAAGAAAACTAACTGAAAAGTAAAGCATATTGTGTGGACTGACTTAGTTGCGGTTTATCGACTGCATCGAAACATGGGAGCGCTATGGATTTCCCCACAATGAGAAACAATTCACATGGGAGAAGAGAAATAAGGATGGGGACAAGTTGGAAATCATCACTGATGTTCGGAATTATGTACATTCACGGGATTCAAATACGTCCCCTGTGAATTTGACAGAAAAATTTGTGGAGGAAGATCTTGGCGCGCTGAACAATAGAGGACGATGTGGCCGGCCAAAGGAACTTCAGTCGGTTCTCTCCTCAGCGTGGTACCGTTCGTTCAGACGAGCTAGAAGAGTCCGTATGTCCGCGCGTTTTTGGCCTACAGTGTCGTCGGAAAACCAACTGGACATCTCATTTTGAAAGTAATCTTTTGTGTAGCTTTGCACTGGTTGCTATATGGTGGCAGACATGCGAAGGGAAGGAAACGGCAGAAAGCATAATGTGACAGAGAACCAACAAAATGTGGACAATGCTGGACTCGTACAGTTCCCGGCCAGTTAGTACTGCGCTAAGATATCCCTTCCTTCCTATTGCGATAAATGTCAGGAAGACGTGAGGTCTATGAGGAGAAGGGTTACACCTGCTAAGAGACTATGCAACTGCAACGATATGTAAGACGCTCCACAAAATTGAGTGCCTCTCTTTAGATTGTAAGTGGCTTGTTCCGTGAATGCATGCTTAAGAGGACGACCTTGCACTTTGTGGTTGCAAAGTACATGCCACGGGACAGTTCATCCAACAACACCTATGCCTTCTTTCCCTCTTCAAAAACGAGAACAGGTCGACGAGACACTATGCAACCAGAATCTCTTATGTCAAAGTATGGAGCATCGAAAGAATGAAGTCAAAACATTTGACTGAGACACCTTTGGGTTGTATTTTTTATATCCTTTAGACGTGCGCCTTCCACGCAACTACATGAAACATGGGGGTTCGAACAATGCAGCCGCTCAGGACTAGACAGGGGGAGCAAATTACCTGGAACACTTCCTGGTTAGTGGTTTGAAGCTTACACTGTGCACTAACTCAAGCTCCATTGTGGACGCGGTAGCGATTCTGCGTTCCCAGTTTTCTCACACTTAACAAGAGACTTATTTGAATCTGGTTCGAAGAAAATAACATATATGTGGCGAGCGGAAAGTCAGACGCAAAAACAATTTGAATAGATCCATCAGGGTAAATTAGAAGCTACTTGTCGAAAGCACAGATTGATGGAGAGAATCGGATGACTACAAATGGCATAAAATGGATACAGACAAACAGGGTATGGTCTGAAAGCCGTCTGAATCTCATGCTCGAGTAAGATAAATAGGCTTACCTGAGAGGAGCGACTTTAGCCGGTATATATTTCATAGCCAACCATTCTAAACAGTTCCGTAGATAACTTACTATAGGGCACAAAACAACCTAATGGCAAAGGTCAATAGAACATATGACAAACTGGCAGGAAATAAAAAACCAACTGCACCAAATGGGAATAAACTAACCTTGAAAAACATCTCGACATAATGTAACAAATAGATTCCACAATCCACGAGATTACTCTGGCTTGGCACTCGCGGACTGAAACCACGAATCGTGTCCTTATCGAAATGCAGGGATCCGTCTTGTTCCGATCTTCGTGAATCCCATTCAACCTGGAGGTAGCTAGTGGTTTGGACAAATTAACAGGTAAACAGGATGAGCACATGAACCAAAGATGAGACATTAAATGTTACAGGGTCTTCATATTTGTGTACAGTGATATAGGTTAGCAATGAGAGCTGTTTGACAAAATGCAGTCTACAATGCGGATAAACCTCAGACAGTGTTCTTGATTGCTCCAAAATAATCAATGGTGTTGGAAGTTATCTAGGCTATCTTAGTCTGACAAGAACGCGTTGATGGTGTGACAGAGTAACGCTAGTTGAAAGCAAGTCCATTCGCAATGAACTGAGTAGCTGACAGCCTGAGAACAGAAATAATTCCAATTTAAATCCGTTATCAGGTGCCTTCTAAAGTATCCAGAAAGACGGTTGTTTGACTACTGTGAATTAGTTACTGGATCTATTTAGTAAAATGTTGCTCGCATAAGAGTGATCTGAAATCAGTGAGTTAGCATCCGTGAAAACAGCGATCACAGAAAGTGGACATGCAATCCTGTTTCTAAACGTCCTGTGGGATAGTCGTCTCGGGGTAATCCTACAAGATACGCTACTGTCTAGTGCAGGCTGACTGACTACTACTGGTTCAGTTCAACTTGACAACCGTGAACCGTGGTCCTATGTACGGTCGTTCGGGTTCAAGCAGCTTATGACAGCGGATAGTGTAGGATTGTGGGGGTATAGAAAAACACTGAAAGAAAAAAATGAGAAAGGACAACTGGATAATGATCAAGAACAAAAGAACAGACATGACACGGCCACTGGTTGTGCAGCGTTGCGTCAGTGTAGTCAACAATCATTGTTCATACTCCATACTTAGGTCATGGGCTGACTACCTTGTGATATCTTCCAGTCGAAACCTGCATGAGCAAACAGAAAACCGCGCGGCAACCGACCGCCTGGCATACAGAGCACAAGGCCGAGCATCCGAATCAACTTATCAATCGTCCGAGCGACTGATTTGTTGCCCAAAACCATTCATCGCATTTCAGCGTTGCTAATTCCATGTATCCGTGATGGATGTGCGATGCTTCGAAGACACTAATGGTCAAAGAAAAGCAATCTTCCCTTGTATTGAACGCACAACGGCCAGGTTTCACAATCGTAAGACAACACTGGACATACTGCTGCGTTGTATTCCCTATCTTTCATTTAAAGACTGATGTCACGTTGACTTCAGAGTGCCTAAGTTGAAGGAAGATAGAACGAACTTTAGCCATTCGAGCATTCACTTCGTCAGCGATGCTGCTATCCGGTGTGATGTAGCTACTCAGATAGGTGAATCTGTCCACTATTTCTAATGGTTCTGATACCATGCCAGGCTTTGGTGGTGTACTTGCCCAATAGCACTTGGCACCTTGAAGGTGCAAAAGTGCATATCAAAACGCAAGGCAATATTATTAGGCTTATTTATCTTTATCTTTATCTTTATCTTTATCTTTGTATCTGGATGGAATTTGAACCAGGTAGTGAAATATCGTTCGCATACTTAAGGCCGTCTCCTGGAAGAGGCCCCAGGAGGTAGAAAACATTGCGAACATTCCCTCGATAATCGATCCGATTGGGACTTATAAGAGGAAAGGTGACAAAGGACATTCCTGAAAGACTACTTTTGGTGATGAACTTAGGAGAATACTCTTCGTAGACTTTCAGGAGCCCGCAGATGGTGTTCTCAGTGAAGTGAAAGGAGGAAAAAGGGTTGAACGTTATCGCCTAGCTGACGGTTTGTCAGTTGTTCGCCTAGGGTTGTAGGCTAGGACTTGATACCAAACCAACAATATGATTCAGCTCCTGCAGACTGGGTAGATGAGATTAACTTCGGCATCTATCCGCCATGATGACAGTGATCTTAATGGTTCGGTGCAAACCTTCACATTTCCCAAGATCTCTTCGAGGTCGTGTACCTAAGTAAAATTCCATGGATCACAGTACAACCCTTTGCAATCTGCGGCGTCTACGGTAAATGACGTTCCTTCTACCGGCAAGTAGTTCAGGCTAAAATCTCCAAAAATGTGAACGTCTATTTTTATTAGACGGCTTCCACATCGGAAGCCAAACGAATGCTCTGCGCAACCTACATGGTACCCACGTAAAGATTGCCTGTTTGTCCGAGGTTAGACGACCCAGTAAAATCCACGGAGCCAACTCATATTCTTGGCTGTACCACTCTGGACCGGTCAGCATTGGTATTGAGCCCAACCGCATAAGAAGCTCATATACCAGGGGGACCTATATATCTGGGGTTCAGGATACCTCGCTCTAGATGATTTCTAGTCAGTGTGTCTTGTCAGTCTACTACCCGACACGACCATCTGACCATTCATCCAAGAAATTTGAAACACACCAAAATGAAGTGGTGAACTAGGTGCCGAAGCTTGGGTGACCTCAAGTTGGGATACTATGTGACGCTATCGGAGGCTGTGGCCTTGGTCAACTATGTGAAAGTGCCGATCTCAAGACGCCTCTAACATCTGAGAAGCACTTCTTGACAAGATGGCCGAATAAGCGAGAACAGTTCACCAGCTTGAAGACATTCTGGGCTTCCTCAATAAGGGAGTGGAAATCGTACCGAGGTACAGCAGAAAAAGCACGCCAGCGGATTATCTGCATGCATGTGAAATATTCAGGTTTCCAAAAAAGCCACCAGATTTGCCATCCGAAGCGTCCCAACATTCTGTTGATAGTATGAGGAGATTTCGAAATCTCAACCGAGGTTTCAACCTGCAAGTGGGGTCAAGCTATGCGGACAGGCCGCGTTAAATGCACGTCCAACATTCAATTATCAGGCCTGCTATACGCATATGAAGCCTTGCTGAGGCAGGTCGATGTTCAAGAGCTTGAAATGTGTGTGAGGATCAAGGCGATTCAAGCTGGTGCGATCAACCGTCACGCAATGTTAATTGATGTTGCTTCGGAATAACGCAGCTCTCTGTGTACAGGTAGCTTCACAGACCATATTGGTTTTGAAGTGTCCCTTGAAGCCGAAGAGCAAAGTGGACCATCAGACCACACACAAACGCTGTCATTCTGGAGGTCAACTTTAAAATAGCTCACCACAGTCAAACCGGGTGTTGATTGTTTGCGAATTCAGATAGTTTAGGGGACTAGGCGAGAGGCAGGATTAGATCGAAATATACGCAGGCACTAACACTGATCGCCGCCCGTGGAAAGCTGCAATTCGCAGAGAATACGGAGACGCTTTATCCTACCAAGAACATAACTGAGATATTGGAGCAATACAGAAGTAGGAACTCATTTGAGAAGGGATTGTGAACCACCACACAGGGCTACGTCTTTTCGCAGATCCACTGCACAGACGAGTGCTCCATATCACTCTAATTTTCTCAGTACTCCTTTCCGATAGAATGTCAGGGATCGATGATCGATTGTATCCCGATATGTTTGACTGATGGCGTTTAACAGTAAGCAGTTGATCGTTATATGATTGCCAAAATACACGATACTCGTGGAATCGAATACGATGTTACTTACAGAACAATGTAGGTTTAGAAGACGAAAATAGGTGGGCAAACAGGCGCATACATGTTGATTGTCACAATGCAACCTAAGCATGCTGGTGGACGTCAATCAGCACTGAACGCCAGATTGCCTGTAGACGGTCCAAATGAGAACCCTAGAGTCACGTAAGAACCACAAAGTCAGGAGAAACGCCATGGATTCAACCAGTTGTTAAAAGTCTTGAAAAAGTGGGTACAAATCAGACAAGTTGTGAAAACAATACAAAGTCGATTCATCAATTAAAGGTCGATGGAAAACAGACTGTGTGGTAAAACTTACTCGCGGATCACGTGCAGATTGCTCACCCTCGTTTGACAAGGAAGGGAATCAAACAAGAGAATGCAGGGCCTAGATTCAGCAAAAAAGAAAGAAACATAGGAATAGATAGCAAATAAAACGGCTGAAGAAGACGTAGAAATAAACAAGATTTGGACGGGAGTGAAGGTCGAAAGATGGAAAAGAGCATTTTCGCGACTATTGGACTGCTGGATTTTTCTTCCAATAGTCCGTGAAGTGGTTAAAGTTGACATGCCACAAGAAAAGCCTCTGGATATCAGCAGGCTTAGGGCTATTTCTAACAACTAGTCATGCTGCAGTGGTACGTTAATCTTATGTGGTTAACGTAGTGATAGCCTCATCTGCTAGCTACGAGCACTTCCATGCACGACCAGCCGGGCTTCTACTAGCACATCTAGTGGTTCAGCTGATTCTGCTCATCAGTCCACACTTCAAACAAAACTTAGAACTAAGTTTAGTCAAAATACAGATATACATATTGGAGCGCTGAAAATCTACCTGACCTGAAAAACCTTAACCACGATGATGGCATAATCGGATATCAACTGCGAACGTGTCATACACTGGCTCTAGCCGCTGTAGTTTTTTGCACCAATGAAGGAAAGGATTGAATAACTAATAAACAGAATCAAACCGTTCAGCTATGGCAGCCCCTCACTACAAAACTACCGCTCAACTCGAAATGGGTGCGAGTGTTGAAGTACGCCCATGATGCCAAAGCATACAGATGCGATCAAAAAGCGAGAAGTGTGTTCGAGTCAAGGATCTCGAACTTAGTTGTGTGTGATGGCTACTGAGCTATTTCGGGTGCATTGAGGTCAAAAATAGTCGACTTTGAAACGCGAATTCGGTGGCGGCAATGGGCTTTTGTTGAAGCGATTGTATTGAAGGTAACTGCTTAGGTGCAGAGATATCACCAGGTGTGAAACTGGATCATGCTTGCCGGTGTCTCCATTCACTGATAAGTCTTTTTTCAGTTTCCAATGAAGCTGACCGCAACTGCTAACGCAATTGAAGTTACTGGTATCGGGTTTATGCCCAAACACTTTGATTTCAGGCGGTCAATGATTAAAGGAAAATGGTTCTTCGAGGAAGTTGGTCTGCTGACATAAGAGGCACCTGACTGTTGAATCATTCAGTATCATTAAGTGTTGCTCTTAGCTGCTGTTTTTTAGGCCAAGATCACCTATTTTCTATGGCCTGCATATCAGACATAATTGAATGGGACAAAACAGGAAGTGGCGTTTCCTGACCCAGCGCTATTTATATTGTATTGTTAAGATGAATTTCTTCGTGGTTGGTGTGGTGCCTTACCGCACCACAGTGTCTATCAGATGGCTGGTGCTTGCCCATCGTTGATGCAACCGATACATTACGGCTAAACCTCGGTGCACAGATGATGCTTATGTGAACTCAGCCCCGTGTGAAGCATGAAGGCATTTTGCAAAGCAACCTGATGGTCCTCAGCTACGTTCGGAAGAGTGATGGCTGAGTCCTTCTGGAGATTTTTTTAACCTGTTGGGTGTCATGAGGACCAGATCGGGCCCACCATCCATGTTATTTGAGTCCTAGACAGCGGGACAACTTGAGAAACCAACCGCACACAATTTGTACCCTCAGCTTTAAGCACCTATTCTTTGTTACGTGCTCAGTGTTGCTGTAAGGTGTACTATGCTGAACACCGAGCGGATGACACAGTGTGATACAGTAGTAGGTCATTTCATTTCCACGGTTGATGATCCTGATCATTCAGCTGTAACACCCTTCCGGTGCCTAGCCGCCATGCCACCAGAAGGAATTACGAGGACTTAGATACTGCCAGGTTGTCCAAGCCTAGACAGCAGCAATCGAGATGCTGGGTCCGAAACATGGACCTTCCGGTCAGCAAATTGGGGCCTTCGCCAGTGAACTATCTGGAGTTCATGGTTACTCGTGCCTACATTGTTTGTGTTAATTTTGATTAAGCGGTTGGAGTATCCGTTGAGGATCTGAATAAGATAAGTCAGTTCAGTGATAGGATCCGCCTTATTTGAGCGGATCCGTCCGACTCGTCCTAAGGGTGTTTGATGTAACTGGAGTTACAGCACCAACAATTACATGTGCAGATTCGGAGGAAGAAGTGTGGAGATGTGGAAATACCAGGAAGACCAAGATTGCGGACCTTTGATATGGTGCCGCGGGTTTGTCGGGACATAAAGGAGTACGCAGTTATGAGGAGTTCCTGTGTACTTTAAAACAATCTTCTCTAGGAGATATACACTCAACTGCACTCCAATGTGGTTTGGAATCTCGTCTACGCTGTAGTCAAATGCAAATGTTAGACCGCTACGGACAGAAAACCGCCAGCCAATTTTCAAGGAATGTCCGTAGGTAGATAACTTCAGTATCCTGCTAAGGCTTTATTGATAAAACCGTGTGCGCGCGATCACTTAAGAGGAAATGAGTAGCCAATTACACGGTGCCAAGTGAAAGGTCGAACCAGCAGGTCGACGATGCCATCCGCTGGGCTACCTGGGTGCGAAAAACCTCACTCACGAGCACAGCACGTGTACGCCACGTTCGGAATACATGAATGGGGTCCCAAAGAGCTCCTGCTAACTCAAATGCTCGCCGGTAATAGTCGGTCATAGTAAAATTTGATCAAATTCTGTCCAACGTAGAAAGTGCCACAATTGCATCATTTCTCATCCATTTGACCATTTCATGGACTAGTGTGCCATTCAGGCACGCTTTCCCACCCTGTTCCTTCATTTAACGTCTGCCTGACGTTTTACATCAGGTACTGTTGTAAACTGTTCCCATTCTTTCCCATCTTCAAACGCCTGGCGCATCATCTGTCGTGCTTCAGTAGAGTATTGGTCACAAAGGTCCTGTGGAGCCATTTCACAGATTCCGTCCAGTATGCAGCCGGGTCGGGTTTTCCAAGTCGGGCCCGTACACAGGCTGTTTGCTACATTCAGAGATGCGAAACTAGCCAGTCGAGTGTGCGTTGAATTCCTCATGTACTGACTCAGATGATGCGCCAGCAACGACTAAAAACAATCAGGCTTCCTGTCTTGCCTGCTGTCGGCTCTGGGTTAGCTTAACGATACTGTACTGCGCCAAGCGTATCAGTCGTCCTGAATGTATCAGCAGGGGTCTAACGGTCGTGGGACGGCCCAGTCAGCGGGTAGGGCTTACATGTTGATTCATGCTATTTCCAGATCACTCTAACCGTGAATGAAACATGGTGAGCTTTGAAGCTACCTTACATACAAGCACCCAGACTACGTCCTGCATTTGGGTTCTCACGCTGGACGGTTGGTCATCCAACCGTAGTGTTTAGCAGCCCAAAGCTAATGTCCATTGGCTGAAGCGTGGCGGAAAACGGTATAGTCGTTGTTAACTGATGCGCACACTCAAAGTGAGTATTCAAGTACTACGTGACAGGTGTGACTCAGTCGATGATCAAATAAAGCACTGTCGTGAGAACAAACAGAAAACACGTACGTGCTATCGGTTTTCCGGAGGAAAGATGCGGGATGAGGTACGAGGGTAAAACACGCATGAAGAATTTAGACAAACATTATTTGCTTGCTGCTGCTGGGAAGGCGAGGCGACAAACATGCGCACACACGGCCAGGGTCAGAGTGAAGGTGCGTACACCGATATCCAGGGAGGTTTGAAATTTGAGGTATCCAAGATTAAAGGAGTTTTGCCGTGCAGCGCTTTAAAAGCAAGATTATCAGTATGATGACTCGGGAAATATATGGCTTGAATGCTGCCTTCTTGAATAATTCCTTCCGTTGCCGAGGTAAGATTGCATTTGGTGTGTGCTGAAGTTTACTCCAAGTGACCGCTGCAAGGTACTTTTCGGTTTATACGTTGACTGTCATGTTAGGTTCATACGCGATTTCAAGGTCAAATATGCCATCCACTCGGGAACTTACAACGTTGATACGCTACACCAACATACCTAAAGTCAGATAAACGGTTTAGAGGCCTACTGAAAACCCACACAACAGTTAAAACAGTACGAAAACTGGAGCTAAGGGGATAACAGTCACTGCTTTATTGCAGAGGACACCAGTATGCTGGTCCACAGAACTTAGGTGGGTGTAAAAGGAAGGCGCTTCACAAAAATAGCTGCGCACGCGGGGACAAAGTATTCCATTCAATGGCTGTGGTGAAAAAAGCAACACTGGAATTTCGGAGGAGTAACAGAGTGGAAAAATGGTAAGATAAACATGAATAGCTTTATACGTGAACAGTCAAACAAGACACAGTGCACTCACATAGCATTGATACCACGCGAACGGAGCCAAGCCAATCGACGTCGCCTCCAGCGATCAAACGCAACACCCTATGCGACAAATCGTTTGGAAAGAACAATAAAAGTGCGCTCCGGGAATGCGTCGCACCAAAAGCAAAGTTGAAAATAGGTGGCAACATGTTCAAAATAAGTAGCTGTTTTTCGAAAACGGCTTACAGTGCATTAGGAGTAGGTATCGATGAAGGAACAAGCACAGTTTGAGGCAGGACACTCGATAAGGGCGAGTATACATGATCAGAACTCAACGAAAGGGCTTTTACGATTAAGATTTCCACTTGTTAGTGGAGCCAATCTATGCACGTCACCCTGAAGATTAGTGAGATGGTTCAACAAGGATGAAACAAGTGAAAATTGCTTCTCCACATAAATGAACTTCACTTATGGGACGAAATCTCAATTGGAAAATTCCCAGTTTCCCATGAAATAGTTTTTTAACCATGCTTACTTTTCATGTGACATGCAGCTAAGAGGCAGGGAACGCCAAAGGCCAACATGACTATTGTCTCATGTGGCTGTGTGAAACAACACCGTACAAGTCCCTAACCAATACAACGGCTGTTTCTAAAGTCTTTAAGCCATTAGGTCCTGGTATTTTCATGAGATGTCGCGATGAAAAGAGCTCGAGAAGAATCCCCGGGTGTTGATACAAAGCCAAAGATGGCTCAATCTAATGTTTTTGACTTCAGACATGAGACCCGAAGCGTTGCGCACCTATCAGGACGCCATAAATTAACATCAAGGCATTGCTGGATTTATGTGAACACTAAATTTACCGTCAGGTCATGGCAAGAATTGTATCGACACGCCTTATGAAAAATGTTGAGAAGTCTGAACGTGAAAGAAGTAGTAGTACCGACAAAGGATCTATCTCGTGGAGTAAAATAATACCTAGAACCGACGACAACCAAGGTGCCCAAGATAAACTGTGGTGCGTTTCCGTACTGCCGTGGTCCAGAAAATTTGAAAACCACTGGGCACAATGCCGTCATATAAAAAATCAAGAGAAAGGAGTCAGGTAAAAAGCGGGGGTGACATCTCCGTCGTTCGGGACTGGAAGGGTAAGAGGTGGTCGATCTGAAAGTGAGGCAAATTGAGTAACCCAACTCTTGGGACAACCATCAGCACAAGAGGTGACAAGATCAAAAAGTAACGAGGGGCACAAATTCCCAGTAGTCAACTCATATAAACAATGTTCAAACGTTTGGTTAACTGCCCACAACTATGAGACAACAGCAGCCGGTATATCTCTAATGTATATTAAAATTCAATTTATGTAGACTAACAGACCAAATAACGCTGACGGCGACCGGTTGACTAGGCTGGCGAGGAGCAAAAACTACAAGCGAAAAGTGGCCCAAGTCTAGCGTGATACGAAAGAAGCGCATCCAGACCAGTAGAAAATTTTTAACGGAAAGAGGTTATCCGGAGCACTAAAAGGACGCACTTTAGGATCATCTGACCGCCGCTCAATTGGTTCCTGGCTGATTGTCTTGTCATCGACGTCGTTTGGGAATTTGATGAGATCCACATCGAGAAATTCGTTCGTGAGTTGGCACAGATCAAAGGCAGCCGCTCGATACAGCGCTGTGTAACTGACCATTCCGGCCATCCACGGATAACAAACCAAGCCGAGAAACCAATGGGAACTGTGAGGGGTATGTACACAAAGCGTACAAAGCAGTAAGTAAGGCAGAAAGAATACATGTAAACAGTTGCAACAACTATGGTAATTAGGCAGCGGCAGACAGACTAGTCCGGGCCCACCCCTAATAGAATTTGCATTGAAAGCACTCACAGACGAGGCTGCCATACACCCCACGAAAAAACCATCCATAACATTTATTCAAGAACGCTGATACTCTGAAGGTAACTGAAAAAGGCAAAAAGCATCCACGTGCCACATTTGAACTTCTGAAAGTTTAAGGAGCATGAACCGAGAAAAATCAGATGGCTGCGACGAAGTCAAGTTGCCACATGGAGGTTTTGTTACAAATTGGTGCCGATCAGGCGGCAACAAGTATTCGTGTGGGAATCATACAGATTCAACTGAAGAGCAGAATACATTTCAAAAAAGCTTGCCATTCGTAACCTATTTAAATATGCCCTCCCAGCCGGCCTTTAGGACCACGAAATAGCTCAGTTCAACCGTTACTTTCACGTTACATGGAAGCTAGCGACAATATAAAACGCATCAGGCGTACTATAGATGTTGGTGATAATTTATCATTCGGTGCCAAGTATTATTAAATGCAGGGGTAAGAGAGAAAGCAGGACATTTTTCCATCATCCTGCACTTCAGCCTGTGTCGGACCGAGTTCTTTGCTTGTGCAGAAACATAATCGGAAAATTCTTTAGGGGTCCGCTGCATTGCTTGTTTCCTTGGATGAGATGGTTTTTATCATTTCGCTGTCTGTAACCAACGTTGAACCGACCACATGTTTGTTTGGTCTATTTTTGTCCTGGCCTCATCTCCGTTTTGTGAAATGATATCACAGAGTTAGTGAAGTGATAAATTGACAGAATCTTCCGCCGTCTAAAATACGAGGGTGGTTCATGGTTCTCATATACACAAGCGCTGTAACTGGACCCTGGATGACACTTACTACCACACACAAAGATAGTTTACATAGGAAAGGTAGCTCTACAGTCAGAGACCCTCCAGCAAACGGCACAAAAAACAGCAAAACAAACAAAACAAGAGTAAGGCGGATCCCATGGGATCTTGTTAGAACGAGCCTTGAGAAGCTGGAGGTCATAAGAAGGCGTGAGTACAGAGGGGCATATGAGCTCCAGATGATAGTTAGGGTGGAAAAAGGAAATGATCGGCCTGACAGCGGGGTACCATAAATCGACTGAAACGACGGGGTGAACAAGGGCGAGTGGGACGACTGGATGTTGGGAACGGCAAACGATCGTTAGAAATCCGAAGGAAGGCATTGTTAAGAGGGATGTGAGGTGGACTGATGAACAGTAGCACCATTAGCAAATGCGTCAATCTTTACGGGAACAGCAAAAAACATAAAGTTTACCAGAAACAAAAAGGGATACATAGAAGAACAGAGCCTTGAGGAACCCCATGGAAACCACCTATAGAGGTGGTCCCAAACGTTGGAATCCAGCTAATTAATTCCGAATGTAGACCGTACATGAGTCTTCAAGAGAGGACAACGTGCCAAACCCGACAAAAAGCTCTCAAGGAATCAAGTGACATTGCTTCTGCTATACCAAACTTGTTCAACACAGACTGGACGTGTGACACATACGCTTGCAGATCCCCTGCGGGCCAGCTGTCTCTGAACACGTATCAGTGATCACTCGCCAGACATGTAACTATGTAGCAACTTTTTAATCGACAAAGATCTCAGGAATTCGGACAAGATGGTGATGAATGTGTGTGTGTGTGTCGGTTTGAGCGTAACCCAGCCTTACGTGAGTTTTTCGGTAAAATGGAGGAATTATCGTAGAAATAAACGAACTGAAAAGGCGAACCATGATATGGGCCAGTTCTAGCTAGACATCATAGATTTCATCTGGACCGGGAGGTTTGGAAACATCAGGTGAGAGAAG
Organism: Opisthorchis felineus; assembly: GCA_004794785.1. Taxonomy (NCBI): domain Eukaryota; kingdom Metazoa; phylum Platyhelminthes; class Trematoda; order Opisthorchiida; family Opisthorchiidae; genus Opisthorchis; species Opisthorchis felineus. The sequence goes on from SJOL01009001.1 coordinate 443,774, forward strand.
GATTGACGGACGCTCCGAGTGGCAGTGATGAAGGATAAACGCGTACAGTAGAGGATGAAGAAACGTCGGAGGTCTGAGCGAAGTGATCCATGAATATACTGGTTTCCCCTTCGGAGATACCATAAAAATCATGTGAAAGGGGAGGGAAACGTGCAAAAACTACTGTCGACTGCTTTGGCTGTGCTCCAGAGGGAAAGAGTCCCGATGAGCGTTTTCGATAGCCCACATCGCAACCGATAAATTTGTCGTTCATCCCATCGATAGCAGCTTTGCGGAGGCGGTTGGGAAAGTAATCAGAGTCGGGGAAACAGAAAGCATTACTGAGTCAATGTCCATGCACGTTGTCAACACGGGCAACAACACGGAGGCAGGCACGGTTAAAGCGTGTCTAGAGAAACGGGCTATAAACAAATGTACATCATTTATAAGGACTTCTGTGAAATTTCTGTCGAATGTGGATGGGTTATTCAAGAGACATTCTAGGAAGTATGGGGAAAAAACAGACACACACTTTCCCAGTGGACTGAAATGTGGTCAGAAAACAGGTCGATAGGGTGGGGAAGATTGTGTAGGCACTGTAGGTGCAAACATGTGTCCATGAAGTGGTCCGAGGATTTTAGAGGGACAGAAGACACCACGGTACAGGGTATGGGGTTGGTGGCCGGGTTTGTGGGAGGTCACCGTCATGGTCCAGGACATGAGTGAAAAAGGTCACAAGCTGGGCAAAGCAATTGGTTTAAGAAAAACACTGCGGCCAGCTGCGTCAGTTGCAGTTGGGCTAGCAAGTCATCCGGATTTATGAACAGTGAAGTCGGACCGTAGAATGATGAAAGTTGGCATTTTGGAGGAAGTTAGGAGGGGCTATTTGATCGACCCCGCAACGGGGCAGGAGCCAAGGAAGCAAATATATCAATTACTTCAGGTGGTCGTAGATCAGATGGTAGTTGATCTGTTCGCCGAGCCTGTTTGCTCGCAGACGTTTTGTCATCAATCGTGGAGAAATCACTCATGCGCGGTGACGGTAATCTTGGCCATGTAACTTATCGCATCACACTAAGGTTCTAGCCTTCCTGGAACAGCTAAAAGCGTTTCGTGCCTGCCAGTTCATCAGCCAGTAACAATGTCGCACAATACCCGAACCTGATTCCTTTTTTTTGATTTCATGAGAACAAAATTCTACCTGTGAACGCAGACTTATGCAATAATGTGAATAAAATAACTAAAAGAAAACTTAGAAGCTCCAGTTCAAACGACTGAGGAAGTTCGAGCACAAAAGGCACCACCACGACCATGCAGGTTGAGTCGCTGATCTGTAGATGATTAGCCAAGAAGCGAAAACCTGAAAAACACGAGAACAACTTACGCCTCATTTATTGGAATGATAATATAGTCTTTGCAAAATAAATCGACCCGACGCGTCCACTTGGCGACATTCGCATGACGCGCCTTGCTGGATCTAATGGAAAAAGAGAAAACGAAGGATAGGTACGTACAACGCATAAAGCAACTTCGGAAGCAAAGGCAAACAGATGCCGCGGTGCTATTGCATTCTGAGTTCCATGATGCGTAAGTTTTGAAATTTTCCAGACGATTCCAGCATGGACAGCTCCACGTCAAGGTCATTTGACGACCGTCTTCTCATATACGGAAGACGGTATACAGGGAGACAATGCAGCGATACAGTATATGAAAACAGTAGGCAAGGGCTGCAAAGTTCCGCACTCAGACAGCATTGTTGCAAAAAAAATGTATTCAAAGTGCACGAATTGTGACCACAGAGCTCAAGGTAGAGTTAAATGGTTAAATAAAATAATTCAAAATTACTTCACTTGCAGGACGAGCTCTCAACCGAAAGATTCTCAAACCTCCAGCTACTATCAACAAACAATAAGTAGTTCAGGAGGAACAAGTGAAGCTTCCGTATGAGAAGTCATCACTCGAGGAGCCAGTTAACACGTGATCACGTGATGTGGATTCCATGATTGAGGAATGCTATATACTAAGTGCGAGTTAACCACACAATGGTGATCAGCCGCTCGCGGCCGAACAATTTAGGCTACAAACATCAGCCGGGTGGTTGCGGGTTCCAGTTACCCTGGAGATTCGTGAGATGCGTACTGATGATGACTTTCCATAAGGATTAAACAGTTGTACTGTGCTCCTCCGCTTCACTTGCAAGACGAAGTATCGATTAAAAGATTCAGATTCACTTTGCAAATAATCACGTTTCTACTCATCATGTTGCAAACCTACATACTTGTACAGTCCACTTACAAGTCTCTGATGTGTGCTACAAGTGACGAAATTGAGCGGTTTAGGCATCATTGGATCAGTGCAGCACAAAGGTAGGACTATTGGTGATATAGGTGAGGCGCAGAGTGCACGATGTGTGCTTCGTTTTGCACTAAACTCAGCAACAAAGAGAGAAAATTCCGATGACCGGAAAACAACCTGATCCATCGCTGTGTGTTGTGTACTTTTGACTGAACACCTGGGAGGGTTAAGTAGGGGGTTTCATAAAAGTTTTCTTTTTACATACAGGGCGCTGAAAACAATACAAAACCACTTTAGTGGCGTATACTGAGGGTGGGAGATCCATTCGATGATGTAGTGTATGAACAGTTTGTATTGACTGCATTCCAGGTGGCCTAAAAGACGATCTGAGTGGATAGAGTGGAACTGCCGAGAGAAACTAGGGTGAGATGGAATTCACTTCCCAATAGGCCTGCACTTCCAAGTACTGGATCAGTCAACACCTGTGTTCCCTGACAGCACTGCAAGTTACATAAGAGTCGACGACTCAACCGACCTGACCAATTATGGACAAAAAGTAGGAGCTCACTGCTTCTTAAAGTGGTGATTGAAATTTTCGATTTGCTGGCTCGCTAAAAGGGGAGAGTCATTCAGCGGAGAGCGAATGAAAAGTGGACCGTTTGGGACAGCTGAGGTGATGGCCACGTTATGAAGGTGACTGTTTCCCGTTTACACAATGAGTGGCCAAATGTTATTACAATGCATTTCACCTGATGAACTTGACTTGTTTGAAAGGCAGAGTGCTCGGTCCCAGCAAGGAATGTATTGTGACCATTCGAAATTCGGCCGTGGATTTTGGTTTCCAATGCAGGACGACCAAACGTGCTGCTCTAACAGTGTGCGTTCATTAGTTTTCATGGTGAGAAACAAATCAGAGAAATGAGTGCAAGTTTCCTGCGCGCAAAAGTGAAAGCCAGTAGAGCTGGACGACAGAGATGATTATATGGTATAATTGGTCGGTCTGCGTTTCCTCAATACAGTAGGATAGCGGAATACGAAAGAATATCGAAGAGCAGAACAAATCAGAGAAAAATGAGTGTGCTAGGCGGAACGATGATGAACTTTTCACCCCTGTGACCTAACCAACAGACAATAAGCGAGAGAACGGCAATACACTCTGTTGAAGTTAAACATGGGGTAGAACTTAGCATCGATCACATAAAGCAGAAATGAGCACGAATGAATGGTGAGAAATAGGATACCAATGAGTCTTCACCCTGCATAGAGTAAATGAATACACACCTACCTAAGGTCATATAAACGAAAGACCCTTCTACCATCTGCAACTGGTCGTACAAAGGTCAGAGGTGTTACACTGAAAAAAGTCCAAACGGTGCTGGCCTTGTCAACAGTAAAGTATAGGCAAGAAACTGTATAAAGGTTGATCAAATTCTTCCCTCAATGAAAATAAGTTTAATGTAACTGGAAAACGATTAAGTGTTGAATCATGCGACCACGCATTGCAAATCCTGTAGGATCCTAGTGAAATTCACGTTTGCCTGCAATTGGTCAGTTAGCCAAGCTCTAGAAACTAGAGCCTAAATGTGCCCTGGCAAGTTTAAAACTGCTCTCAAGAAACGCTCTCCGCCTCCATGGGAAGTTTCCGAATTCAATTCTGATGCACTGACACCTTTATATTGTGGTATTCACAGGCCACTGTGGCAACAACACACAGAACTACTTTCGAGACAATCATGTGGAACGTTACTGATCCATCAAAAGGGTCTGGATTAATGGTCCATTGAATAGAGCGGACAAAAACAAGTGTTTCAAGGACGAAGAGATCTGCTCCGGCGTTTTGCGCGCGACCACTTGTAAGTGTCTACTGATAGGCCAATAACCTAAGCGTTTTTGATAAATCGATTACATATAGTGCAATAGTCTAGCCTAGAGGATGTCGTCTGCTAGTACCACTTTGAACACTAAAAATCTATGCACGGGATGCTGGAATACGTTAACCTCGTGGCTCACTGAGTTCAAAGTAGTTCAATCAAAGGAAGGCGCTTATGACATACGACACTTGTGGTTGGTATCTGGAATTATGTTCGTCTGGTGCAGAGGTAATGAAATTGGACGCAGATGAAAGAGGAATGCAATAGGAAAATAACACCAGACTTACTCGGGTATATATCCAACAAAACTAAGAGCGTTATTCTGCCCGGTAGTCGGTGGATTTGCAGTAGGGGGTCGGCAATTATTGACAACCGGTGTAGTTGACATTCCAGCAAGCCTGCTATAGAAGAAGCAGTTGAACAAATAGGTTGCCTGGCGTTGCACATCCGTCAGCTGTTCGAAATACAAGTACTTCAAATAGAAATTGATGATAGCATCATTCAGCAAGCCTCCCGGAGCGAGACAGTCGAAATCCGCCTGTGTTAGTGTAACACTGTCCGTAGATCCGGGCGGTTTATAGTCAAATTTACTATGGAACGGGAGAGGTGGAATAAATCAGGTAAGAATACTCAGTCCAACCGAAGTCTAGTGAGTCAGCTCCACATTCACACACACATGGCTGAGCCAGGATGTTTCAGTAAGAATCACAGCGAAATCCTGTCTTCCCTGGACGTAGCAAGTTGAGTGAAGAGCCATCGAAAAAATGTGGGCACATTCGTTATCGTATTTTACGCAAAATAAACCGCAGTTTGTGAATAAGATACACAAACAAAAGTACTTCCTGTGGCTAGCATGTGCGTTTGGTTCATACGTAGTGTTTCTGACTTGTTTTACACCAAGTAACTCTTCACTGTTCACGTTATAACTTCATTTGATTTTTGCCCGATCAATTGCCGGAACCTACGAGGAATGTTTCACCCTCAACGGGTTTCATCAGTCGCAGGAAATATGATTTATCAAGGTAATGATCCTCGGGACAGCATTCAGACCCTCACAGTCGCGGGTGTATGGCCTTATATGATCGCATCCGTATCATGTATCACCCTCAATTACCGCTAAAGTCCACGTATAATACAGTGGTGGAAACAGTAGGATTGATGATGCAAAAATGTGACGAACCGATGGGTCGACTCAACAAGTTTGAGAGGTTGGTTATTCCTATGCTCATACACAAACCTGGTGAACAGACCATAGTAACTCTGGGACTCCAAATGAGTTGGACGCGCATGCTGTGCAGCTCCACACCAGCATTACAGAATTAAAAGTGGGGATATGAGTGAGTCTTTAGGGAGCGAGGCCGGCTTGACCGACCTCAGCTCCTTTCAGGCTGTTGTCCACACACCTGCTACTCAGGTGAGTGACAAAGTTCCGTCCATTGCTGCTTTGGAAACTTCTACTAAAGCCAAGAGCAAATGAAAATGTCCCAGGTGGTTTGTTTAGGTAGGACCGGATAAAATTACGAAGAACCACGCGCAGTGATTCTCAGTGGACACCGCTGACGATGAGTAGTTCACTTAGACACCTGGTTTGATCACTCTATGGTCCTCATAAGACGAACCGATGGATGGCGCACTGGACCTGCTGGGTAGATGGCTTCAATCGAGAGTGTCTCCTAGAAAGATAGCCCTACCGCTCCAAAAATTACAGATCACACACCACGTCCAGCTGCACCATAGATGGATACTAGGAGTTCCATTGGGAAACAAAACCCGGCGGTCGAGAAATCAGTTCGGAACAAGCTCGACCAAGAAAATGCCTCTAACTGACATACAAGGGATCAGTTCATCCTTTCAAATTAACTAAACATAAAGCAAAGCGTAGTTGGTCCTGAGAACTAGTTTCTGCTTTACAATCAACATCTTCAAATTCGTGTCTCATAGGCTTGGTAATTATCAGGTCCCCCATGAGAATGGTGAAGCAGTCAAATTTCCGAACAAATTTCAACGCATAGACTAAATCAAAAAATCACACAAAGCAGCTAAATGAGTGAGAACGACTGTCGAAGTCAGCGAGCGAATTATTAAAAGTGCTACAGCCGTTACACCTATGAAGCAAGGACATAATTTTTGACCCGAAAAGACGGACACGATGGGTACGAGATAGACCATAAATCACGCGAATTAACCCCAGTGCAGTTTTTGTGTGATGCTGGTAGATCGGACTGGAAATGGAAACAATGCATGTCCCGAAAATAGGGCAACAGCTATGCACCCGAGAAGTGGACTTTCAAATTTTCGTGTACTGACGTGTTTGCCAGACCTTAGAGGTTGAGCGACAATAGTCAGAGGGTGACGCACCCGTTGAACAACAAACATGGGTTTGTTAGCCAGCGCTTCGTCACCAAAAACGGAATGACAAATAACGATAACGAACATCCAATTCTTCATTGCAATGCTCTCCGACTTGAAGAGCTGCTTTTGGAAATTCAAGAGTTTTTCTGCTGTAAGTCGTATAAATATAGTGGTTCGGGTGAGTCACACCACTTCATCACTTGATTGGTAGTCGCCAAAGAATTGTGGCTAAAGGCGAGCACACTGGTATAATCTGATTCGTCTAACAAGTGTTGGAGTGGGACGTGCACTGAAACATGGAAAACTCGGAATTCTCGTTGCTGGTACCTGAATCCAACTTTTAAACAAAAAAATTACAGATGGCTCTGATTCCTGTCACTCTTGATATCTGTTACTATGCTTCAACGTCCGATGCCAAGCTGGTCCCCAACCCGTCTAAGTGATCACAATAAACCTTCGTTAACAATAAGGAGTAACGGGTAACGAAAACAAAAACGCAGGGGGTACAGGGACGAAATGAATAGCTTACAATGACTGCGTCTGGGGCGCTGTTGCAGGATTGGGTCTAGGTCCAGCGGCTGAACTGAGGGTGGGTGGAGAAGAGGCGCGGCTGCAGTCAGCACTCTCTTCGGAAAGTATGATCAAGTCGTCATTCTCCTCATCCACAGCGTTCTGTAAACAGTGTCAAACGAGTGAACAAGAGGTAATTTAGGATGTGAATGCTGTCCAGGTACGATACAGGGAAGGTTAGTAGCCTGGGTATAGTTGATGGTTTGGTTGCTCGCGGAACTGGACGATTCTGTGGCAAACGTCCTGTCACCAATGGAGGTGGCATCATCAGTGCGTATTTGGGTAGCGGTGAGTCGCGCAAGCACACACGATGACCCACCGCTATCCTACTGGGCCCCGATGATGTGGCCTCGACGGGTAACACAATCGCAAAGCCCAGCGAACAACTCAACTAGCAGCTATGCAAACTTATTGCTCATGTATTTGTCTGAGTGAGTACACGGTAAGTGTCAAATAGTAAAGATATAAAATGTAATACGTCAGAGGTCGACAGAAAGTAGAAGAAATAGGAGAGCTAACTATTCTTAATTTACAGACCAACAATTTAGAGATAAGTTAGAAACGTTCTGGCAATCAGCCCTAAATGTGTGGCTGACGATGCCGCTGCATTCAGTCACTTCGGTTATCCGGTGACAAACCATGTCACCAGGGGACATTTTCACCCCTCTGACCACTAAACTTCGTATACTCTTCAACTGTTTCAGGCTCGGATGGAAGCACACAGGTCCGATACTTCATTACTCTATTTTATACGCGTAAGTGCTCGGTCCCTACGCCTCCCAGGTATCTACATGTGTTTTTATTACTTTTAAAACCATCATGCTGGATTCTCTGCCACCCACCCCCCCCAACTCGCTACGTGAGTAACAGGGTACTGGTCGCTACACATTCGCTCACTAATAGTGGGGGGAACAAGGATGAGACACGATTTGAAGATGATAGTCAGAACAATTCACCGAGTTGGAATTGTTATAGTTGTTCGAGAGATTAAGTGTGTGTTATTATTCACTGGTGTGTTGTGCCTCAAGATTTCCGTTCAGGGAGATAGCAGTCACCAATACAACAGAGTTAAGCGATGAGGACTTTGATACCCAACACAAGATTGTGCAAGAAAGCCTCTGGCACGTGAGGCACGTGTAACAATTGGCGTAACCTACGGAATATTGCTGACTCCCTTGGTGTATCCGAGTTCTCGCCTATCAAAAAACACTTGGCACAGCGCGGTATTATTACGGATGCTCCTATAGGAACAGGGGAGTGGTTCGGTGGCACTAAGTGGCAAAAATACAGTGATCTGCCGTTCTTCACTCGGAAGACAGGTAAGAGGTTTTGAGTTTCAAAAACGGGCACGTTCGGTAGGTATAACATAAGGGCTTGATACCGAACAAACTCTGACTTAACCCATAGGTTAATACGGAGGGTTGTGCTGTGAAAATAGGCTGGGTCTTATGTATACTATACAGGTAATCATCCACTCTAAATATCGTTCCTTCACTGCTCCAGATGCCTATCCAACACAGAGGGACTAATTTACTTTCAATCACACATTCTTCCGAAGAAAATGTACGGCAGTTTTCAGGGCACTTATTTTCAATGGTACATCATCAGTACTACACTCCAGAATGTTAACAACCATTATTCCGTCGGGTAACTCGTAATTCCATCGTTTTTATCCAAAGGCCTAAAGGGTGTATGCTTTTATCAGCAGGACCTAAAAATCACCATTTCTTGTACGTTACAGTGAGAAGGAAAATAAGAGATTGCCTTCTGTACAGTGGGTAACTCAACTGAGAGGTCTATCCAGCACCATAATCTCGAGGGTCTTAATCACGTGCCAAGCATCATGATCATCACTGATAGTATAAAAGTATCAGTGCATGACCGCTTGCATGTTCAGTTATCTAGGAGAATAGAGTGAAGGTATTTCCAGATTCCAGAAAACCATGCAACCCAAAAATTAATAACATACGTGACAGTGAAGAGAAGTAAACGACGCCATCCATTATCTGCGATCGGTCGCACATGATCTCAGAGTTGACTTAGGACGACAGAAGGCTGACATCAGGCGCTTTTCATGTGACATAGATGTGGCTACCTATCGCTACTTATGGCAAGCTAGTACGGTTCCCCGGTTTCGCTCTCTCGTCATCGTCTTTTTAATTGAGTGTCATAAAACGAAGTACCTACAAAGAGGGAACACCGAAAAATGTCTATTATATCTCTCCTAGAATATACGGTTCCTCTTTGGGTGGGATTTCAGACTAAATCGTGACTGATGAGGAATGCCACTGTGGCTTTTTCAACGGAGCGTTTTCACTCAGGACGATTCCTTGGGAAGAGTCACTGTAGTTGAGTCACTCATGTTACCACCAGTGAAGAGGCCGGCTTTAACATCATAGTCGAGTCTATAACCTGTGGGTTCCCTCAACATTAGCTCCGAATCTCGGCGACACCGCATGAGAATCATGTGGTGTGCGATAGCGCCCATATAGTTCGCCTTTAAACGTTGTTACTAAAAGCTTAGCTAGTAGGCTAATATTAGCCGTAAAATATTCGGCGGATAAGATAGGCATGTCGCCAACCAGACCTATGGCAGGATGTCTCATGGTTGACGTCCTGGAAATCAATTCAACAATTCGCAAAACTTTTTGTTTTGTTCATAATATCTTTTTCGCGATTGGGGAGAGGTAGGATTACATTGATCAAGAACTGATGTTACCGGAAGGTAACCACGGTGCCCGACTGAATGCACTGGTCGCAGTTGACGCTTGCTTAAAAAAACCAGAATGGTGGATCTTTTTCATAAAGGAAACTACTCACAAGGTTGCTGAAAACTCATAAACGACGGATTCAGGTGAGTCTCCTGTGACAACCAAATTGATACGCAAACGAAAGCAGCTGTCGAATTTCGTGCAGTTTGGGTTCAAGTAGAACATCAGGTCAACGGAAACTCGGGGCTGTGCCTACCTCGTGAACCACAAGAAGGGTGAGACCGATCGTGGGCTGTCAAGAGTTCTCAGCAACTTTGTGAGTAGTTTACTTTATGAATATTGTATCAACTGAAACATGGGGCGGTCTCTGAGCAGCACATTCAGTTGAAGAGATTTAGGTGGGTCACGTGAAAACCAAATTGATATGCAAATGAGTGTATTTGTCGAAGGATGGTGAGTCCTCTATAAATCGATAACTGACGGAGGCAGCTGAAGACGATCGTCGCAAAGGGTTGAACAGTGTACAGAGTTTATTCAGAGCAGCTTGCTTCATTCTCAGATCATTTATGATCTAATCCGAGCAGTTTCATCCGATAAACTGGCTGGCTATGACCGGCTGAGTGCGAATACTCACACGAATTAAATGGCAGGGCCAGACAAGTTCACCCCCAATGGTCGCATCTCCCTCGAAAATGCTAGTTGCGGGCAACAAGTTCAGTGTCATGTCACTATGCCTGACGTGGGTTCGACGATACGATAAAATATAGCAAAACCTACAGGATATACCCGTACGGCATATGCTTAGGGGCAGATGCATACGAAAGCATGTAGTTTGGTGCAGTTTCACACCATGCACTACAAACTTGTACTTGACCTTTGTCTTAGGTTAGTTAATCAAAAGATGTGGTAGGCAGAGTCAAAAAACCTAATACATCAAGGCAAATTGAAGAAGGACTGACAGGATCCAGTATTTCCATCCTATCCATGGTGAATTAGCTCACCTCCTTCAAAACGAAAATCAGCCGGGCGACGTGAGAGTACACGACCAAACAGAAAAGGCTGATACTATCACACCCGCAATTCTGATAGGCCAACTATGTTCGAACGTTGCCGGATAGAAAAATCCGACAAACCGGCGTTTGACAGTTTTCTACAGCTCAGCGTATCTGTGGACTCTAGGAACCCAAACCAGAGGAAATCGGTGCTAGTTTTCGGCGGTTGTGAATAAGGAAAGTCAAAAAGTCAATCTTATGAAGAGATTGCCCGATAAATACCAAAGCTGCATTTGTTCGTGGCCAGACAATAATCAGAGGCTCGGTTAAGTCATCCCTTTGCCTCACTTGACTGCCTCCAAATTCAGTTGAGTCTTTAACCAGTTTCTGTAATCAGATAACAATGATGAATCAGTGTTCGCCATATGCGGTCACATCAGGTTTTACGCAATATCCCTTTAGCTACAGTTTTACATACGGTATTCGCAAAATCACACGCACTGACCGTAATCATCACCAATTCAGTCAACATGACCTTTACGATTACTTTAATGTCATCGTTTTCAGGATGATTCATAATCTTAATTTTGATCCAGGAGGAAAAAAATCATACATCTCAATAAGAAACATGGGACAGAGCCTGTGAAAGCCAAAAGTGTCCAAATGAGCTCCAGAGACTCCGCATTGCCGCAACTACAGGATAGTGCGCGTCATCCTAAACTTCGATCTAACCGGATCTTTAAGCCTGACGGTGGCATTGGTCAAGGTTATTGCAGTAATAGTGAAAAGGTCTTACTTTGGAGCAGACTGGAGAAAAACGATAGGAAAATTCTGCCAAGCCCGATGATGGATACTTGACCCGGTAAAGTTGTCGCAATAAGGTACGAAAGGTCAGACGTTCAGGCGTTGTACAGTATGACAGCATGTCTGGAAACCAGAACATAGACGACGTATTCGTTCGACCCATAATCTACTCTTGGCGAATGCCCTGACACCAGTAAACTTATGGAGCTGTTTCGCCGGTGGGTGCATCCAAATATGAACTGGATCGGACCTGTAGGATGCCAGTGCTCCCATGCTGTATTAGTCACGAGCTGCAATGGATAAGTTGGGGTAAGCCTGTCCTAATTCCTAACAATAAAAGTATACTCCCAATACACCTGTACTACTTGTTTATCCACTATAGGCGAAATGGTTCGTCCTGGACGGTCTCCAGCGGGTATCCTTTTATGATAGAGTGCAATCAAGTGTGATATTACACTAGAACGTGAAAGAAGTGTCGGATGATACCAACATCTTATTGTTCGATTTGTTCCTAGTGCTGATTGCAGTATCATTACGCTAAGGTCGGCTAATGATTCGCAAGGGGTCTCTGTGAGTTTTTCCGCGATTCTTATCTGCTCGGACTTACACCGGATTCACATCCGG
>SJOL01009001.1:456445-468885 GCA_004794785.1 Opisthorchis felineus
TTTTTTCTAGTATTTCTGTACATCCCAGGACAAAAGAAGCTGTGCGAATACAGAGTTGGCGAAATTATTCCCGATGAAGAAACTCCACCGTGACATTTGGGCACTGTCACGCAAAAGCAGCCGACGTTCCTGACAGTTCCTTAATCATTCAGTTACGCCATATATATATATATATATATATATATATATATATATATATATATATAAACTGATAATACAGTACTTCATAAAGTAACGACTTATTTGAGTGATCCACTGTTACCAAGTTAAGGAGGAAACCCAATCTGTTAACATTGTGGTAGTAATGACTGTAAAAGACAGACCTCCAGTACAAAGAAGGTCCAATGAGTGTCCATGCTGTAAATACATGACTGACCTGATTGGGTTGGAGTCCGTCCGCAGTGTTATTGGAGGGGCATGAAGGCTGACCCAACAGGTACATCCCGGTTGACGAAAGTGTGTTGAGTACATTCGTAAGGAGGCCACCTTCTGTTCTAGATGGCAGGTTTGAAGTGGACTGCGACTGCGAGATGGTCACTTGTGTTTGGACGTCTCCCATGGTGGATTGAGGCGGGGTGTCGGAGTACAACTGTTCCCTAGAAATATTACCCGCGGCGCATGTGTTCAATTGCATGCGTGCTTCTGCGCGAGGAAGCCGTAAACCACAATCTAATAGAATCTTCCTAGCCTCCAGAAGACTGCAGTCCATTTTACAATATCCATCATTTTCGCGAATGGTGGAGGCGAATAGTTCCATTTGTTGCACCGATACATTATCAGATGGGGAATTGGTCATGTGCTGTCCCAGGACAAGAATGACCCATTTCATGAAGTCTGGTTGAAAAGGAAGAGAATGAGCTCACTGAAAGAGGTGAAACGGGCGATAAGTAGCAGAGACACGGCCTCTAAAGGCTCCACGGTCAGTTGTGCGATAGGTATTTCCGAGTACTGAAGGAAAAAGTTGGACGTTTTGCTAACGACGACGTATTCGCTTCTCACAGCTTCGACAAATCGGGCGGTGTATGAAATATCATGAAATATCATGCTAAACTAAACAATGACAGGAGATCCAGTCTCCGATAGTCTATTTCGTCACCGCTTTCTAGTGTTCCCTAGATCTGCTACTTTTCACTATCTGACGCAGTGCTAAGTCGCTATAAAGTACATAATCAGTACAGTTCATCTGCCCGGTATACGTAAGAAAGTAATAATCAAATTGGACTAATAACACTCCCGAATTTCCTCTCCGATAATATAACGTGCTACATGAAGTACGGAATACCCCAAATTAAGGAAACCATCAACAATCATGGTGCTCTCAGCCCAACTGGGATGAAACAGACAAAAGGTCGTAGTTAGGCACTGCTATAACCCATTTTTACGTGAATTCCTGTTCCCTCGGAATACTCACCTTTAAGCTTTAATAGACAGAAAGATAAGCGCACTGGTGATGTCCACCAGAAAGGTGGTGAAACGTCTGAGGGCAAATTGTCAAGCTATGTGAACAGATCAACAGTCATCCAAGCTATCTATATTCTGATACACAGCTGAGTTTTATACCGTTATCATGCATGGCATTGTACACGTGCATCTTGGATCACTGCAATGAATCTGTGGATGACATTCGGCTCAGCGCAAACCGTACGTGGTAGAACCTACCCCGAGCGGGTGCCCACCAGTGTAGATCGGTGTGACAAGCCAATTCGGAAACGGATGTCAACCCACCACGCCAACATAGAGCTTGGTCATGGTATGCATAATAGGGAGGACAAAAAAAAAGACTGGCAAACAACTTTTTTGTCTTTTGGCAGTAAAGGATATCATTTTTGTTTAGTTCTTAATTAAGGCAATCGCAACGCCAGTCTTTGAACTCCTGCCATGGGTCCCGATTTCGAACCATGCCTTTGCATGCCAACAGCGGCAATGAGTACCATTTGATCCCAAAAAAGGAAGCCGCCACACTTACCTTCATTAATACAAGCCATTTCATGTTATCCTCACCTAGTTCTATCTTCTATCTACTCTCACCATGCACAAACAAGGCACGATTGGGAAGGGACTGTGACAACAAATCCAAGTCATCGTAATTAGAATGATGGTATCTCATCTAAGGGAGCTGGCTGGGTTCTGATGAGTAGGAAACTACTCAGTAGCTCACTGGCCAGCAATGCAATAACCGATCGCGAGGAATATGGCTTGCTGGGGAGCTAGCTTTTTGCGATTGTACGACGAAGCATCAATGTTTGAGCATTGATTTTGTGTTGTCGATGATGATGATATCGCGCCAGTAAACATCCACTGGATTTCCTATAAAAATGCTAAAATCACACATTTGAATTTACATTCCGAGCTACTTGAAACAGATGAGTAGCGCTTGCCAAATTAAGCGTATCTAACATATACAATAGAACCATGCGATCTGTTCACACGAGGTGTATGCAAGGTGAACCACTTGGTAACAAAATATTGCTCGTTGAGTTTTGTCAGCTGATACATAAGCTATCAACACATGGTACACTTTCTCTGTTTATTTGGATTTTATCCACTGACAGAACACGTGGAGAAATGGAGACGCAAGGACCGTAATCACCATCCAGGTTTTAATATACGCTACTTCGTCTTAGCCAGTAGTATAAAATATGAGCTAAAAAGGGAAGCGGCATCGGCATCAGCCGTGACGAGTAGCTAAAACACTGTTGTAACCAAATGCGTGCACCTTTTCACAAAGTTTTCGTACACGCTTCACATAATCTAAATGAAGGATCAAGTTTCGCATCCTTAAAGCCGGACAACGCGCACTGGGATGCAAGACTTCAGAGAGGCGAATGTTGCACCGCCGCCCTAGTAAACACTTATGGCTTCTCTGACTTCTGAAATTTGTTGAGGTCTCGTCCCCCGCATTCCCATCAATGGTCATACAACCTTTCAGATAAAAGAAGACCTCGGATAGTCCTAACATGCTTCCAGTCAGGGTTAAGCTAACATAGGCTTGCGTTAATCCTGGGGCGGGACCATGCATTTCGTGAAAACAAAGCACACACTGTAACGTACCACCGTGATTAGCAGATGAGCCAAAATGACCTTCACCTTCCGGACTGTTGGAGCAGCCAACAAAATATTACCTGAGAACCATAGATTGATAAGATTGCCTACCGGAAGTCGTTCTACACCAATGCTGGCCTTCTAGTCCACTGTGGAAGGTGCTATCGAAATTGACATACTAAGATGGAGACGTTAAAACACGACGCAGGCCGCTGAATACCCTGACTCTGTGAGGTTTGCTGGTACAAAAGTTTGACTCCTAGAATGTATTTCTCGTGGATCCTACCTATTACCAAGCATCCCTAGAGAACTTCTGGGTCAATATATCAAAAAGACGATATGGTATACGATAAGGCATTGACTTAGCTTACGATATGTGTGGCGTTGTGCTAATACTAGGCAAAGGGCGAAGGTGTGATCTATTTAACTACGGCCAGAGCGAAAATTAGTCTGGTCTTGCTGTCTCCGTTCTCGCTGATTGACGAGGGACAATGAGACAGCAACTGAGATACAACCGAAATCTGTTCCAGCAGACGAAAGTTGCTGCGGATGTGCTTTACTGATAAGAGCCACAGAAGACTGAGACCATGGGGAGAGGGTTCAGTTCAATTCAGTTTATGGGCTACGTACCATGTGACAAAGGTAAACTGGCTCCGTTTGAAACAATTAGGGTAGTCGAGGAATGGAAGACCAGGAGAGATATAGCCAACTATTGAAGGTGATGGCCCAATCAATTAGTGCTGAATTATTCCGCTGTATGACGAAGCCGACAATTGAGTAGCTAAACGGTGAAGCTAGCTCTACGCAGTGATAGCTGTTTCACAAGAGCGCTACCGATTGCGGGATTGAGCCGAATTTACTAGTTTCATTAACTGAGTCGAGTCTTGAGGTCCCCAAGGACGTGAAGGTTGTCAACGCGAATAACTTTATTGGTTAGGATCGATGCCAGGTCATAGAGTGTCTGTCTCTCTGTAGTTTCCACTCGACGCAGTGCTGGACAAAAGGATCTCTGTGAGGTACACGTCCAAAGTAAACGTCCGACCCAGTGTAAACTATGAAGCGTGACTGGCTCGTCCACCGTGTGAGATTCTTCCCTGTAAAGTCAGCTGGTATACGTCAAAAGCACTGGTCAAATCCGAGAGGAGGGAACTGTCGACATGTGCCAAATTATAGAAGGAAGGCTATTGGTACAACACTCGATATATCACATCGTATTTTCTTGACGGAAAACGTCACTCATACGGTTGCTGAGGTCTCTTTGACATCCCTCGACCAGCATCGCCCTTCTTCGGGCTCATCACAAGGGTGCAGTTCCCGTGTTACCATCGACCTTGCGCTTTACTTGAAAAACAAACCGTACGCCATTAGTGAAACATATTCATTTGCAAATAAAGTTGGTGTTAATTGGAAACTTAACTGAACCACATCTGAGTCTGTGGTTTGTGATATTCCCCAGCTGAATGTGTTGCCGTTCCATGTTTCAGCTGGTACGATGTTCGAGATATCGCAACATATTTTCTTGACGGAAAACACAAATCGTACAATTTGGTGTTGAAGCAGAACATGGGGTTGAAGGAAACTCGGACACTGCACTTACGTGATCAGCCTTAAGAAGGATGAAGCCGGCCATGAGTCATCGGATCGTTTTCAACAGCCTTATGAAGTCTGCTACGTCAAGAAAATGCTGAAATAGTCTACTAGAGCCGTATACTCACCATTTTCAAATACAACCGTTGCTAAATTTGTTCAGCTGTAGCACCCTTTCGGTGCCTAACTGCCATGCCACCAGAAGGAAGCACGAGGGCTGAGATACTACCAGGTTGCCCAAGCCTAGATAACGTGTTGCTAAATTACCTGAGCCCGGTGGTCTGTGGTGCTTAGACGACTGAAATTCTTCGTAAACAGCAAGACTACTAGTTGGCATCGAAACGTCTACCTTAAGATGCCCAGTTAAAATGTGCCTGAACGCATCTGCCCATAGCTAAATTCGCCACCTGTCGTTCAGATTAATTGACTGACAGCCCTGTGCTACCTATGCAACGTATGAGATGGGATAAATTTTTAGAGTTCCAAGGGGCAAAGGAGAATCCCATTTACGAAATGTGTTCTTGCTGCCAATTCTCACGATCCTACCGCGCTTTTCAGAAGTAAGCGAATCACGGTGCGCCATGTCCCAGTATATTGACTACCAGATAGTAACAAGCAGTAGAACACTTGGTGCACGGTTTACAGCCGGATTACTGAAGTGAACTGATTGTTGCTGCCACTCGGATACAATTCGTTCAAGGCCACTTGGCAATCGCCGTGGGAAGGTATGATTAATGCTTTGCTTCAGAGGAAGCTCACGATCCCGCTCCGGAATAGACAGGAATCTGTATCAGCTTCCACACTGGATGGTGATTCACAGAACTCGTTGAAATCTTCGTGCACTTCAGTTTGGTGGTGAGACCTCACAAAAAGACGCAAAGGTCAGAGAGCTTTCAGAACCTGAACTTCAATGGTGGTAACGCGAGATGTGACGTTCTTCGACGAGTATGGTCTATACGGCTACACATACGCTGTTATGATACATGGAACTGAAACATGGTCTCTTCGTGTACAAGACACCCGTCAGCCGATGGCTGTTTACGAAGCATTGCATTCATTTGGTGACAACAACGTACAGGCGGTCACGCAAAGTGTTGTAGAGTTGAAACCTTTGAAGGTGGTTGTGACCGAATCAGCTGAGACGGCTCAGGCACGCTATGAGCATCTCTTCTCAACACCTCTCCGAACATGGATTACTCGTTCGTTCTTGCAGTAGGAGTGGGGGGATAATGTGAACAGACAGCACACTGTAGCATTTGAGGATGAGGAAAATTACTTCGCTGCGGCTAGTTCCCATGGAAGCACAAGTGTGGATTATACGAAGACATTCTTAGGCAATGATTATGCATCCGCAGAATATACCTTCGCCTTCGAATTGCCAACCCCTTGTACCTACTTGAAACATGGGTCTGCAGGTTTACGCACGTTGAGGGCTGTATAAGCTGTGAAGGAACCGTAGCAATGAATTTGATGCACGCACTATCGAGACAGGAGTTTGCAAACTTGCCTCATTTATGGGGAAACGGTCATGTACGCAAAACAGTGGTGAAAGTAAGTGGCGAAATATACTCATTTTCAAATTCTTTATTACCATCACTGACAGCAACACCAGATGGGAGCATCTGCGCTGTATGGCCGTACAACCAAGTCAACGTACTTTAATAAGGCCTTATAATGGAAAGAAAAGTGGACCAGGGAAAGGGATCTGGGGCTAGCCTGCCACAAGCATCCGAAGTGCCTATATCTCCAATACTTAACTAGACAATCTGGATAGAAACTGACAGCATGAACGTGCCTGACGTCGGGTAGCCGCCATATCGCTCACTGTCACCGACCAAGCACAGGGAGAATCACGTAGAGCCCGTCCTAGAAGGCGAACACCAACAACTTTTCGTAGCACCCTTTATTCCCCTCTGCTATGCCAATTTCTGTCCACCTCTAGGCTTCTACCACTCCGAGTCAGGCAAGAAAAACAACGCTCATCTCGGCACGCAGGAACTCAGCATGCATAACACATGATCCATCCATCTTGGCTTGCATTGTTGGATGCATTCCTTCAGCGAAGTGCCGCCTGTTTCACCAAAGACCTGTTTCCAGATTAGCTCATTGTGAATTCGCTGGTTCCAGCCGACCCCAGCTATAGCTCTGAGACATCGGTGGTAAAAAATCTGAAGATACCTTAGAACCTTCGCGTAAAGTGGCCAAGTCTCATAGCCATACAACAATACAGTCCGCAATGTAGTCTAATATACGCGTCTTTTGAGACCGAGACACGCGTTTTTTTTTGACGCCACAAGTGGCGTAAATTGGCGGAAGCAATTTTAGACTTTGAGATTTGTGAGTTGGCTTCGTCTGTCACACTACTATAAGAGCCAATGTAACCTCCGAGATACCTCTAGCGTTCCACAACTTCACTCCTTGAATTCTCAGACGTACGTTCAAAGACTACGTCCCACAACATGAAGTTGCACTTTGTGGTCGCGAGACACATGCCGAAGAACTGGATAACCTTATTCAGCTTTCCTGCCCTTTTTCAGAGCTTGCTGCTGTCTCAAAAATGAGAACAATATTGTCTCAATATTACAGGTCGACAACGTTCTCGCTCGGAAAGATCTGAACACCGGAGTTTTGGAGACCTTCCAGTGCTCGCCCCATTATGTCAACAATAAAGAAATCAAAGAAAAATGGAGAGAGTAGGTATCCTTGTCGGACACCATTGCTTTTAGGAAGACTTTTGGAGAGCTCCCCAGACACTCACGTGCTCACAAGTAAGTGGATTGAAACAGCGCATGATTGTCAAGACCTAAAGCTGTCACCTCGTCGTGGTAGTTGCGCTTTATTGCTGTAATGATCCTGCGGGATATACTGACTAAAACTCAGTTCCTAAAGGTTCAATCATGTCATGAACACCCAAAGGGGAGCAGCTCGACGAAGAACAGCGAGTCCCCGTACTGCGAGTAATCGTATTACGAGGCGGTCTGGAGGTTAAGTCGTACTGTCCTCTGCGACAGGAGCGTGAGGGCAGTAAGGTGTTTCCCCCAGGCAACCAGCATGTCCATATTTATGAAGACGGCAATGCTGCCTTCCTCCGAGGAAGGACGGGTTAGAAAAGGACGGCCCTAAATACCGCACACTGATTGCCCAACGGTTGACCGAGACCGCTAACGCATTATTCAATACGTTCGAAATACTTTTAGAACCAAAGAGTCCGGTGTTGCTCAAGTCACCTGCTGTGCGCAGCTGAATTACGAGTGAGACAATAATGCCTTACTCCCTGCGTCCTCGGGCCAGGCCGACACCCTGCAGCCAAGTGGGTCAGACTATTGAGTAGTTGGCTCCGGGAAGGGTCCTCCCCCCTAACAACTGCTACCTCACAGTCCAAATTTCCGAGTCAGAGGCTAGTGGCAGGGTCTCCAAACAAAACCCTACATTGTCCGGCCGCGTTGTGGGCCAGACATTTGAGTCAAAGGCTCAAGGTGGGTTACCTAAACCAAAACTCCTTCTTCTGCTTGGGCGACCGGGAAGTATCATCCGCCATTGCAGCTGCTCGCTCACCGGCCTTCCCCACACCCCACAGAGAAGCCCTGAGCAACGGGGTAACTAGGGAGAGAAGAACTAGTATGCGAAAAATAAAGAGGGAAGGCGTCAGCAGTGGCCTGTTTTCACTTACCCACCCTGCTGTATGCAGCAAGTAAGGCGAGCCGGCAGATGGCACCACGCGACGGCCGACGCGCCATCAGACTACGTGTAAATGTGCAATTAATGATCGTACGTTGACTGGTATATTGCCAGGGCGCACAGACCTAGACAGGTGGACGATTAGGGTTTCCAGCCGAAGCCTAACCGCAAGACAGCAAGTTCTGGCTGTAAATGTCAGTGCATCTCCGTTTTGAAGAAGTCGCCATACATGTTCCAACCCTTAACCTTGAGGACCAGAAGACTGTGTTGGTCAGACCTTTAACCAGTGACAACATGGCATGAAAGACTGCAAGTGTCGCACGGACATTCCCTAGAATGGCTCAAAGGGTCAAGGAGATACACACACCGCCACACCACGGTAAGGTCCAGTCACTTAGTGACGGTGACGGAAGTCCAGCAACCAATTTCACTCTTTAGTGTAACAGTACCTGAACTAGATGGTTGGAATTCTGAACTCTTTAAAAAAAGGTGGCGAGTCCCTCGTGGCTATCCTGACGATTTTACTCTAAACTATCGGGAGTGCGCGAAGAATGGAGCTCCCGGACGATGATCCCCACAGTCAAAAGGGGGCAAGAACATCGTGCGGAAACTAATGAGGCATCAAACTAGTGACCATAGCTTCCAAGGTGATTCCTGACATTATCCTCCGCAGGTTAAGCCGTCATCGAGTCAAGCTGGGTTTCGCCCTGACCGGCGTTGCATCGATCACACATGCACTTTGCGACAACTGCTGGAACTGGGCCATCCCTTCCGTCTTCCTCGTTCTCAGATCTGCTTTTGACTTTGTTGACCTCTAAAAATGTGTCAGTGTCTTGTCTTTTGTAAAGGCTGTATAAGTCTTTTCCCGTGGATTCGTATGTCTACAGTAAATACTCTCCTGAGTTCACCACATCTAGCGGTGTCAGACAAGAGTGACATCTGCCGCCCCTTTTCTTTAACTTCGTAATGAATGTGTTCCTTGAATCTTCTTCACCTGTCTCTAACACTTCTGGGATCGAAACACTGCCAGGACGTTCGTTCACGGACATTAGGCACACGGACAATAATGCTCTTCTTGGACCAGAAGCTTAAGATATGGAAACCAATTTAAATAACCTAAACAATTCTGCCGCACAGTTTGGTATGCGCATCGCGCTGTAAGGTGCTGCTGAAAGGTTGGATGGTGAATCGATCGAGTGATAGATAAGTTCGTCTATCTTGGCAGCTGAATAAGTCCCGATAAACCGGTGAAAGAAGAAATCACTTCTCGAATTAGGAAGATCAGGGCAGCGTCTACCAACATTTGCGGCGCCGTGACATAAGTTTGACTGT
Source organism: Opisthorchis felineus (assembly GCA_004794785.1). Classification (NCBI taxonomy): domain Eukaryota; kingdom Metazoa; phylum Platyhelminthes; class Trematoda; order Opisthorchiida; family Opisthorchiidae; genus Opisthorchis; species Opisthorchis felineus. The sequence goes on from SJOL01009001.1 coordinate 466,085, forward strand.
CAAAAGTAGAGTGTACAATGCCGCGGTACGATCTGTCCTACTTTATGGATCAGAGACGTGGTCGATGTGTGTGGAAGACCATCTAAGGCTGTGTTTGAGCATCAGGCCAGTAATGCTGAGCTACATCAGATGGCTTTCTGGATGGCTCATTCTCTAGCTCATCACGCTCCACAGTTTACGCAAGTTGGTCCATGTGCTTCGCGTGCCAGAAGATTGCTGGACTCGTAGAGCCCTAGTTGCTCAGCTTTGTATCGGGCAGAGGCAACCGCGGTCAGTTCAGGATTTAGCAACGAAGCATGAAAGACCTTACCAGTCAATTCATCGCGTTGGCAACTGCTGTCACCCCGATGGGTGACCCGGAACAACACAAATCAATGGTTGGTGACCTGACAGATATGGCTGTGCCACGCAGCCAATGATGGTCTTGCTATCGCTTTTACTCCTGTCATACCGGCTATTCGACGCTAGTGAACTAAGCTATCGCGTACAAGGCGTGGCTCTCATTTCCTTGTTCTCCTTATCCTCGGTGAACGAAGCCGTAGCATCCGGAACCACTGCACTTCAGTACAGAATGGAAAACTGAGGGCACTTGAACTGAGTCCCACCTGTGGTGCAATCCAGCCAACTTCATTCGGGCATGGGGCCCCTGAGAAGACTATGGCTTTGCTGGAAACCCAGAGGCAGGTGCCTTCCAGTAGCAACTACAATGTGGGTTGGTGGATCACTAGACGTTAGGTAAAACTTAGCGTTCGTGCAGATCCCGGGGCGGGGTGAGCCCAGGCCGAAAAATGGAGCGAAAAACCTCCAGAAATGATTCAAGCCCAACCCGAACACGCCACTTGCCGCCCGGACTGCGGGTGTGTAAAGGAAGCCCGGACTGAATTTCAAAGGGTACGCTCGCACTGCCTTGCGTAAGCGCCATCCAAGTTCTGGTTCCAAAGCAAGTTCAGTTTTCAGTTCTCGCACAGCTGAATCACACCTAGAAAAAATGAAGACTGCCAAACTACGATAGTGAACAGTGCGCAAATCCACATTGTGAAAAAGGGGTTCATACGTATTCACAAACCACTACGTGGTGTCTCACCTAAAACATCCGTTACTTAACACTCTATCCACACAATTGCAGACTCGACTTAATGTGAACTGGTGTGATCGGTGTCATCAAGATTTCACCGTACTCACTAATACCACACAATCTGAAAATGTCTCACTGCACTAAGAATGAACATGACACTGGTGACAGTTGTTTTCATTATTCATGGCACACAGTACGACCAAGAACTGTTTGCCGATTAAATCCGTTTCAGCATAGGATATCTGATTGGATTTGATGAGTTTGTACTAGTTAACATGAGCACAAAAGCACTGTTTCTTATGAACTGAGAGAGACAAGTTGTTGAACAGGCAAAGGGAGTAAGAATACTCGCATGGTTGAAGGGAGTTTAGAAGACTGTGGCACCGGTAGCGAAGACTTACTCTGGTCAGGAATTCGAGAACTATCCAGCTTGAGTGTCTGGACGAGCGAAAGCTTCAGATTGTCACGGGGCTTCAAGAAAACGACTTGTAGCTCCTCGCAGAAGACCATAACTTGCACTTCGGAAGGGCGAACGTTGACAGGGCACCAAGTTCCTAAAGCCTGAAAACAGAACAGTCTCGACAAACCTTCAACTTTTACATTGCACGAGAGGTGGGACGCAGTAATCACACACGGAGTATGTCGAGCATCAAAAATCCCCGATTTTCCAACGCTCAAAATCAGAACTGGGGACTTGACATGAGATGACGAGAACTTAGGCAGTTTGGACGGAGGGGGCCCGACACCGCCCTCTGTATCTATTAAACATCGACACAACGTGCATTGCATGAGCGGTGGAAACGCAAATCCACTGCAAGCGGCACGAGGACACTTGTAAACAGCAGCTCCAGTAATTGCACACTGAGGTTCTCTAAAAGCGGAACGAATTAGGCCCATCTTCAATTAATCACGTACGACGCTTTTTTTCCAATGGCATCAGCAACTTCTTGAAGCATTTTCCATCACGAAAAGCAACGCTGGCGTCAGCGTGTATCACAACTGCACAGCCAGACGAAAAGCGGCAAATCTTGGACGCTCATTGGTCTGAAGGTATGGTGGCCAGATCATGTCCTTGAGCAGGACAGGCCAGGCCATGCCATGTCAGGGCAGCGCAGAACATGACTGGACGGTGTAGTAGGAAGTGCGAACGGACAGGATAACACAGGACGGAGCAGGACAGCCCGGGTGGCTCGTTCAACAACGGGCATAGTTTCTCGCTAACAGGAGCACGAAGAATCGATATACAATAACACCGAGCGAATCCAGAAGTCTGTGTAAGAGTAGGCAGTCGGAGACTCGTTGACTCGGATAGCAGATCATACCATAATACCCCTGGTTTCTGGGTAAGCAAGTGAGAGTAAGGGAACAGCTTAACCCAAGCCAAGGACAAGGGACTCATATCAGATGCCATATATTTCGACTTCTCAAAAGCATTCGATAAAGTCCCACACGTCCCGCTGCTACACAAACTTGAGTCCTACGGGGTTAAAGGGTAAATCCTACACTGGATCAAGGCGTTCCTATCAGACAGAACATTCTGAGTGAAAGTAGGCTCGACCTGCTCTTCTCCAGCGCCGGTCTCCATTGGAGTTCCTCAAGGCTCCGTTCTGGGACCACTGCTGTTTCTGATATACGTCAACGACCTTCCAGACGTTCTTTCAAGTCCATGTCTACTTTTTGCGGACGACTTGAAATCCTGGAGTACCAATGCCAGTGCCCTTCAAAT
>SJOL01009001.1:474040-505575 GCA_004794785.1 Opisthorchis felineus
GTCTGGAAGGTTGTTAACGTATAGCAGAAACAGCAGTGGTCCCAGAACGGAGACTTGATGAACTCCAATGGAGACCGGCGCTGGAGAAGAGTAGGTCGAGCCTACTTTCACTCGGAATGTTCTGTCTGATAGGAACGCATTGATCCATAGTAGAATCTTCCCTTGAACCCCGTAAGACTCGAGTTTGTGCAGCAGCGGGACGTGTAGGACTCGATCGAAAGCTTTTGAGACGTCGAAATATATGGCATCCGATATCAGTCCCTCGTTGTTGGCTCGGGTTAAGCTGTCCATAAATACGAGCATATTCGTCACTGCAAAACCTTTTTTGCCGGTAGCTAACCTGGAATACCCATACAGCATTGGTTAGGAAGCTACGGAGAATCCGACATCTGGTAATGGAAAAAGCCAGCCCACTTCTGTATTGGACAAGCGATAGAATGACTAAACCACCTTTAGTTTTCCACACCGAACGTTTTGTGAGAAGGCTTCATCTCATTCAAGTCAGGAAGTTTATGCTCTACTACAGACTTTGAAAAAGGGAAGCATAAATTTATGAAGCTGATGGTGTCAGCTGAAAAGTGAGAGAATATCGCACACTAGCAGCGCGTGTGCATTGCACGCTCCGTAGGCAGTTTGTGAACACATCTGAAAGGAGGAGTCCAGGGAAGAATCAGGCACCCTGGTCTTTGGCACTGAAACTACCGTAGTAATTCTAGTTTCCCTGAAATGTGTAAGTGGACGAGATGTTGCAAAAGCCCACGCGCACTGTTTTTTGTCGTTGATTGGGCAAAGTGTGGTTGAGCTCATGATGAACGGACATCGATGAGCTCCTGTAATCTAGACGAATCTCTAAAAAGTATCCCAAAAGTATCTGCGTAAGATTGCCCAAGACTAGGCACCTGGGCGGTGGAGAAGAGGGCAAGGTTTTAGCAAACAATATAGAGGGGATTGACAAAGACGTTAATAATGGCCTGAAAAGGGGGATGGTAGGCAGCCACCAACTTGGGAGTTCCGGTTTGTGACGGCGACTGACAACCGGAGGTGGAGACCTGTTATATCATGCGCCTCCTAATTCTGGATTAGAGTATTGTCAAGGAAAATGCCAGAAACCTAGAGGAACCCAGAGGAAACGCAGAGGATATAAAATACGTGCCACATTTTGATCCAGTTGCATTCACGGGGTAAGAGCAAAACATGGCTGGGCCGGCTAGAGGAGGCCAGGATCGAGAAGCTGCGTCGGAAAGTGTATGAAGTTTTCGTAGAGCGGAAGAGTCAGGTTATCCTTACGGATGTATCACCCCGTCGACTTGCACTCTATCCAAGCGATAACCATGAAACGGTCGTGAGGTTGATCATGGTGTCGTCATTCTTTTTACGCCGAATGAGTAACGTTTCATTCCCGGGATGACGGAAGAAAAACTGGCCTGATATATGAGGGTACAGGAAATTGAATCCGTTGAGAGACACGGTACACTGTTCAAAACTCTTGGCCTGGGTGCAATCAAGTCCAGGAATGTTGACAACATGCAGCCTGTAATAGGTAATAAAATTTCGGGAAGTTGGAAAGCGAATAACAGTGACAAAGAACTCCGGTATTTTCAAGCAGTGGAGGTGTTTTAAATGGGTTATCCCGTGTGTACAACTTGGAATTTGTTTGCGCAAGCTCCTGGGCAGCTTTCTTAGAGGAAGATGACAGCGTACCTGAGCAGGTGGGAAGCGAGAGCGGAATAGGTTAGGTCTCATTCCAAGCTGGGAGCATTCAGACTTCATTTTGTTGCGCGGGAGAGGGCAGCCAAAGATCCTTGTCAACGAAAGAGCGGGTAATAGTCGCCAACATCTATGGTCGTCGTCAAGTCGATATAATATTCCGGTGGATCTGGCCCCGAGATGTCTAAGCTATCTACATTGTGCGTCACTTGTCCGCCGATATGTAGGAGATGAGAATAAGCATTGGCACAGAGCGACTATTTTTTCTGCCGAGGAATCCTCGATCTTCCTTTGAGAGGATTGGTAACTCGATCAAGCTGATTGTACTTAGGGCTTTATTCGTTTCCGTGTATCTTGGGTGGCGGAAGACAACTTACTTCGTGGAGGGTTTAAGGTGGCAGATAAGGCTCTAGTCAGAATGGCCGGGTCAAAATGTCCAAAGGAGATTTCGGTGACAGCCTCCCATAGGAAGTTCATTAGTGAAAATGGGGTCCTAAATGGAAGGTAGAGGTCCCCTGTGGAGTGTTGCTGGGCTGAGGATGTAGAGCTGCCCCCGTGAATGTTGACACTTTGTAGAACAGCATCAAAGTCTGTTTCACTAAAAGTCAGAGTTTTCCCTTCGATGGCTGGTTCATTTGAAACAACCATGGATCAACTATAGGCAGAACTGAAGCAATAGAATGCATGGAATTGGAGACGGCCGACGGTAAGAGGCTGATTTTAGTAGGAACTGGCGCCCGCACATCTTTAATTTAGGCTGAAAATGTCCATTGTATTGAGTGGAAAGGGATAAGCTCTAGGGTTATGGTTGGGAGTATCGGAAAGAGGACGTTACCAGAGTGGAATTTAAAGAGTTGTACCGAGGGGGCCGACGTGTTTTGCTCCAGAATTTGGGGCAAGAGGGATAAGGCACTGCCTAGTAAATAACATTGAATGCGAAAACACTGGCGTTACTTATTTGCAAGGCTCTTGACGCGGTTTGCGTTAAAAAAACTTGACACTGACCTGTTTTCAAACCCCTGTAAGCGTTCCTGGTTCGTAAGACAGGAGTGTAATACAAGCGGTTTGCAGTTTACGGTGAAAGGCGGATGTAGGGTGAGCCTTTCGAGGAGCTTGGATGAAGTTATGGAAGTTTTCGGGAAGATCTAATTTTGTTGAGAGTAAAACGAGGGATGAATGTAGTTGAGTTATTTTACGAAATCAAGTATTGAACCCGATGGTTGAGAGAATCTGGGAAAACAGAATCACACGGGAATTGTAAGGGGAAGGATTCGTGGTCGGCCATAAGCTGGGGGAGGAGGGCTGGGCACAGAAAGAAGGCCCTAAGTGAATGGTGGACAGTCAACCTGAGGACACTGGCTAGTTTGTGGTCAGCGTTTGCTTAAGGAGGTTGGAAATATGTTTGAAAACAGAGAGCAGCCTCCTGTCTGAACGGGGGGTGACAATTGATAGAGGTCTCGCCGATAGACCTGGACCTCGTAGTTAACGTTCTTGTTTGTGTGTAAACCGAAGATGTTGGTCGCACAACCTTCAATGTGGTGCAATGTCGTGTCCCATTTTTCACCTAGTCCCAATTGTTCCTGCACACGCTTCCCGTTCCACGGGCATTTCCGTCGCCCTTTAGTGCGCCTGAGCGGATGTCATCATACATAGGCACAATGCGTAGACTGACTCTATTCATAATCTATTGTCCGTCCAGGATGTGATTTCTGTCTCCTGCATGTTTTTCGGTTTTACTGTGACCCAGAAACAACGGTTCGTCCCCACCGTGTTGCGTTCTACGTACAGGACACAAGATACTGGTCACATCATACTACACAATGTTCTTTTGCCTTCCTGCCATGGATCAGCTCTAAATGTATTCATTTGTTCAATAGACGACCAATGGTTGGAATTCCTAGAGGGCATAGGTTACTCACTGCATTTCCGACCCGCAGGATTTTGCTACCACAATAAACTGGCTAAACAACGTGGCTAAAAACCGTAATGTCGCCATCTGGGCAAAGGAGGCAAAAAGTCAGCTGACGTGGTGCAGGACTCCGCGAGGTGTCCCAGTGGCTTCAAATCAACAGGTAGGTTTCCAAACACTTATGCTGCTATGTTCGATGTTTTAGTGAAACCTTAGAAGGTTTCCATTCACGGAATCCGCTCATGCAAATACAACGCGATACCAAACGGTATGTTTCAGGCCGTATGATTTAGCGACTAACCCCCGATTCTACTACTTGGAGTGTCAGGGGCTGCATTTTGAAGCTTGTGGTCTTGCGCCTGCGAAAACAGATATTCGGGAATAATTTGGGCTACCACGTGAGCAGTGATAAAAAGGAAATAAGGGTGGAGACAACCACACTAACTCAACTCAGTCAATGCATTAACGGCGGTTGTCATCGTTGCGGAGCAAGTGGCACTTGACGAAGTACAAAAATGTCCCACGGGTAACACCAAGTGTAACAAATGTGGTAAATCTGGTCCTTCTTTGGGGGTTTCAGAGTCGCAGTGAAGTCCAAAGAGGACGTCAGCAGTTCAAGTGAATCTAGGGGTGACTGAGCTGTCTTACCAACTCTGGATCAAAACGCCCGACGTGCTCTACCGCTAAGCCACAGTTACTTGCTCCGGGTGTTTGTGTCGGTCACCACCGTGTCGCCACTACTGGTGCGAACCTAGACATGAAACTTAAATGTGCTTTACCACTTGTTACGGTTTCCTATGTCTCATACATTCTTTTGTTTTTTTTTCTTGTAAACGCTCCTTCATATATTCGACAATCGTTCAAATGAAATGGGTCGGATTTTGGGCTTCGTGTTGCTTACTCGATTCGTCAACAGTAGTGACTAAAAACCACATCTCCGATAAAACCCAGCAAACCACCGTTAAGAGGAAATGCTATGACTTTGCTTAAGGTGCATTTTTGTATATACTGCATGAAAAGATCCCGTGTTGAGAGTAAAGCCGTTTAGTCGTGCTACCCATATCTTTTCAATACTGCCAGGATGCCTTGAGCAAGACACCGTAAGTGACCGTCCAGTTCAGTACCTGCCGGAGAAGACTGGCTCTACTGGTCAAAGGGGCAGCCCCATCCAGTGCCACAGTAGATACCCTGCTTCACAGTCCAGAATAGGACTAGACAATTTGTGAGTGCACAGACCTTTGAACGTCTCACATTATCTTTGATAAGTTTCCGCTGCCTCCAGCTGATGCACTAATAACTAACCTGTCTGGATTAAAAGTATTTTCTCAGTTGAACATTTTAATTGCATAAGTTGCCCGACACAATCCCGAACTCGACATCTCACTACCTTTCTGGTAGGAGGATTTTGTACCAATTCCGACGGGACCTAGAGGTGAATTGGCTGATCACCACAAGCACCTGCATTGTCGGACGTGAACGGTTACGTTGTTTACATAGATAATTGTATATCCGGGAATTCGTTTGAAGGAAATTAAAAGAACTGACACATTGTGTCGCTTTAACTAGATGAGCTAGATCTTCGACTGAAAGTTATTAAATGCCTGTTTCCAATTATTGTCATAGAAGTCAACGGACGTAGATTCCAACACAGGAATACAACTGAAATTGGAGAACAATGAAGCAGTCTTGGAGTATCCTAGGCTAACTACGGTCGCTTAGTTTAAGTGATTACTAGGTCTGTGTCCATATAAGATCAAACGTCCAATAAATTGCTTCTATTTCTGAACCACTGGGGAATTTAACACATCTGAATAAGGTGTCTGTGTGATATGCTGAACAACAGTGTCCATTCAGAAATAAAAACACCGATAGAATCTGCGCCCACGGTTGTATTCTCCAATAAGTATTATCCGACATAAGCTTTTACTAACGCCTCAGATGTCAGGTTGGGTGCTGCCTTACCAAACCTACAGCAACTGAGGGAGAATGTTGGGGCTTGTATCAAAAAATCTATCAGATACAAAACACAGCAATTTCGTGAATAGAGCAAAACTTACCCAGGCCTAAGCCTGTCAGAAGTGACCCTTATTTGCAATAGAGTCCTGTTGTTTTATGTCTGATCATTCTGCATTTCGCTCGGTCTTGAAGGACAGAGGGCGCGATTGACCGATCTACTGTCATGACAATTCGGCCACAACCCTGATTTAATCTGTCGCCGTCAAAAGTAGCCAAAGTGCAGACGAGCTATCTGGACGATCATGTGCAACCAACGGGGAGAACGAGAATCCAGATAAACACAGGTGACTCAGTTAAATGCTCAAAAGAGGGCGGAAAAGTATGAAAATAGGTGAATCAATCAGAAATGTAGGCGAAAACGTCCATGATCCAAGGTCCGACCGAAATGAGAATCCGCCTCATTTGTTTCACTTTTTACCAGACGGGGTGCGTTTAGCTAGGCATTTTGCGCACAGGACGCTCCATGATTCCACAGTCTGGTTGCAAGCTTAATTGGGTGCCTTCGTCTTGGGTGCCTCGAGGTTTCCTGGGCAAATGCACAAGCGCGTAGGTACGCTGTTGGTTGAAGTTGCATTCCAACTGCTGTTTGTAACTGACATGTGCCAACGGTCGGATAAAAAGGACTGAACCGTTTTGTGCGCCAAGTGAACTCATAGAAATTACAAAGTGGCCATGGGCAAAGATTGCGATCAATATTACGGCACATACTGTTGCAACGTGCATCTACAGAGGGTGACCCGAACCTCTTCCCAGCAATTGGGTAGTGGGAGAACGGTTGACAGACATCGTCGGTATCTGTTTGTGAGGTAGTGTCTACCAGCATAGAGTGTTCCCGATTATGGCTCTCAATTTTGAAGCGCATTCCTTTTGCTCTTGGAAGAGTACGGCACCAGGTAATATAACAGTGTGCTACATATTTCGGTTACTGACGGTCTGGCCAAAAGGATGAATCGCCCTTTGAAGACCACTATAGAAACACTGCATTGCAGACGAAGGCAGAGGAGTGATTGATTTCAGCCTTGACAACGTGCAGCAATGCAGGTCAAGGTACGCCGGCGAAGCATCATCATAATTGTTGCTTGGAGGGCTAATATGGACGCAATTCAGTAAGCCGTTTATATTACGAAGGTTATTACAAGTGAAGGTAGGAGGATGCAAGCAAAACAAGCGGAATGTAGACGTTCGGGTCAAAAGTGAACACAGGGTACGCCGGTTGATATACAGATTCCCCGTGATGTGAAATAATGATACGCTCTCGGGCCACCGAAAGCGGCTAAAACCGTGCACTTACCCGGAGAAAGGTCCAGGAACGGGAAAAAAGTAAATGCTGGGTGACCTTATAACACACATCACACCATAATAATAATTATGTTTATTCCAAACTGGTGGGTGGCATGCCATCAGACATGATCATAATGTTACAGTCAGAATAAAAAAGTGACTGGCGGGGTTGGAAGGTACAGGGGATTGCTCGAAAAAGGGACAATGTCACAAAGAGTGGGTATTATTCTTGATAATAATATTGGTAATAATAGGTTTATTTCCCAACTTTGCAGAGAGCGTGTCGATCGAGGCATGATCGGGTCACTACAACCTGAACGCGGCAGGAAACAACACAATGGAGAGGAAATTACAACCAACGAAGCTTATTACGTAAAAAGTCACCACAGTTGTGGGAACCGAAAAAACGAGGACAATGGGCATGATGTACGACTAGTTCAAAGATGAAACCGGTTGACCTGAACTAAAACTGAAAACCGTTGCTGGACATGAGTGACCTTGGGCGATCGAGTAAATGCCTAGGGTCACAAAAAACGAAAATGGAGATGGAGGTAGAAGAATTCGATCTGGAGACAAATGGCAAGTTTTGTCTCAAACACTTAGTCCTTAGCTGGAAGTTCAATAGAGCAGCACGTGCAACAAATAACGTTAGACTGCGTATTTAGGACTACTAATAAAAACTCAGTGGACCACAAAGTGATAATATGCGGCGGCCGATGGATCTGCTTGGTGTGGTAAGCATCTATTTCGGCCTCCATCAAAAAGCTCCTAGTTAGATCGTCACATAGGTCAATTTTTCACTTTAGTAGAGGCTCAAGTAGAGACGAAGCAGACACAAAGTTGCATTCAAAGACAAACAAGTGACAAGAACCTAGGTGCCGGCAACTAGAAATTAGGTGAGCGTTAAGAATGAGCAGGAATGTAGTAGATGAATGACGGAGAACAAGAACGGCGTTACGGTAAGTAGGTAGTGAAAACGACTGGGGAAGTTTCTTCTGGTTACCGCTGCTTCACGCCAAGAGTCAACAAGTACGCAACTAATCGAGCTGTGTGGACCAGAAAAGGGGCCGTGTTTGCTGTTCTTCTGATGCCGTATGTTATGTTCGGAAAACCGCATCGAGGTACTCACTTTGGTTTGCGATCATAAACACTGTGAGATGGAAATCCGATCCTCCCAAATCTGCAGCGTTAGATCCACAAACAGCTTGTAACGATTCTCTAACGTCAGTGAGACTGTTAGTCACCTCATGCTACCGCTCTTCCATTCAAGCTTTAATCGTCAATGTATTAAAAGCGTCTGTGACGGTTGGATTTGATTGGATCTAATAAAGCGGATTTTTGGAAAAAATAGGTTGTCTCGGCCGTTGGTAGATGTAATAAATTCACCCCTTTGCCCCTAAGCACCGGAGGTTGGTTGCTGCCCTTCTTCCCGCGATGGAGTTTGGCGCAGATCTTTTATTGTTTGTTTCGACCCAATTACTCCCTTTTCTAGCGCGTCCGTTTTTTAACGCCTAGCACTTGCTTTTGGGAATGCCCGGAGGGGAGCACTTGGTTCAACATATTTGTAAGAGTAAGAAGCTTAAGGTTGGCAATTTCGGATTGAAAGTTATGGATTCCGCAAACAGATTGAAGATTGGCAGCAGAATGTATGGTTATCAGACGTCTCCACCATCTGCAAATAAACTTTCTTGTAATTGTAAGAATCACCAGGACGTTTCTCTTTCTTTAGGTTGCCGCCATAATTTTACTCTTCTGCCGTCGCAAATTTTGAAATATCAAAGTGGAGTGTGAAGCGCAAACTTCTACGTCAATTTTAGCAAAACCCCGTGGTAAGCTTTGTGATACTCCGAGCCGTTTGAAGCCCTATATCCCGGACGGCAAGAATTGGTTCCACATCTCAGTTCATATGGCCTGCGTGAACACTTGTACGTGAAACTCGGCTAACTGGAATGAAGCAGAGGGAGAATCGTGAATGAAGCCTGGCTATCTCGGTTAGGCGATCACCACTGGTGGTTTTTTCAACATTATTGTCGCAGCTGGTTATGGCGAATTCGTAAAACGTAGGCCGGGTACTTTAAGTTACGGCCACCCATATTTCAGCTGGTTCACGGCCATGTAACACGGTCGCATTGGATAATATGCAACCGTGCTATCTGTATACTGGCCGGTCAATATGTGGGAATGTGAAATCTCCTATGGTAAGCACTCAATTATTGTAATTTTTGAGCAGCAAAATCTGGATGCCGTACACATTTTGCGGGCATCAGTGCGCTGCCGCAAAGGTCCAGGTAGGTATGAGATGAAACTAATGGTTTATCAAGTTTTCCGTCGGCATTCCAATCCGAGTGTTGTAGTTGCTTAGATGATGGCCATTGTTGATAAGGTCACACATGAGAGTTGAATAGACATTCAGCAAAAATTGTACGTATATAATCCATCGTGAAAACGTCCTTTTTGATTCCGGCTATGATGCTTTTGATGAAATTTTTTATTCTCGAGATTCCTGACAAGTATTGCGAGAAGCGTCATTTCTTGAAATTCGTTGGATGTTTATGCCGGGTGACCAAGCATAATAATAATAATAATGTTTATTCCCAACTGGTGGGTGGCATGCCGTCAGGCATGATCATAATGTAACAGTCAGAAAAAAATGACTGGCAGGGTTTGTGAGTACAGAGGATTGCTCGGAAAAGGGACAGTGTCATAAACAGTGGGCATTAATAGTAATAATAACTTGTAGGGAGCATGCCGATTGAGACATGATCGGGTCGTTGCAACCCGAACGTGGCAGGTAACAACTAACGGGAATGCTTATTACGAGAAAAGTCACCACGGTTGTGGGAACCGAAAAAAACGAGGACAAATGGCATGATGTATGAATAGTTCAGAAATGAGGCATGCTGAACTGAACTAAACTGAAGGCCGTTGTAGGCAATGAGTGACCTTGGGCGAGGTCACCAGATGCAAAAATGGAGATAAAGATTGAATAGTTCGATCTGGAGATAAGTGGCAATATTTGTCTCAAAAATATGGCTTAAATTGAAACTGAGTAGATTCACTGGTGTCACTGTTGCGGGCAGGACAGGTGTGAAGGGCAGTTTTGATGGGAAGATAGTGCCCATGCATGGGGCCAATCGAACAGCGTAAAGGAAATTGATCTCGTGGAAGAGGCAAACCAAAATTGCGGCGGGATACCAGGTTGGTTAAATCCGAACGAAAGGTTCAGCGGTTTAGAACGTGGCGGTTGGAGAAAGGTGAAAAATTTGTCTGTAGTTGCGATTCCAGGCTCGATTGGGCGAGAGATTGCGGTCGAGATTCTGAAGGCAATAGCTGCGGGAGTGCTATCAGACTGGGTACGGCAGTGTCGTGCCATCATTGCACTGACATACTTCGGTTTCTGGACAGCCCCGTAACGGTTGCCGCAATGGGACACGGGATACGCATTTCCGTGGCGGCGGGATCCGGGTTAGACGAAGCGATTGACACAGATAGAGTCAGGCCGATGCAGAGTAAGAAAAATTTTTAATCGGTGGGGGGACCATGTGAATGTAGACCACGGACAAGCCAGATTGAATGAATAACGGTTGTACGGGGAATTTGCGCAAATACAGCCGAAGTTTGAAGCTTGGGCAGACGTGGAATGAGGAAGGAATAGGATGAGAGCAGTAGCGTCTGGTGAGTGCCGGGAGGCATCAGACAAAACGGTGTCCAATAGAAAAAGATCTAAAAGGGGATGACAGCAAACTTAGTGAACCCAGGAAGAGGTGGATTTTGTTGGCTGATCTGGAAGCCAAGTACTAGCTTGGCCAGAGTAGGTGCCTAATTTCGGGAAGGTAAAGACTCAGCCGCCGAGGCAGGGAGGCTAGCCGTTGGACTAGTTGGAACAAGCTATTACGTGGTGAGGTTACATGGTGGTAGTGTTAAGCTCAGCAATCCGTTGTGCAAAGGGGGCGTTTAATGTAAACAAGGACAGAAGACAAATAATAAGCGGTTGGGCAACAGCTTCCGAGATCATGGATAAGAACCGTAGTTTAGTTGGAATCCACTACGCCAACTCAACAGGAAGGTAAGAGTATGGGCTGCCAGCCACCGGGTCACTACTGTCAGCTCCAAAAAACGAATGGTGCATGGCAAAGACGGCCATTAGGTGCTAGCTGTGACTGCTGGTAATCAGGAAACAATGAGGAATTTACGTTTTATGGGTATATGACTGCTTCAGAGATCGAGGGAAGAACGTGTGTGTTTCGTCTGGATAATGAGGTGGACTCGGGGTGGTGTAACTCAATTAGGACAAAGGTGGCAACTCCTTGCACGTCCATGTTAGGCGTGAGCGTCGCACAGTACCTTCAGACTACCCCATGCATATATTTGTTTAGAGAAAAACGAAAGGACCGCTGTCATTCGTTTGTATTCTTTGGTGTTGCCAGACAAGTGACAACCAGGACAAGTCTAATCCAGCTACAGACACAGCGCCGGTGCTCTTTTATTTTTTTCCCTGAATTACAGACCAGGGTCAGAACCACCGGCAATGGGCGGTGCACCCGTGCCACTGTAGGGGTAGCGAGAATACGAACGCACCATGGTGCAAAGTAACAGAGAGACTCTTCCTGCAGGGTGCACCCGTCCACCACACGAAGTTTTCATCCTTCGTGCATGCTATCAGATCTGCAGTGTGACAAGCCACCAGGCAGTCATGATTGCGGTTTGTGCAATAATAAATAATTCCAGCTACCAGATATTTTATCCGGTCGGCGGGAAAGCCAGACCAATAAAACGGCTCAGTCATTTCGAACAAGCAAACACCAAACAGCCACTGGAGGAGGCAAGTCGCGGAAGCAAATGAAATGGCAGTTACCTTTTGGGCCATGGGAGTGGAATGGAGATGTTCGGAGCCTGCGTACAATGCTAAACGACGATGAGGCATTAGTGTGAGCCGCCATGTCAAGTAGAGATGCACCACAGTGTTATGTGTGTGTCACTGAGTGGGCTGTGGAACCAAACAAGTATTTCATTCATTGCGCATCTTCAGACCCACTATTTTATGTGCGTGCAACGCACGTGGTCAGAGGATGCGGAATGATTCTGAACAGTGCGGAAACAAGTCTTTTGTTTAGCTAAAGTTAGCCAAATCGAGACAAAGAAAAGCACCAAACATTAAATAGAGCTGACAGAGTTATCCAGGGCTGGGACCAGGTGGGCGTTGATTAGAAGGACGGAAATATTACTAGCGGCATCGGAAGACGTGGGTAGGGTGGCTAGTAAAAGTTGGTAAGCCCGGGAAGGACAGTATGGAATGGACTAAGAACAGGGGAATCGAGAGTTTTCGGTTCGATGGGTTAGGTAGGACCAGTTAAAGATGTGTAAGAATAAGATGCTGGGACATACCGTGATTGGTACGGAGACAGCGTTTGTGTGGCGGTGCAGGCAGCGGGGCTCCGTGGACAAAGAGTTACAGGCTGGGTCGAGTAATCGTTTGTAACAGTGTTATCAACAGCATATGAGGATACTACTATATGTGACAGTTGAATAGAACTAGTGGGACTTAGGTCACGCAAGATGGACGGGCAGGTGCAGTGTTTACGAAATAGGACATGAGAGGGTATGACTGGGGCACTAAAAGGGCAGGAAGATCTGTCTTGTAGTACCTTAAGCACCGAATCGTGGGGGGCGGAGTTTACGAGTAGCCAAACTGGGCTGATTGGAGGTGATGAAATAAGAGGCTTATAGTAAAAGATGCAAGATAAGGGGAGGGTACAGGGTGCATTTAGGAAGCTAGTGGTGTAATCAAACTCTCTGAGAAGGGTGGGCTCCGTTGGGGGTGAATAGGAATCCCCTGCGCTGGTTATAGTGGAGGGGGCTTTAGAATATAAAGACAAGAAACAGTTAAAGGTCGTAGAGGTGTAGTCGCCCGTGGCTTCGGAAAAGATGGGGGCTGTGGTGGAGTAGGTAGTTGCCGAAAAAGGATCCCAGGCAAGTAATACGCGGGTGGCCAGGGGGCGGAACTTAATTGGGGTTAAGATTAGGTAATAGCAGCTGTGGTTTAGAGATCCTGCCGAGGGACTATGTTGCACGGTCTGAGCGGTTATAGATGTGCTTATGTGGAATTCGGGGTTTAGTCAGGTTTGTTGACGAAGTGTGAAGAGCAAGTCCTCGGGATTTAGTGTGAGAGAAGGCGTTACGATACGAGGCTTTGACAGCAGGTGGTTGAGCCTGAGAAAGCGCTTTGGTGGGGAGACACGAATTGTCATTAGGTCAGAAGGTCTGGAGGAAGAACCTGTACTGTCATTCTTGACTGCAGCCTCAAGTCCGGCCTGATAAGATACCGTTTCTATGAAATCAGCAGTCACTTTTGTTGGCCTGATGGAGGTCAGAGATGACATAGATGGGTGCCCAAGGGTAGAAGTGGAGGGCTCATGGTCATGAGCGTGGGGTGCAAGGCTTGGAGCCAACAGGCAGGTTTGTGCGACACGATGGCACGAGTCAGCGCCATAATATGGCGAGCTTAAAGGATCATTGACGGAGTGTTGGGAATTTGGGAGTAATACGTCAACTACAGCATCATTAGGGGCGGTTGGAGGCCCGGCTGGCATATAACCGGCTTTAGTGTTGTCGGGGGCGGCTGGGGGCTCAACAAAAATATATGCGAGTGGATTATATGCTGGGTTGATTGGCAGACAGCACACTGTTATTTGAGTCGGAGGGTCCTCGGCTGTTACTCGTGCACTCGTCAACGGCAATCCGGCTTGCGTGGTTGCCATTGTTCGCATGTGAAATCTGCGATTGAGTGACGCCAAGGGCATCGATTGCTGCAGATGAGTGAGGGGAAGAGGGATCCGATTGACAGCCTTCAGTGGTCGATTTTAGGGATTTGGGTGGTTAACGTTTAGTAAGCTGTCTTTGCAGTCGAGTGCGAGCAGCTTTGACCTTTACTGTTTGGAGTTTTGGGGTGGAAGAGAGGGGGCCTGGGATGCCAGTAGGCGTGAGGCATCGTCTTCGTCATTGAATCGCAGCAATATTGGGCAACACAAGAACGGTTTAGAATTTCCGAGTCGTCGAACTGCGCAGACAGTGTCAGGTATGTTACATGCCGTCAGGAGGGCAGCTTTCGTGAGTTCAAGGGGCATATGATCAGGATTATTGTATATTAAGACCTGGTGACGGCACTCCAAACGCTGACAAATCTCGGAGGCAAATGTGTCAATGAGAATCGTCGCTTTTTAAAGATTTGACGGATCACATGCTGCGCCAGGAGTCAGAAGGCAAGCAATTGGCCGTATGCTTCGGAAGGAAGCTAGTTCACTTTCCACCCTGTGCACACAGGCTCTGAGATTAGCCAGGTCTGTGTGAATCCGAGATTCTTCTAGCAGGGGTGAGGGAGGAGGGCTTTTGAGTGGTACGGGAAGGGACATGTCGGTTAGTACGACCGAACAGTCTGAAGTGACTCGAAGTGCTCTGTCGACCGACTTTGAAGAGTGATGGGACTGAATGCTAGGCCTTTTGGTAGGGCGGCGCTTCTTTCGACACAATGAGGGGACAGGTGATGGGGATTCGGGGTCTAAAAATCGCCTAGAGGAAGATGGGAGTAGTGTCATGATCTTAACTTATCAGGTGCACGCGAACTTGAGACGCTAAACAGATACGGGAGATCACAGCTGAGTCCGTTTACAAATGTGAGCACGAGTGCTTGGACTCAGTGCCTGAGAATTAAGCTCCTAGTTTGTGCGAGGGTGCTAATATGGTTAAATATAAGATGGTTGCGAGTTATGGCGCAGACGGTAGAAGTGTGTTTCCTTGTGAGCTACGGGGCCAGTATCAATAAGCAGAAAGCCGTCGTGGGATTGGTATTGGCAACCTTTGACGTCAAGAAAGCTGCATCAAATGGGAAAGAGTCAGAGAGGGTGAGTGAAGTTATTGAGGGAACACTCTAAATAAGCGAATAATTGGTGTACAATATCGACTTAAAAACGCTACGGGCAGGCAGAGGTCAAAAAAATATTCCTCAACGCTTGGCCTTGAGATTCTAGTTTCGCGGCAAAAAGACGGGCAGGACAAGGTAGGAGGCGAAGCGGGGGAAGCGAGGAGGGGGAGCGTGAATAAATGATGTTTCCTTTCACAGCAAAACCGCCAACTCAAGTGTCTGCCACTAGGTTTCTCGTACTCGGTCCTGAATTCAGCTCTGATTTCTGTTAGATCCGGCTAGCCAATCCTGCACTACAGTCCAATGAAATATTGCGATTTTCTGCTCACGATACACATCCCACTATAACTTCTCGAACTTGAAACTGTGCAGTACGGTGTCAGTAAACCAGTGCTTTATTTACTCATGTGAGTTTAAAGTCAAAGAAGAGGAAGCGATGTTAGCCAGCTACTATCTATTCTCCCTCCACCTGCCTTACTATTGCCGGCATATCGCTCCAGAGGGGCCGTTGCACAGACTGACCCAGTGCGCAGTTTGGCTGTATTCATGACTAATAATCCGGTCAAAGAAAGATGTTTGTTTTTGGCGTGCTTTCCAGTTTTACTGCGCTTCGCTGACAAACAGTCCGTTTTCAAAGCGTTGCAGTCTGTGTACGGGAAAAAGGATATTCCGTCCTCTCTTTAGAGCATACCGCCAAAGGACAGATGGAGTTCCTTTTACTGGGAGTAGGTCAACTTCCAACACTTTCTGACATGCACAGTTTGCGATTGCCGCTGAGTACTTCTCCGTGTTTGGCGTCAGATTAGGTATCTCTGCAGAGCCGAAGTATACAGAATAGCAAGTGTCAACGTTTGATCTCAAGAGTGCAGGACGGTCTTCCGTTTCGCCCCTCTGGCGCATGTGAGGTCCCGATATATAAGGCCCTATCATAAGCTGTTTTGTCAATGTGGCGAGAATGAATAATCGTATGTCCCTCTGCAACAAGAGCAAGGCTGATGAGTGTTAAATGGACGAAGGCTGCAAAAATCAAGCTAAATATTGCCTGTCTAAAGGCTTTTAAACTAACCGCGAGAATTCATTCTCGGGCCCAACCTCTTCATTGTTTCTACTTCACAGGGGCGCTGGTATACAAATGCACTTCGAGTGCGGCACAATAACGTATGGGGATAAAATTACTGTCGGCTGATTCTCGGAGGCTGTTTGGTTAACTTTAACAGTCTAAATAATTGCATGGTAGAGAACAGTGGAAGATGCCTCTTTGAACCTGTTATCCCTGGTCCGTTGTAGGGTAAGTGTAGCCAGTTAGGTGTTCCGCTCAGTATTTGAGCGGGGCGGGGCCGGGAAAGTGTTCCACCAAAAGGAACAGATTGACAGGGGATAATGAATTAGGTAGACTTGTCAATGGGTATCACTGATCTGCACCAGAGAAGGGCGACTCCGTGTTGTTCCTGACAAAGCGTTAAGCTCTTGGTGAGTAAGGAAATGACACCCTCCGAAAGCAGTTGTTCAGGTATGTGTATTTGGCTGCGCACTGTCGCAATAGTTCGAGGTCAGAATATCCAAGTTTTGCTTCTGCGGGTTTATAAGCTTGTTTGTAAGGAGCACCGAAACAAAATAAAAAGCGGGCCCCGGAGTGTCAGTTTGGGGGACAATTGTTATGGAACGACTCACAGACCCACTGAATTGGAACGGCACTTGGACCAGGTAGACAGATAAAGGAATAATTAGAGGGCAATTTACCGCAGGGAGAAAACAGGTCGTAATACACGGAAAACTGAAAAGGAAGCGGAAAAACACTGACAGAAATTTCACGAAATGGAAAAAGCAGTCAAGTGCGCATGCTAACATCTATTTAGTAGACGGACACTGTGGCTTTATGGACGAATAGATGGTCCACGCTAGCGCAACACGGACGCGGCAGGTGGAACGTCTCACCGTGCTTATGACTAGCAAACAGCAGAACTCAGATAACACTCCAAAACACAATAGGTTATTTCCCAACTTTTAGGGAGTATACAAATTTAGGCATGGTCGGATTGGACGTGGCGGGGAATATTACAACCGAGGGGAAGGCAAAAGTAAGAAACACGCTTAGTAGTGATAACTGATAATAAAAATGTTTATTACCAACTTGTGGGTGGCATGCCGTCAGGCATGATCATAATGTTACAGTCAGAATAAAAAAATGACTGGCGGGGTTTGTGGGTACGGGGGATTGCTCGGAAAATGGACAGTGTCATAAACAGTAAGCATTAATAATAATAATAACTTGCAGGGAGCATGCCGATTGAGGCATGATCGGGTCGTTACCACCTGAACGCGGCAGGTGGCAACACAACGGGCAGGCTTATTACGTGAAAAGTCACCACGGTTGTGGGAACCGAAAAAAACGAGGACAAATGGCATGATGTACGAATGGTTCAAAGATGAGGCATGCTGAACTGAACTAAACTGAAAACCGCTGCAGGCCATGAGTGACCTTGGGCGGCCGAGTAAATGGCAGGGTCACCAGATGCAAAAATGAAGATGGAGATTGAAGAATTCGATCTGGAGATAAGTGGGAAGTTTTGTCTCAGAAATATGGTTTAAATTGAAACTGATAGACTCACTGGTGTCACTGTGGTAGAATGGTTAGGTGTGAAGTGTAGTTTTGATGGGGAGATAGCGCCAATGCATAGGGCCGATCAAACACCGCAAATGAAATTGTGGGAAATTGTGCGAAACATAAAACTAGAACAGTGAACCAACAACCATTTCTGTGACGAGACGGCTTGATTTAAACTAAAACTGAGAACTGTTGCTGACCATGCGTGACCCTGGGCAGTTGAATTATTGGCCAGGGACACGGAAGCTGCAGGTGTATATGATGAGAGAGAAATTCATGGCAGGACTAAATGGCGGGTTTGGTCTCATAAGTGCGGTATACACTGCAAGTGGGTAGAAACATTGGTTTCGCTTATGTAGGGAAGGCAAGTGCCAAAGTTACCATGGATCGGAAGCTCCTGGTAAGACACAGACAGAATGAGCACCGTGGGTAAAAGCAGTAGATCTGTGGAAGAAAAAAATCTGACATTGTAGTGCAATATTAAGACGGTTAAATTCGAGTGAAGGGTTCAGTGGATTAAAATGAGGTCGTCCAAGAGGCGATTGGGGCCAGGTAAACCTTTTGTTCCTATTTACAGGTGAATGTCCAAGAGGGCGAGAGGGGACAGTTGAGCGTGGGAGCCCAATCCACTGGAAGAGTGGCAGGTATACGAGCGCACCATGCTGCAATGCAACAGGGAAACCCTCCCCGCAGGGCGTACCTGGTAACCATACCGGGTTTTCACCCTTCGAGCATGCCACCAGATCTGCATGGTGGCGCGCCAACAAGCAGTCATACTTATGGCCTGTGAATTATGAAAGAACTCCATCTACTACATATTTTATCCCGGAGGGGAGGCAAGCCAATCCAGTAAAATAACTTAGTGAGTTCAAACCGGCAAATAGCATACAGCCACTGGAACAGGTAGGACGCGGGGGAGGCAAGTGGAACGTCAGCTGCCACTGGGAAAACGGGAGTAGAATAGCAATGCTCAGAGTGTGTGCATTATATTTAAATGTTGGTGAAGCGTTGGTATAAACCACCACTTCACCCAGAGGCATAACGAAATGTTATGTATGAGCAACTGAATGAGCTGTGGAGCCAATCAAGAATTTCATCCATCGAACATCTTCAGTCCGGCTATTTTTTATGTCCATGCAACACGCATTGTCAGAGGATGCAGTACGGTTCTCATGAGTGAAAAGCCGTGGATTCGTTTTGTTTTATATGAAGCAGAGCTTCACGAAGCAAAGCATTAGACATCTAACAGGGATGACAATAAGTCAGGGGTGAAAGCTTGAGTTGCAGAGTTGCGGATATTATAGAGAAGGCGTGAAGAAAACCCAGGGCGGGAGTAAAAAATGTAAGCCAGTCAGTGGATTTAGCGGTGCAGGAGGTCTATCTAAAAACTATTGCGCCTCAGTCATAAAAGATCCAGCACAAGTGACAAACAACACAAAAGATATGCTAGTGCGGACGACGCCGAAAAATGATTTAGTAAATGAGCGCGGCACATTCTCCATAGCAGTCTGGTATTCATGTGAATACTGCGAGATGAATCCAGGCCTAAATTTCAGAGCGGTTCTTATAAACTGCCTAAAGATGGTGATTAATCATGGTTTGCTGCGGTGTGAGCGGCGAATGAAAGCGAAGACCTTGCGGGTTTTAGTCACTTTGTACCACACATGTTAGGAAAAGCTGAAGCCGCAAGGGTGACTAGAACCCAGGTCTCCCACTTCAGGAAGATTAGGATTCGACAGTTGGTTAAGGATAAAGGTCCCGGGAGGAATCCGGAATTGCCACAAAAGGGTTTGGCACTTTGGAACAGAGAATAAAACGGAGAAAGATGACCAGAGAAAAAAGTATCCAGATTAAACTGATTGCAAGTACCAAAAGCTAAACTGCCATATAAAAATGTTCGCTGTGAAACCTCTTGATGTCACTGAAACAGTCAGTAGCCTTTGGACGCGAAAATGCACTCGCGCTTTGCTGAGTTGCCTTTTTGACCTTACAGCCGACAGGACCCACGTCAAGAACTTACACAAGCAGCGGGAATGCGAAGACTTGGAGGTTAAATGCAGATTTGTTTTTTATCATTACATCTTTCTCCTATATTTTTATCACCAAGCCCAGCAAATCGGATTTCAACTAAATTTACACCACACGCTGCAATATCTACTGCACTGAGCACTGCTAATGGGGTAGTGTCACATGGCTTTTTTCGTAGAGGAACGCTCAATTGCGCTTTGCGGCAGGTTTGATGCGCTTAAGCGCACTAAAACTAAGCAGGCGTGGGTAGTATTTTGCCCACAGTTTCGACAGGTGTTGTCAGTATACACATATTCGAGGGTAGACAGACCATGCAATTCCCCATACTACTTGCCGGACAGCTGCAGGTTAAACGAGCGCGTGTAAACACGCAGGTTGCCCAAGGAATATCAGCAATTTACGTTCTTCCATAACGCTTTTTCTGATTTCGCTAGCCCCTTCTTGGCGATCCCGTGCATTGCAGATCACACACACTGTTCTCCGTATTAGACAAATAAACTGAATGCGTCCGTATGCTGTTTCACTTGTAATTCTGGTGATTTCTTGATTATCTAAATAAATGTACGTAAACTGACCCTTCCTGACGACTTGTGTTGGTGTACCCTTTTGGATAAAAGAGTAGCCTACTATCTACCGGCAGGGGCTATACCGAGTTCATTAAATAGTCCGCGGGTGATACGCAAATGTTGGCATGATTACATGGTTACAATGGGTCATGAAATCGCTTTGGCTTTGTACATTTTTGGTCATTACAACGGTTTGGTCAACAAATGGCAAACCCAAAGATGACATATTGATGTTGGTTGAGCATGTGGTGGTTGATCTGTTCGCCGAGCTTGGCAATCGGTTTGCAAACGTTTCGTCCCCAGTCGAGGAGACATCGTCAGTGCGCAGTTGGGTGGGTGCTTCCTCCGTGACTAGCTGCGTTTATATAGTTTTTGAAGAGTATCCAATATCCTGTCACGTGACTGGCTAGTTGGTATATGCCTTCCTTGTAGTATTATTGCCGCGATCGGGATTTGAGCAGCGTTGTGGTCCATAAGCCTCGTATTCCATTGGTTGGTTGGATGGCTGTTTTTGGAGTGCTTCAGGTCCGTTTTCGATTGGTCCGTTCTCGGTTGGTGTTGCGTTGTGGTCTCCCTCCCCAGAATTTGGTTGGTTGTGATGGCGGTTTCTATTCTTGGTAGTTTCCTTACTTCAACCTGATTCAGCCTGGTTGCTTGTTTTAGTTTGTCCGCCTCTGCGTTCTATAGTTCCGTAGCTCTTTTGCTTGCAGTAGTCGATAGACTGGGTCAATTTTGATGTGCTTGTTGATGGCCTTTTCGGTGGAGCGCCATGCTTCTATGAAGTCACGTTCTCTCTTTGTTCTTGCTTGAGCCAGTATGTGAACGGTGCTCCAGTATAACTTGTGTCCATCTTGATCTTCGTGCACGGGGACGAGGAAAATTTGGTCGTGCTTTTTGGTCGCAAGTTTGTGTTGATGTATTCTGGTAGAGGGCTTCATTACTGTTTGTCCCACGTAGTGTTTGCCTCCGTCTCCGCAACCCCTATCTGCATGTCCCAGAGGGGTTTTATTAGCAGCTCTTACATCTGATTGATCAGCTACACGGAGGTTAGTTTTTGGAATATGATGAACGTGCCACTCTTAGTTTTACCAGTTTTTCTACAAGTATTTCTATTCAGATTTTCACACTTTTAGGAGGTCGTGGTAATAGCATCAGCCGATCTTTTCCAATGGAAAGCATGACGCCATTCATCTGGAATCCGTCAGAAAGAACAGCCAGATCGCCAGAAAACACATTCAACGATGGCTCTTCATCAGTTCAACCATGCGCTTTGTCGTTTTCTTTGGCTGGATGTCGTAACAGCTTGGCCCGTACTTGTGCAGAGCGCTGATTATGAAAACTTGGCTGTGCACAAAGAATGTGGAACAGGTCTAGGCAATGCATATGTTAAGATTAAGTTTGCTGTGGTGGGAGGGGTAACCTATGAATATGAAGAAAAATTTTACACAAGGTAGCCACGTGGATTGATGTATTACTCGCCCGAATGCTCTAGCCTAGGTGCTAGGCGTCTGAGAACAGTTGTGGAAGCACCAAAAACTAACTACTATTATTAACGCGAGTTCCATCATGCAGTGCTCAACCCGACGGTATTTGCACTGTTATTTACGTGTGTCAACGTGTCTGATATCCCGTTTAGCGGCATATGTCGTCTTGTTGTAATAAACACGAAGAAAATAGCTGTCGCCCCTGGAAATTCTAGCTAGTCACAATAGTAAGTGGTACACATCTCATACTTGCACAAGAGCCCGTTGCTGTGCTGGAAGGCCTATTAGATGGCAAATTCATGATTACTGGCACGGTATATGCACCGTTTCAAACACCCGTTTACTTTCTCAAGACAGTTACCAGTCACATATTTAAGGTGAACCGAATGCAAAGTGCATGAATGGCCAAAGTGCGAGAGATGAACAGCCGGTGGGCACTCAGAAACGAGACAATGCAGGAAATTTCGAAAGCACGGTGAAGTCTACGTGGATTTTATCCAGTTAATATTTTCCTACTCTGTTGCGCTATTAAACTGAGTCACGTGGTGTGATATTTGTCAGTTGGGTTTGTGGATGATGTTAAAAAAATTTGACACGTTGGTGGACCGTGCGTCCCCCTTAGTGCCTTTATGTGCGCAAAAATCGCACAAAGTTACATCACAGCTACATTTGTGACAGCATTTCACACAACGCGGAAGCCCCAGTGCCGCTGTCTTTGTCCAGTATGTCCTTGAACGAACCCGACATTTTATGCAGAGCCGCAGGGTGCTCGCCCCTGACAAAGGCATACATGACGGCCTGTCCGATCCCCTTGCCATCCGTTGCAAAGAAGGCGCATATCTTGATTAAAAAAAACGCTTCTGAAGAATTCACCCGAAACAATTCGTGCTACACGTGGCAGCAGTCTACAACGTCTGGAAAAGGTCGAATGAGAGCTGTTGTTTGTGTGCGGGCAGAACACACATGGTCAAAAACGGTCATGTTCCGTCATGGGCACATGGCCACGTTCCAAAAGTTTTACGAGTACCGACAGAGGGTCATTTAATTCAGAATGCAAAAGGCAACAATTGGCCTACTAAACAAAGGATGTTGGTACCAGACTCAGTGGTTGTAAGTATCTTGGGTGGTTACAACTTTCCCAAGTTTATCCGTAACGCATCGCTGCACCCAAGATATTGGAGCCTCTTACTCCAGCAGTGCATTGCACTCTTAACTAACCGCACTTCGGGCGTTGGCTGACGAGCACCCAACAAAAAACTTGCCAATTGGGTGGTTGCCTTCCTGGCGGTAGGACGTCACACCCAGGGTGTCATCATGCCAGGCAACCGGTACAGCGTGTTCTGTGTCATAAAATTCCACCAATTTTACTACATTCAGCGGATTCCCTGGCTTGGCTTTGTCTGGCAGGAAGAGTGCTCCAACCGAATGACCTATCATACATGAGCCACAAATGATTGATGCTCTTTGGCCTTACGCAGGCAAGGACGACGTGGATGTCATTTACATATTCCTTCAAAGAGTTTTCAATTTCAAAAAAGATTAGAGGCGGAAAGGCCTTCTTTTCCAAAACGTTTACGGCCGCCCTCACAGACTGATAAGCTAGGCTATGACAGTCATTGCAAATATGAACTTCGCGCTCAGTGTAGGCTCTGAGTGCGTTTAGGCAAATGTAAAACATCCCGATTTATGGGGAGCATTTGATGTTTCGAATTAATGTAAAGTTTTCTTTATTCAATCTAGGATGTCAGAGAAATTTTGGGTGTGTCTAAGGATCGCCAATAAGTGGTAACGAATTTGGTGGTTCTAGACTTTGGTCGTGGGTAATTCCTGGGGATTGCAGTATGGAATGCTGAAGAATCATAACAAAAATTGCTCTTCTAATAGTCCACCCCTAAGTTTCGCAAACGAATGAAAACTTATCCACACCAGCCACCAAAAACCGAGGCAGCAAATATTACTTTTGACAAGGATTTAATTTTTGGACCAGTGGGATCATGGTTAACGAATTTGAGCACATGAATTTCGACGATAAAATTCTAAACTAGACCTGGTGCAGGTTGGTCCTCGTAGGAGCATCCATGTCTCAGGGAGTTAGACAGACAAATTTTCCATTTGATTATTGTGACAGCCGTGACGAGGTTTCCTTGGCCCAGAATTAGTTGGAGATTACAAATAGCGGATGAAGCTGACAAACACGATAGGAAGCTAATTTCAAAGGAACCCGTGTGGAGGATTTACAAAACGCTTGGACCTATCCAGCAACATGCAGCAAGAATTCTGTGAGTAACAGGTAGTAGAAACACGTGGATTAAAAAACTGAACTGACATCTGGTTACACGAAAGAGCAAGTTAAATGGCACAAGTATACGGAACGCTCAAAAGACGATATTAGGATCGGCAGGAGCAGGTAACTGTGATGCAATATAGCGTTTTGGGAGCAACAGAGACCGTATAACCAGTGACAAGCGCCAGGATAGTGTGACTGTAAATATGCAGTACGCATGGGTTAAAGGGCCCATGAGAAGCAGTAGTTCAGGGACGTTTTTCACAACACAAAAGAAAACTTTTCTAGAGGAGCGGGCACTAGGTGAGTCATATGGCTGGGTGAAAACTTGTACGTGAAACTCGGCTAACTGGAATGAAGCAGAGGGAGAATCGTGAATGAAACCTGGCTATCTTGGTTAGGCGGTCACCACTGGTGGTTTTTTCAACATTATTGTCGCAGCTGGTTATGGCGAATTCGTAAAACGTAGGCCGGGTACTTTAAGTTACGGCCACCCATATTTCAGCTGGTTCACGGCCATGTAACACGGTCGCATTGGATAATATGCAACCGTGTCGTCTGTATACTGGCCGGTCAGTATGTGAGAATGTGAAATTTCCTATGGTAAGCACTCAATTANGCATCAGTGCGCTGCCGCAAAGGTCCAGGTAGGTATGAGATGAAACTAATGGTTTATCAAGTTTTCCGTCGGCATTCCAATCCGAGTGTTGTAGTTGCTTAGATGATGGCCATTGTTGATAAGGTCACACATGAGAGTTGAATAGACATTCAGCAAAAATTGTACGTATATAATCCATCGTGAAAACGTCCTTTTTGATTCCGGCTATGATGCTTTTGATGAAATTTTTTATTCTCGAGATTCCTGACAAGTATTGCGAGAAGCGTCATTTCTTGAAATTCGTTGGATGTTTATGCCGGGTGACCAAGCATAATAATAATAATAATGTTTATTCCCAACTGGTGGGTGGCATGCCGTCAGGCATGATCATAATGTAACAGTCAGAAAAAAATGACTGGCAGGGTTTGTGAGTACAGAGGATTGCTCGGAAAAGGGACAGTGTCATAAACAGTGGGCATTAATAGTAATAATAACTTGTAGGGAGCATGCCGATTGAGACATGATCGGGTCGTTGCAACCCGAACGTGGCAGGTAACAACTAACGGGAATGCTTATTACGAGAAAAGTCACCACGGTTGTGGGAACCGAAAAAAACGAGGACAAATGGCATGATGTATGAATAGTTCAGAAATGAGGCATGCTGAACTGAACTAAACTGAAGGCCGTTGTAGGCAATGAGTGACCTTGGGCGAGGTCACCAGATGCAAAAATGGAGATAAAGATTGAATAGTTCGATCTGGAGATAAGTGGCAATATTTGTCTCAAAAATATGGCTTAAATTGAAACTGAGTAGATTCACTGGTGTCACTGTTGCGGGCAGGACAGGTGTGAAGGGCAGTTTTGATGGGAAGATAGTGCCCATGCATGGGGCCAATCGAACAGCGTAAAGGAAATTGATCTCGTGGAAGAGGCAAACCAAAATTGCGGCGGGATACCAGGTTGGTTAAATCCGAACGAAAGGTTCAGCGGTTTAGAACGTGGCGGTTGGAGAAAGGTGAAAAATTTGTCTGTAGTTGCGATTCCAGGCTCGATTGGGCGAGAGATTGCGGTCGAGATTCTGAAGGCAATAGCTGCGGGAGTGCTATCAGACTGGGTACGGCAGTGTCGTGCCATCATTGCACTGACATACTTCGGTTTCTGGACAGCCCCGTAACGGTTGCCGCAATGGGACACGGGATACGCATTTCCGTGGCGGCGGGATCCGGGTTAGACGAAGCGATTGACACAGATAGAGTCAGGCCGATGCAGAGTAAGAAAAATTTTTAATCGGTGGGGGGACCATGTGAATGTAGACCACGGACAAGCCAGATTGAATGAATAACGGTTGTACGGGGAATTTGCGCAAATACAGCCGAAGTTTGAAGCTTGGGCAGACGTGGAATGAGGAAGGAATAGGATGAGAGCAGTAGCGTCTGGTGAGTGCCGGGAGGCATCAGACAAAACGGTGTCCAATAGAAAAAGATCTAAAAGGGGATGACAGCAAACTTAGTGAACCCAGGAAGAGGTGGATTTTGTTGGCTGATCTGGAAGCCAAGTACTAGCTTGGCCAGAGTAGGTGCCTAATTTCGGGAAGGTAAAGACTCAGCCGCCGAGGCAGGGAGGCTAGCCGTTGGACTAGTTGGAACAAGCTATTACGTGGTGAGGTTACATGGTGGTAGTGTTAAGCTCAGCAATCCGTTGTGCAAAGGGGGCGTTTAATGTAAACAAGGACAGAAGACAAATAATAAGCGGTTGGGCAACAGCTTCCGAGATCATGGATAAGAACCGTAGTTTAGTTGGAATCCACTACGCCAACTCAACAGGAAGGTAAGAGTATGGGCTGCCAGCCACCGGGTCACTACTGTCAGCTCCAAAAAACGAATGGTGCATGGCAAAGACGGCCATTAGGTGCTAGCTGTGACTGCTGGTAATCAGGAAACAATGAGGAATTTACGTTTTATGGGTATATGACTGCTTCAGAGATCGAGGGAAGAACGTGTGTGTTTCGTCTGGATAATGAGGTGGACTCGGGGTGGTGTAACTCAATTAGGACAAAGGTGGCAACTCCTTGCACGTCCATGTTAGGCGTGAGCGTCGCACAGTACCTTCAGACTACCCCATGCATATATTTGTTTAGAGAAAAACGAAAGGACCGCTGTCATTCGTTTGTATTCTTTGGTGTTGCCAGACAAGTGACAACCAGGACAAGTCTAATCCAGCTACAGACACAGCGCCGGTGCTATTTTATTTTGTTCCCGATTTAAAGGCCGTCATATGTGTTTCCGATTCTCACTTGAACGGTTTTCGATAATTATGTTATTCCTTTTTTCAGCCCGTTTGTTAAACGTCCATTATGTCGTGGTTCGCTCATTACGGTTGCAAAGCGATGGGAAACAATCCAGCTAACAGAACGATTGTTCCATTTTGCGAAAAGTTGATATAGAGTGGGAAGGAAATACACTCAAACAGAACAGCCGAATAGGCACGAAGACTTTATAGGTGAAAAGTCAACTGATTTGAACTGAACTATGGTGGCTCTGATCTCTTATGTTGATGACCAGGTCCATTTAAAGCGTGGCAATGATGGAGAAGCGGAGATATCCGAAGTAAGGCAAAATACCGGTTTGCATCTAACAGTTACGGCGTACAACGGAACTGGATATACTCACTTGTTTCGTTGTTGGAGAGGAGCCGGGGGTGAAAGTGTTGGGTGCATGAAATGTTGGTAAGGCATAATGCCAGTTTGCTACCGTGGAAAACCACTGAATATGCGGACAGGACAAGGTAAATTGCAGTGAAGCAAAGAGGTACTTAAGTTCGAGAGACTATTCTAGCGGATCAGAAGGAACAACTCTCCTCGTTGGGGTCTGAATCAAGGTGAGCTTTTTTCTTATCTGACAGACGAGAACGTATAGTTGAAAGTATCAACAAGAGTCGCGCACGTCATGAAGCTGGACATGGTTGTGCTGTGCCATCGCTGCACATCACTGATATCCTTTGGGTTCTGCTCAGCCCAGTAACAAACATTATTCTTAAAATGGTTAGAAAAAGGATGTTTTTTCTGTGGCCAACAAGTTTAGGGTTAGGGTTGGGGAGGAGAACAACACAGGAAGAAACTGACCGGGGCAAAACCATGGACATTTATGAACCCCTTGTGGATATGTGATGATAGAAATTGGGATAAGAAGTAACATCCGCGACGCTTGAATCAGCTGGTGGGAGAGAAACAAACTGGTTGTGCTGGTACAGCTCGTGTGTAATGGAGGTATTTGATAGCATAGAGTATATTTGTGGGAAAAAACTAGAGTTTAGTAGTACTAGATAAATGTTGGTAGGTCATCAAATAAGCTTAAGCAGGGGGTAAATTGTGCTCTATTATGTAGGGGAGCGGTTAGCACGAGCTGGAGCAGTAGGGCGACAAAAAAATTTCTTGAAGAAAAAGAACAAGGACAACAGGACCTCAGGAAATGATACGTAACCTATGGTAGTACCGTATTATAGGTGGACGCTGAAGGTAAGAATGTGCTCCCCGGTCAACGTGCTACTCTTGTAATCCCCAAACAATCTGTAACGCAACAAAAAATAAGCAAGCTGGTGCCACTAGTGAAGACAAGTGCGACAGGGTTAGAAAGATTTTCTTGACCAACAGCTTCCATTTCATGAGGCAAAACGAGGAAGCTGTGCATATGGGCTATGCTTGGTTTAAGAGGTGAACTTGATTTTGACCAGCCCCAAATGAAAGGGGCGTCATGACAGCCTTGCAAGCCAAATAGTAAGAGGATTATTTATCAACTTGTAGAGAGTATACAAAGTAAAGCATGATCGGGCTGGTACACATTGGACGTGGCGGGCAACAACACGACAGAGAGGAAGGAAAAACCAAGGGGACATGTTTATCGTGTGATTAGTAGTTTTAAATAGCTGAAAGCGAAAAACTAGAACAATGGAGCATGTGGGATGAACAGTTCAGCGATGAAGCCCGTTGACTTGAACTAAAGCTGAAAACCGTCACTGACAACGAGTGACCTCGGACTGTTGAGTTAATGGCCAGGGTCAAGAAAATCTTAAGTGGATATGAGATTGAGAAATTCGCAGCGGAGATATAATGGCAAGTTTCGTCTCAAATGTAAGGTTTAAATTGCAATTAGGCGGGCTCACTATTGGAGGGAAGTTAGGTGTAAAAGGAAGTTAGGAATGGGAACGGGAAGTAGCTCTAATGCACAGAACCAAAAAAGCGCGGTAAGTAGAATCGTTGAAAATGCGGGCGAGGCGAAATTTGCAGCGCAAAACCGGGGCGGTCAGATACAAACGGACGGTTCAGCGGAATAGAACGAACTCGTCCCAGAGGCATTTGGGACCAGCTAAACATTTGCTCAAAGTAGCAAGTAACGGAACGAATGAGTAACGGGGGACAGCCGATAGTAGGAAGAGTATAACTGCGGGTGTGCCATTAGACGGGGTTTAGAAGTGCCATTCTAATATTGCACTAACATACTTCTATTTCTGGACAGCCCCATAACGGACGCCAAGATTGCAGTGATCCGACAGGAGAGGCTCACTTCTGTGGCAGCTGGATTTGGGCTGGATAAGGGGTCTGACACAAGTAGATTCAAGCCGATGCAGTGTCACAGGCAATTTCGATTCATCTGTAAGTACATGTGGACACAAAACATACTTGACGACGGAGGTACTGGGTATTTGGAACAGCTATTGTCGAAGATTGAAGCACGATATTATATACAAGCGTTTTATATATACAAGCGTATTCTCAGTTTTTCCCATGCACTTTTCACGGACAGTGGGATAGTTGTTTTTCACTCGTTTTCAGATCATTGCCAAAACTTCGACAACAAAAGTAAGCCCAAACCAGCAACTGCATGCAGACAACGGTTCATTCTAATGGACTCCTTAAATTTAAGGCAAGTCTCAGAGCCATCACCGATATGGACATTGAGGGGTTATCCACCATGTAGGTCTTATCCGTCTATCCCACAGGATTTTTATCCCCCTTAGATGCGTTCTTGGTGGGGAACCACTAAGTACAACTGATCGTGACTTGCGCATTGACAAAGAACTCTAGCCATTGGGTCCTCCATCCGGTCGAGGGAGCCGCAAGCCAGTAAAGTAGCCCAGTCCATTCAAACGGGCTGACAGTAGACAAAAGTGGGAGCAAACAGGCTTCGTAGGCTTCAGTGCGCTGCTGAAGATGTCTCCTCGAGTGGTGATGAAACGTTTGCAAATCAATTGCTAAGCTCGGCGAACAGACCAACAGCCACCTGATCAATTACCAACTAACGCACCCAAGCTACCAGTATTGCAACAAATTACCAAAGATCTAAAGAGTATGGCCAGTGGATAATGCAGACCACGGATTACCATCTCAATGCCATAGGTTAGACGTTGCTTGTGTGTGAAGTCTTCTCAGTCCATGGCTAAGTTAAACCTTAAGGACTCCCGTAAGTGCATCGAAATCCCCCAAAATTTTCATTTATAACGAGACGAAATTTTTCAAAACAGATACAGAAATGCACATCTGGATTAGAGATAGTTATACTACTTCCCAACCAAACAAGCGACTGAAGCTTGGTATACAAACCGGCGGTCTATTAGAAAACCTGATGCTACACAGACCGCACAGAAAGGAGCCTCTTAGCTAAAGACCGAGTACAACGCGCAAAAAACGGAGCTATTTTAATAAAAAATTCTTTATTGTCCTTAACCCTTCATCTATCAGCCGCCTAGGAGGCATCTGTAAGCAATTTGTTCCACACAGTGGAAGCATCCTGCGATGCCGAATGGATTCCAAACGTCTGTTGATGAAACATCGACGGTCGTCTGGCAGTGATCGCAAGATTCGTGGATTCACGGATTCACGTATAGACCAAGCTTCCCGGGTTGGGTTTGTTCTTGTCGTTCAGCGGGTTCTGTTAACTTAAAAGGCACAAGCAAAAAAAGCTTCACTACATAACGCCTTATCCAACCGTTCGCTGCTATTCTCGCCGTAAGTTGCTACTTTCCAACCACCTGTTTTTCATCACGATCTTGAAATCTTCCCGCTCAAGCACACCCAGATAATTCCTGGTGGTTTTGTTCACTTTCAAGTGTTGCGGGTAACGTCTGGGTACAAATATGAAGCGACAACTTCCCTCGTTTACACAGTTGTTGTAAGGTTATCCGCTCACACCTGACCGACTTCACGATACATTTGTGCAAGGCCAGGTGGGTCGAGCGCTGTACAACTCACGTAACAGGTGTGATTCCAGGAACCCTCGAGCAAAAACCGCCGGGTATCACACGAAAAGTAAAACATCATGACACCTTTTCTTGGTTAGCTGTTCTGTCAAACCAATGTGCTCGCTGCTTGCGTATGACTAGGTTTGGTAATCAGTTGGCACTTGCTCAACACTGCAATCCAGCGGGCGATGGTGGACCAATATAGTCCAAAGAAGAATCCGGTTAATAAAGGGCAAGGAACGGCCTGGCACTGTACGCATTGGTGCGTCAGCTGATCCAAAATGAAGAAGAGAAAACTTGACTTCACAACCAACGTCACGGAATGGTATGGAGTTTACGATCTGTTACGTAAGGAACATTGAAAAGACAGATGCTAGTAAACTGAGTTGCACAGTCAACGCGAAGCGGACGATACCCGGAAATTTTTGTCCGAGTCACATAAAACACAAGACGGCTCCGCATAAAATGTGGGCTTCTATTATTTGTTGGCGCGAGTTGTCAGGCGGATCGTTGTGCAACAAGTGAACATGGTCCGTTTCACTACGCAAGCGCTTGTCGGTAGATCAGCGGCTGCATCTTATTCTGGTCATTTATCACATTCTAA
The DNA here is from genome assembly GCA_004794785.1 of Opisthorchis felineus. Lineage (NCBI taxonomy): Eukaryota > Metazoa > Platyhelminthes > Trematoda > Opisthorchiida > Opisthorchiidae > Opisthorchis > Opisthorchis felineus. Next base: position 505,275 of record SJOL01009001.1, read on the forward strand.
ACTGCAGTGAAACTTGATGCGTTTATTATGGCCTATTGGCCTAATGATTTTATCTGTGGTTTCAAAGAGCATTGTACAATCCGGGCCTGAAATTTTTTGTAAGGATGGTAGCGGGGCTCGGGATAGCGTCACCGGCCTGCCCGCATGGCGTGCACTAAGGTCTGTCGTTCAGCATGTTGACCAAGTCTGGGATGACAAATACCCTTATAGGGTGAGAAGTAAGTTGGAGAATTAAGGTCAGTACAGAAAAGGATAAAATAAAAAAAGACGCAACTGACCGTGCACTTAAAGTAAAGCAGAT
>SJOL01009009.1:7539-59428 GCA_004794785.1 Opisthorchis felineus
GAATTATCTATAAGCCACACGACCGCTGTTGACTGGAAGAACTTTCTTCGCGAAGTTTGCGCCTGGCGGCTTTTGCAGACTCCAACAGTTATCGGCGGCCCAGGTCTACACGTCGAGATCGATGAAACGCTAATGTCTCGCCGTAAAAACCACGCAGGGCGAGTCCTTCCCCAGCAGTGGATTTTTGGAGGGATCTGCCGGGAACCTAACGAGGTGTTCATGTATGCAGTGCCAGATCGAACTGCGGCCACTTTGATGGACACAATCCAGGCCTGCATCGCTCCCGGCTCAATCATCATCTCCGATATGTGGGCATCATACCAAGGAATTGAAACGATGATTGACATGAATTATACTCATGAAACGGTTAATCATACCGAAAACTTTGTGGATCCAACGACTGGAGCTCACACATAAACCATCGAATCTCTTTTGCACGTCTACAAGATGCAGAATAAACGCCAATGCGGCACACACCGGTGTTTAGTGGACAGCTACTTGTGTGAGTTCGTTTGGAGGCAAAGGTAGCAAAAAACGGATCTTTTCATGCAAAGTATTAATGACATGTCCCAATTTCACCCTCTTCGACAAAAACTAAAATTACAAATTTAATATCCTCTTTTTTTCTAATCTTTTTTGGGTGGCGGGGGTTAATTTTTTGGCGGGGCTAATCTGAAAAAGATCCTGCACATCTTGTTGTGTAGATTCTCATCGGTATTTAGGATGTAGTCTGATGGTAAGGACGCATTTCGTGCGAAGAAGTGTCAACACAAAATTGGACTGAGAAGTTGCCTTTACTAATCTGGGTCTGGTTTTCATTTGCTGATACACCATGTTACAATAAATCAAGGTTCAAATCAGTAAACTGATGGATCACATCATCTGATAACAACACATGTTACGGTTTTTGCTTCAGTACCAATAGTACTGTCGGCACGCAACGTGATGGAGTCTCCATCATTCTGAATCGGTAACCTTACGAATGATATCATAACATCTATGTAGAGCATGACTCCTTGTTTGCAGATATTGGTTGGGTTCACACATTGTTAACCTCAGCTCATTTAGCTTACATATCGCTACGTCGGTCACCAGTTCAGTCCTAAATGTAAGCATCTCCACTGAATCAAGATTTCCTACCCACATCAATTACTGCCGACTAACTTTAACCTATCGGTATATTTCCTCAACATTCTGTTGACTTCCTAAATACCTTTGTTATCCACAGTACTGGGATTTAAGTGGGGAACTAAATGTTCCACCTCCAAGTATCCGTCATTTCTATCACTCGTTCCATGTTATTACGTGGTCTTTTTCGCCTATTTCATTGATGCCGGAGTAAAAATTATGGTATTTGAAGGAGTCCCAAATTCGTTTGATGCGTATGTTTTATCATATTTATTGTTAATGAATCCAGGCGAACATTGCATGCATCAACAAGAGCCGGTATTGGGAAAAGTCAGACGTACTTCGGATAAAGGAAATTGCTGATAGCGTTAGCAGACCATTAAAATTAGTGCTCACGATGCCCACACCTAGTGGCAGTTCAATTGTGACAGGGTTTGCAAATGGGCTGTTACATCGTACTACACTACTGAACGGCTACTACCAAGACTACTCAAACAAGTAGCTTATACTTAAGTCATTATTTCCACTAGAAATTCCTTTCTGAAACTGTTGACCCCCAAAACCTCCTTCAAGCATGCATCGGCATTCACAGCAGTATAAATCTAACAGACCAGCATCTCGGCTCGGCAGTTTTGTCTCAAAAGTTCCGTTACCAGTCGAGGTGATATCATCAGTGCTTGGTGTGATGCTTCTGTTCAAACCCATTCTGAACGCGCAAATTCTACACTACTGAATACAGGGTATCTCTGTCTGTGTGAGATTTGTGATACCATTTGCACTTGAGTGTTGTCAACGGATTTTGTTCCCATCCCAAAGCATTAACAACTATCGTTTATGACTAGACGTGACACACTATTCATAAGACTGTTGAAAACCGTTCGACAGCTCACGACCGATTTCGCCCCTCTTGGGGCTCCTCAGTTGGTCGCAGTCCCCGGTTTCGCGTCAACCTTATGTTCTTACATGAACCCAAACTGGATGGAATTCTCTAAATACTCTAACTTGCACACTAGTTCGGTTGTAACGGAAGGCCCAACTGAATTCCAGCTGAATCTATTTTCTATGATGGAGCATTTCAAACAAATTAGTGCTGAAGCTTGAAACCCGTGTCAAGCTTTCGCCTGTCAATCTGATAGGTCGTCCACATCGGTTGTACAAGGTACAGAAAACCATGGGTCGGTGGAAAACATGAATCCCAGTGGAAACCGACATTTTGATCAAGGTCCGTGTCGGCTGTCGCTTGTAGGGCGTACTCTAGGATAGATCGTACAACAATGCGAGCACCAAGCAATACAGTAGTCCTGATCGTCTGATCGCCTGCCTGTCCGTTTCGTGTACGCACAAAACTGTGGTAACATGTACAACAGACTAGCCATGTGCTCCCGTTCACTTACCAACTGCTACGAGGCCGGATAACTCTGTAGTGTTACGGACAAAACAATCAGTGAAGACTCAACAGGTTGGAGGTAGGCATATTTTCGGAGATGAAAACTCCGACGTCTCGAGAAATCTAACGAAACCTCGAAAGTGGCCAAACTGAAAAGTCACATGACTGTAATGGGGTATTCTTTTGTTATTGTTAACTGAAGGGTGGAAAAAAGAAATCGAGCCTGTGAAATTAGAAGGCGTATTTGTGACGTCGATATAGGTGGTGCAGCGATTCCACGTCTTCGAGTTAACACCACCTCTCTAACACGGTCGATAATTTTGGTCCCCGTTTGCTCTCTTAAGGTTCATTACCGGTGTCGCGTTTGCGAAAGCAGTTCTGTCTAATCTCGTATGCGACCAGCTTCTTTGGCGAATGCAGTTTTTACTGTCTAACTAACAGAGGTTGGTGAACATCCGTGTGTGCGTTTTTCCGCACGAATCTCGCAAACATGGCCAAAGTCAGTCTCATTGTGGTGATGACTCACACGAACCAGGTTTGAAACCATGTCTTTCCTGCACGTTTCCACTATTGGTGTCAACGATCGGCCCTCTGATTTGGGGCAGTTGAAGTGATTGGTTTGCAAACGGACTGATACGTCTGTCCTCCTTCCCCATGAGTACCCCAAATTGCGCTGCGTCTCAATGCTCGGCCACGATACATTTATCATCCCGCTATATAGCTCCATGAAGGGACATTGCGGAAGTTCATCCTCACGGGCATAGCCAATTTGGTGACGTCTAGAAAGAAAAAAGTTTACAGCTAACACCTTCGACCGCTATTCGCTCTCCTTCGGAAAGTGCCTTGTTACAATGCGGTTCGTTTGATTCTCAGACTCGCCCTAGGTGTGTGCTGGCATGTTCTACCCAGGTGACAGACCTACGGGGCGTAAGGAATGTGCACTTTTGCTAACTCACCTACTTGATAAGCTGATATCATTTGCCAGAAATGTCCATTATATTGCAGCCTTCAATCACTGTACCAACTGAATAAAATCGAAGCAGTTAATTCCTCCATGTAGCCTATTTTGGTGTTTCCGGCAGTCGAATACACCATTTTGAGCGTAGTTGACGAATAAAATGCAATAACCATGTGGTACATTCACAACTGTGAATCCAGCTTGATTTTCAGGCGCGTCCACATTCTAGCATGATATAACTTCCTTACATATATGATGACGGATTCACCGGAGGGAAAGTCCTACATTTTAGAGGGATTTAGGGAGGAAATTTCTTCCTGGAATCGAAGATGAAGAGGTGTTCTGATTTGACGAAAAGATATAATTTGGTTCGCCGGATGAGAGGTATAAAATCTTGGGTGCGGCCATAAAATGGTTGTGAAGACAATCAGCAGTAACCATTTTCTCACAATTTTTTTGGCTTTTCAACTATAGCTAACTCAGACGTACTTCGGATAAAGGAAATTGCTGATAGCGTTAGCAGACCATTAAAATTAGTGCTCACGATGCCCACACCTAGTGGCAGTTCAATTGTGACAGGGTTTGCAAATGGGCTGTTACATCGTACTACACTACTGAACGGCTACTACCAAGACTACTCAAACAAGTAGCTTATACTTAAGTCATTATTTCCACTAGAAATTCCTTTCTGAAACTGTTGACCCCCAAAACCTCCTTCAAGCATGCATCGGCATTCACAGCAGTATAAATCCAACAGACCAGCGTCTTGATGGGTACTACTGAACGGGTAGTATTTTTTCAGCATTTCCACAGAATCTAGACCACATGTGTTTTCTACTTAAAAAAACGAGTTGCTGCTGTTTTCGGTGTATCTGGGGTTCAAAGGTGGAAGCCACGGTCATATATCTTGCGTTATTTTGTACCGGTACATAGTAACCGTAGTAGTATCTCACCGAAAACAGATTCGATTTAACAGTCCTGAATCAGAAGCTGCCGGCAGCATAGTGGAGCGAGGTAACCGTACAAGTGCGGATCTGCATCTTGCCTAAGCAGCCGAATAAGAATGACTCATTCGAACGAGACAACAGGTGCTGCCACAGATCGATAGCCAACAACGCAACCGAGGCCTGAATAGTGTTGTGTTGTGAGACTGTTAGGGCAAAGACTCGCTAGAACGGCATCACATCCTAGGAGAGGTTCTGGTACGATCGGTTTGGTCAACGGAGGGTCAGGCCCCAAGAGAGTTCCCTGTGTGAAGTTTAGGAGCGTTGGCTTCGTTCATTTGCACGACGAAGGCCGATAAAATCTGCGGGTCAAATTTGACCTCAGTTGGTTGAAGTAGGCTGTATTTGTATACTTTCCACTATTCTAGTGCACGGCTTTCTTATGGTACCACTCTGTGATTCTCAGCTATTTTGCCTCTCCCTCTCAAGGTGAAGATTCCATATTCGTAATGCAGATAAACAAACCAGTGTGACAACCAGTGGTGTATTTGAAGCCAACTTTCTTTTCGATTTTGAAATGAGAAGTCCAAATGCATGCAGCATAACCAGTTAGACACACCTGTGGATGGACTCGAACCACCAACCTCCGGTTTAACCGGAAGGTGTACTGCAGAGTGAAACAGCGAATATGCTCGATCTTTGTCACAATTATGCAAACTCGTCACATGCTCGATTATGGATACTTTTAAATCACTTTCTCCAGCTTATAACAATCTCCATACTGACACCTTCACCAATACGACCAAGCAACTATTTACGTTAATAACATGAGGAGCAACTACTGTTTGCATGGAATAGGACTGTCACCGCAACATGAAACCATCTGAACTGGTTTCGAAGCGACATACTTGAAAGTTGTGTTACAGTTATAAAGAATGCAATCAGTTTCCCCGCCTCAGTAAAACCTACTGACAAGTTTGATACTAACTCGTCATAAAGGAGAGACCCACTTAACACAATCTCAGTTTGAAGATAACGGTTTGATCCCCAAATTTCGGCTAGCAAACTCAATACGTTCTTTGTATCTAATGAGGATCGTACACTATCAAGGCATGTAATCTGCTACAGTTGGATTTTGTCAGGTCCTTTATTCACTAATAGACCCGTACTCACCGAGCGCGGGGTCCACTTACATGCTTACGAAATTGGAATTACATCAGTTGGGAATAGGCCAGCCTCCTAATCGAGATAAACGGGGTAGCTTTGTTAGAGTTTCACACACTGCGTCATTTGTAATGGCTTAGACAATGTGCAAATTCTTGTTTTTTGTGTGCTAAGATGTCTGTTGCAACTACAGTTAACAGTTACTTCCCGGCCGCATTAGAACAACTGTCGTTACAGCGGAATGAGGCTAACCAGGGAGAGTACTTTCCAGCACTATTTAATCGAAAACTAACTCGTCACTGAAAACACAACCAGTCAACAAACATTTGAGTTTGTGTACCTTTTGCCCCTATTCGAGAGAGCAGAAATAATAGAAGAAAACGCAGGAGGTCATAAGAATCTTGCCTGGCTTGTTTGTCTTTATGCATCAGTGTGCTTCTCTGAGGTTGTGCTGCTGGTAAGAACGCGGCTGACGTAATATGAATGGGACTGTTTACCTAGGGAACGAAATACTTCTGGAATCTGTCATGAGAATCTTACAAGATTCTAAACAGCACAAAACTCTGTTGCCTGCTTTCCAATTATCCTCCAAGAACTACTTTCTGGGGATTACAAAGTGTCGCACCGAACCGTGTGCTTCCTCGTAGGTGGAAGAGTGCGGTGACAAATGTACTGTATGCTTTCTACACTGCCGTAATGAGAATTTCGTTTGAATTCGAGCGGCCACCGTGAGAGTGTGATATTTTTTTTTCATTTCTGCTGAAGCGAAAAATTCAAATATTCAGTGCTAGAACATGCGTGATTCACACATATCAGGGCAAAATGGTCAGGTGAACTTGTCATTCAGACACTAAATACTGGTGACTTTCTCATCTCTCTGGACTTAAATACGAAACGCTAAAAACGCCAAGATATCATTAAGACGTAGGATTCTACAACAACGAAAACTATGACAGCTCGAAAACTTTTGATCTGTGGTGCGTTGATTTAGCCAATCGTCCACCAGTATCGTCCTCAATAGTGATTGTTCATTGTTTCACCGAACAGCACTGCATGTGTGCTCCAGGCCGAAGTATCGGCCGAGCCAAGCCAAGTCTTGTTAAAAAGCGCTTACCAATCTAGCGGTTGAATGTATCAGCCGTACTTATGGCATAAACACCTTCAAGAGACCATCAACTGAAAAACCTGGCTCAAGAGCATTGGGAATGCCAATTATGATGACTGTTCCTGAGAAGTGAACCGGCCATTAGGTGAACCGGGTAGCACGTTTTCTTCCGTTCAGGAAGGTCTGTTTCCTCGAATGAGAAGGCAACTGGGAATTTTTCGCACATCCTCAATTGTCGCCTTGACGGTATTTCCATTAATAGGGCTTCCTGGAGGCTAAGCACCACAATGACACATTTTATCCATATTTAATTTCGGATGGCACTGTTGACAGCTTCTGGAGACCAATTACTCGCTCCTCAGCTGACCTGCCTGATGTCCCGAGAAGTGCGCCATCGCCTCGATATCAACACCTTGATCGCCGTTGCTTCCTGAGTCCATATGCGTTTCGCGAACTGGTATTTGGTAACTCCAGTAATTTGCAGTAAATCACATGTCATAGTACATGGTTTGTTGCGGGTTTCATGGGCCCAACTGATACAACTCACCCAGTGAAAAAACTTCAACAGTCGACAGTTTCCGCCTAGCGGTCGACAATTCATCACTCGCTCGTTCATCGTACTATCGCGGATCGTCTGTTCGCAAGAGTGCCAGTCATCTGTCGTGGGCACCGTGGTAGGCTTCAGCATTTCCATTTGCCAAAACAGCCCAACAATACTCCTGGACAGTGGACTCTCTCACCAGACGAATGAGCTGAGTATGATCACGTACGTCCTAATTTGTCAACGAAACTGTGTTTTGGAGTCATCGCCAAAGGCCTCGACAACGAGTAGACGCAAGGAGATTCTCCTGATCAATGCATTCGTTAAACACTTTGTGACAAGATGACTCCAATCAAGTCTCAGTTCCTAATGCTTTGCGTAATCTTCAACCACCTAACTCCTCAAACTGCTCCGACGCGTCTGTCAGCGCTGTTCATGCCTGGTCAGACATGATAGTTGATGTGTGCCCAGTATGTACTGGTGTAGTACCTTTATCTCTCATTTTAGGTGACTAGCGTACGATTTCCTATGCGATCAAACTAGACACTGGTGATCAGCTCTAGTGCGCGTGAAATTAGAGTCCAACAATTATTCCCTTTGGTTTATGGCAAAATAGCGTGATCACGCCAGAATAGGAGGACAGAAAACAGGTGAACAACGGATACAGACACTTGTATCTGCCAAACATTATTCAAGTCCGGTCATAATCACTTGTTTAAACGAAGTATTTAAGGTGTGTCCAGTGTGTGTGAATTGAGGAGGTGTAAACCTGTCCGTTTTGTATGCGGGCTAAGGTGGTTGCCTATGATTTTTAATATAGTGATAATCCCCTGGGAGAGGTCAGCATGAGGGAAGTATTCGGCTGCTCCTGGAGTTGATCGTTTCCCGGTACTACTCTCTACTATAACGTGGCTGACATGGCACTACCTTGTAGACTCTTATTACGAGTGACCCACTCTCCGAAGGGTATCCCTAGGTGGATTGCCGTATTCACCGTATTATCTCAGGTCGGGTCAAGGGGGTAACTGTATTTGGGCAGGAGGAAGTCAGTGAAAGTTCCATTCGCATCCACTCGTTAACATTTTACCTATCGTTATGCTGTTGAGTGGAACCACTCTGTATGAACTGAAAACTGTTTCCAGGCTTTTGCCCTATGAGGCCAATTTCATTTCGTTTGAAACAAGGACAACGGTTTGGGCATTTCGGGAAAAAAACATGTCCAGTCATGCTTTAGGTTGCCCCACTGACGGATCTGAAACCACGTTGAAAATAATTCCAGTTTCTGTGAGCAAATTATAGCTGAAGATAATTGCATTCTGTGTCTGATCGATCGTCAGGTCCTGACCTCTGAAACACTTCAAGCTGCCTTGAACCGAAGCTCAGATCAATCTTAATAACAGCAAAGAAGTGCGGAAGATACGTGTGTGAAAATAACAATACTTCCTGAAAGGTTTTCAAAGAGAGGTCGTAAAGGACTTTTATAAAATGAGGCCACGTGAAACTTCGTAACTCACTTCCCTCTCCAAACAGCAGTCATTTCCTTTCGACGGAAAACATAAATAGATCCTTCGGCAAATGATTAGCCAGCTTGGAATCAAAAAGAAACTGTTTCATTTTGCTCATATATTTACCTCCGCATTGTTGCCGCCGTCATGATGGCTTATTTTGAACCAGATGCGGAGGTTGCTGCCTAACCAACAACCCATTCCTTCTATTTCACCTCCCCGCACATCCCTTCTCTTCCCCTGCCCCTCCTATCCACACCATTTATGCCAGATCCGGAAATCCCGCAGCCAAGGAATGCAGACTGCCTCCCAATGGGATTTAGTCTGCTTGATAACTTTTTTATAGCTGTTCGCCTTTGGAATACTGTTGATGGTTTTCAGCATCTCGTCTGATAAAGTGGACACATGGAACTTAATCGATATTTATCGAGGTCGCAGCACAATATGTTCTTTGCCACATCAAACATCACCGCACTGGCGGACGCAGTCAGCGCAACAAATAAACAACCATGTGCTCTCATTCCCATTCAGCTAGCAAATCCTACGGTAAATTTCGGGTTGGTTACCACTTTCAGACAGAATTCACAAATTTCTGTCAGGGTGTAGTTTCGAAAAGTATCCGCACTTTTGAGACAGTTGGTGCCCAACGAATCACATAGCACGACAAAGCCTTTCTCTACGATCGTTGCCTCAAGCTTATTAGAATGGTTACTTACCAGTATTCTGACTGATAAAGGATTATACGTCAGACTGCGTCTATTAGGTCAGCTTTTTGGTAACTGCCTGGTATGCCTGCAGCAGACTTGTGCAACGTGCTATCGCCAGCTAATCATTCACTTCGTTCAGATCCAACCCAAGGAATGCTTGACCTTTCAGGTGTAGGAATCCGTCTGCACAGGAAAGACCCCTAATCTCAATTTTCCAGTTTTTGTAGTTCAACACATTCCTGAAACTCATTACCATACATAAATTCAGTTTGGTTGTGATACCTTTTCACAGGCCCTTAAATCACTGCATTGTACACAGGAAAGCGATTTGCCCCTTTTTAGAGTTTGTAGTCTACTTAAACTTAACCGTGTAAGTGTCCTTTGTGAGCTGATTTTGCCAGACAGCTCACAATTTTGCTGCGTTTGTGTAATGTGAACGCTACTCATGGTCTACATACGCGCCTGTTCATGAAAATCGCGCCCAAATAGCGCAAGTTGATAGAAATTAATGTGACAAAAGTACGCAGAAATCGTTTTTTTCCCAAGAGACTGAAGATGCTCATGGATATCAGGACATGAACAAAGCCCGATTCTACTTACTCAGTCCTCTTGTTTTCTATATCACAAATTCATGTGATGGCAGTCAAAAGTCAAGTGAATCCATGAAGTACATGAAAAAAAAGTGGAAGGAGAGTTATGGTCAGTGGGTCACTGATTTAACTAAGTCGGTCAGCCATCGGCAGTGGGAGCTGGAGCATCAGCACACCAGATCACTAACAGTACAATTTTGTAATCGATTCTCAGACATGTTCACTCTAGTCTCTTTGCTCATCATTATTTGCGATACTCTCCGGTAACCCCGACTGGCTTCTGGTGATACTTTTCTTCAGTGTTGCAGACAAAAATGGAATATGTGATCCGATACAGAGAAGGGGGTTTACACTACTGAAACTAACACAACCAGTTATACAGGGACAATACTCCTTTGGACCGATTAATCATAGGCACAGTTCCGACAAAATAAAGCAAGACGCAGGGAAGTATATTCCGTTGTTAGGGCACATACCGAAACGAAAGCAATTGTTAGCGCTTGAAAGATAAGCAGTACAGTATGCGTAACCGTGTATAAAATGCCGTTTTTTAGGAAAAGTGTAATCGAAAAACCAAACCGAAACTGCATTTGGAATCGGGAATGTTAATTCGCACCAGTATGAATAATCGCCGGGAACTTTCAGCAGATTGAAGAGTTACAACTCCCGTTTATCCTTACTAGTGTGAGTTGACTGGAAAGCGGTCTTTTACCCCCCAAGATAACTGTTAACCAGCCGCTGAACAGACTCTGGAGTGGACCATTTCCATGGGATCCCTGAGGCTTTTTTATTCATTCTGTAGAACACTGTCTTTTACCAGATCTGGCGAAAAAAAATCCGGCTGCATTTTGCATCTTCACCCACTGACGTTATATGGTTTAGTCATATAACCGTCGCCGAAAAATCCCAGATGCGAATCAAGAGGGGCGAGATAACTTAGGTTTGTTTCTTTTCCCTGTCTTGATCGTCATTCGCGTGTAAGACCCCCCTTTTCGTCAGACCTACTTATGGGGCCTGTCACGGTTGTCTATGCAAATGCACTTCTGAGTTGGCCTCAACAAATATCCGTTCTCGACACGAGCAGTGGAGCGATACCACTGCACCGAAAGCAAGTCAAGTGTTAGGTGAATCTTAATGATTCAGTTATCATGCTGACCAGCAAAACAAAAATGGGCACTAGTGATTTCCCTTCAGTAAAGATTCACCAGTGTTTGTTTTGGTATGCCTGTATATTTGTGCGCATGATCGGCTCGAAATCGATTTGTTGGCGAACAGGGCAGATGTTTCACTTGAAGTTGAATGGCGGTTGTCAGATAAATGCTTAGCTAACCACAAATTGTTATCTAACCAGCAATCCGATAACATATTTGTTGCACTTGCGTGTGCTATCACCGCGGAAGTAACCCAAATAACCGGTGCTGATCACAAGTTTTATTTTGAATTTTACTACGTCAATACTTCATCGATGTGTTCCGACAACACTTCTTTTCCTTGCATATACAGTATCCAACTGTCAAATTTCACCTATATCAGACCATAATTTATTTGCTATGGCCTTACTGATAGAATTACCACCCGCCCACCCCATCGAGAAATACTACTTGCACTTTCAAACTGAGTCGTTTCCATTCCGTCCATGGCTAAGGAGGCACAGCAACAACACCACGTGACTCCGCTACGAACGTGCCTCCTGGTGTAGTGATAGATGACGGAGGAGGTCACCAAAAACCTGGCATTATCGCTGACCTGGACTACACTGATAGGGTCAGAGACCAAAAGTGCATGACTGTGCACCGGTCATTAGATCCAGAACCGGGTGAATGGATCCGCGAAATATACTCATTTGCATGATAACTTGATTTTAACGGGAGACTCGACTGAATCTCAGCCGAACTTCTCGTTTATGATATTGCTCAACTGAATGTGTTGTACGGGGGCCGTCTCACGTTTCATGTGGTACGTCATTCAAGGCGGTTGCTGTCCAAGTTTTCAGCAGCTTTGTGAGCAGTGCTCCGCCAAGTGAATTGACACATTCACAAACGGCTACACCGCAAACACCGACCAGGCGAAGAGAACTGACATGCCGCCCCAAGTTTCCACTGGACAGACAGCTAATTCTACGTCGCAAACTGGAGAAAACAAGTGCCTGTATGCCATACGTGTACAGGTATATGGTTTGAAAGAATGCCTCACTCTGTTGTTGAAATACCCCTGAGATGGCATTCTGTCTTAACAAATTCCGGGCGCAATCATTCTGTGGGAGTCCTGCGCGGTCTTATGATTCCCAGCCAATGTCTAGATTGAAAATACCAATCTGGTTTGACCAGAGAGAAATGCTTTCAAAACCAGTGATAAATGGCCCTTTTACATTGAGATTCTTCTTGCATGTGATACAGTAATCCGAAGATATATTCTGCGACTTAGTCATACCTTTAAATCTGATGAACTGCTGATCTCATTGAACTCACAATGTCGGTATACACTCTTCCTTCTAGATAAGTCAAATCAGTGAGGTTCTACTTTCCAGATGAGTATTTACAATGAAACTAAGAATATGTGCATCTTGTTGTCCTATTTGAACAGTAGAGAGAAGGGGGTTCGGCCTGCAAAAGTCCTCCCATCAAATACATGTCTTTCGAGACTGGCAAGAATTCATTTGATCTGGTTGCGTCCGTTTGTAACCTCGACGTTCTCTGTGAGTTCAAACATTGTTAAATTTGTAAGAAGAGCCAGTGGCAAGCAAAAACCTATCTCAGCTACTAGCCGAAACAGTAAAGAACTGCACCTGTCTTTCGCCACTTGCATGCGCATCCAGCATGCGCTGGTGGAGTTGTGATGACATGCTCACCTTGTATGTCAGGTGACTGCAATTCGACTCCCGACCGGGCGAATGATAAACAGGGCTGACGAAGCTCGAATCCGAATCTTCCCCTTTTTGTTGCGGACCTAACAGGATAATTGCACCCGGACAAGAGGAGGACCGTCCACATTAGTTTGATGTGAGTCTGAATTCTACACCTTCCTCAACCTAAACTATACTAACGCTTCCCGTCATTTTTGAAGTTGAAATGAACCCATAAGTCGCTTTTAAATAAAGCTGCACTTCGAAGCATTCAAAAACATACTAGTAAAAACATTCATTTCCCCTGAGCGATGCTTGGAAGATATCTTACTCGGGTGCACTCGTGTCACGTTTGGCCGAAGTCGCTTGTCACAGACAAGAAACTTCCTTTCTAAGTCCCATACGGGGTACCCGTAAACCGGTAACGAACGTCGATCATAGGGACTGGTGAAATCCGACTACATAAACCGGAGCACCGTGTTAAAAGGAAACACTATCTTGGAGATTGTGCCGCCTACTTGCTATTCCTTTGTCGTGAACTAGTTGGACTGTGACATAATCCGTTTCATTCTGTGACCTATTGACCTGTGTACCCGTTCCCCCTCTCTACATTTGTACCTATGGGTGTATCTAATTTTGCACGTGATTTACGACTAGTTTCATGTAAACGTGTATTAGCCAACATGAGCAATCACAGAACACAGGTAAAGTTTGCTACCCTGACATGACACTTTTTATAAGTTTGGTAAAACTGTTCGACGACCAACTACCGGTTTCACCCTTCTTTCATGGGGCTTATCAGCTAGATCCGGCCCCCAGGTTTCCATCAATCTTACGTTCCACTTGAACACTAAATTGTTCGTAATTTGTGAAACGCAGTCATTTAAAAATGAGGTTGTGTTAGCGGGGGCCTTACCTAAATCCGCTCATGATATTCAGTCCTACTGTTCACCCGTGATGCAGGGTTTTTATCATCCAACCTTGTGTCGGATAGATACGTAAGCCAGAGTTCCAGAGCAAACGCTTGGAAGCATGAAGTCCCTTGAGTATTGTAAACAGAAAACAACCAATGCTTGCCATTTCCTTCTGCCTTGTAGGACAAACCGGGTATGTTATATGTTCTAGTGACAATTCACACAACAAACAACAAGGATGTTGTGTAAATCACTGGAAATGCGCATACAAATCTAAGTTGCTTGTCCTATATCAACTGCTTAAATAAGGGGATTTCGTCCAAGCACCCTTGTTCTGCACTGCAGCCACCTGATTACCTGAACTAATCTTAGCAGATTTCATTAGACAATAAAGTGTTTGACTGTCTCTGAATGCAAATACCAGCCACCGTTAAAAGTGACAATATTTCAGTTGATTCCTAACTTCTATTGTGAAATTGTCGTCTTCTGGGTTAACCGCCTGTCAGTGAACCAGATGAAAAGCTCCTCCGCCCTCTGACCAATTATATGGCATTTTCCCCATTAGTTTAATAGCAACACGGCTTGGCATACCATTCAGAAGGTTGCTGGAAGCTCTGACAAACCACAACTGATTTCACCCTTCTTTAATAGGGTTCATGCACCGCCAGAGTTTATTCAAGAATGATTTGCGCACAATTTGTTACAATACAGATTACCTTAGTGATGACGGGACAATCAAATGAAACTCTTGTTTATGATATTCTTCAACTGAACAAGCTGAACAAAGGTCGCCTGTTTTTTTCAGTCTACACAATATATGAGACATCAAAGTTTGTTTTCGTGTCAATACATTAAGGTCCCTCGTTTATGATATGAAACTGAGCTGAGTTTCCTTAACACCAGCGTAATTTTCAAATCAGTATATTTAGCCACTTACATAGAACATATGGTTAACGGGAACTTGGGTACTGTGCCTATCTGCTGCGCCCAGATAAGCGCGAAACTTGTGTTGGGCTTTCGAAGGGATTTCAGCAACCTTTGAGTAGTATGCTGTATCGATGGATAGCTTGAAAATGGCGTCAACTGGAATATGGGGCGGCCTTTGTGAATCCCATCAACTTGGGGAATATCATAAACGAGAGTTTCAGTTAAGTCTCCCGTTAAAACCAAGGCAAATAGCAAAAAAGTGTGCTACGTCAGTAACAGCAAGTTAAGTGGCCGCCAAGTGTTGTTAATCTCGGTTTGCTCAGTGTCGAGTATTACCTGGCCTGATTTTATTCACGTGTAAGCAGACCTCTCGTTAGTTCGGACCAATCAAAGGTATTGAACATCAATGACCAGAGCTAGATGCGATCAAGTTAATTCAAACATAAATATTTCACAAAGATGTCACAGTATCGTATGGAGGGCAGAAATCGCAGCTGAATGCAGACAAGGATATTGGTCTGTTCGAGTTACGCTCAGCTGCACCTCGGTACGCTACACCCAATAATTTTCTCGACATCAGTTGTCCTAAACTACCATATTCGTGAAGAGGCTATGAATCTGTCCGCCAATCTTGCGGCGTCTTTCCTCCTTATAACTGACGTGTTTGATCAACATGAACCAAGCTCGTACCACCTCTTGTCTCATTTCATACTGACGAATGGTCGGTTAGTCTTTCATGGGATACATCCGAGCATTTGAGAGAGCATCGGATTACTAGCGAAATACACTCATTTGCAAGCCAATTTGGTTTTGAGGGAGACTCACCTAGAATCCAGCTAAATTTCTCGTTTATGATGTTTTCAGCATCCTTATGAGTAGTATAATACGTCTATACATCGGATTACTAGATTGATTATGAAGAACTACCGTCTTTATGGAGCCCGTTCGGTTACTTCCTGTTTGTCAGCTTCATCGATACAGTGATTTTGGATACTGTCATGATGCCGGGATGCTGCGATAGCTGTACGCAGCTTCGCATTTTACAAAGGCATTATGTATTAGGTAGACAGCTGAGGATTTGGATACATGTTGGAAATGTTGGAATGACAAACCCTCTCACAGTCCGGTTAAGATGTAGGTGAATCAGAACAAATCTTTGGCGAAAGGACACAGCCGTAGTTTTATTTTTATTCCGTTAAAATAAGAACTGGCTCGCTTATGTCATTCTTCTGGAGATGAGGGATACCCGATGATCACTATTCCAACAGTAGATATAATTGTACGCAGAAGAATGACGGGTCGAATCAATAATAACAGGATTTGACGCTGGTGTTTTTCACTCCAAACATGCTAACCTTCGGAGCGTTTTACAGGATCCTGTCATAAAACTCGTCAAAACCATCCTAAATTTGTATTCTTCATGAGCAGAACACCAGTGATGAAACTACCCTTGCCGAATTGAGGTGACTTTTAGATATCCAGCCTTCAGTCCGTCTGACCACAGTTCTCATCCTGGCTCCAAAATCTGCTTCTAAAAGGTAACACCCGGTTCCAACCGAATGGTACACTGCTCTATCCTTATTAAACCTGGTGGAAGCATGTAGAACAGTGCAGCAGCCGCGTATTGGAGGTAACAGAATTCTGACTTTGCAAGGACGACACAAATAGAAGTCAGTGGACAAAAATCGTCTCAGATACGACGAAGAACCGGTGATGACAGCAGATTGCCAGTGCGACAATGATGGAGACGATCAAGACGAAATATGGAGTACTGAAAACAGACATTCGGCGAGTGTGTTCATTAGATAGAGTTATAGTAACCAGATTCACTGTTTCGTCAAATTCATTCGAAAACTACTTTATATTCCTTTGCTCTATCCCTGCCGAGGTAGTGAGCTCGAGATAGCTCAGTGCTTAAGGTGCGAACTTACTGACAAGAAGGTCCGCATTTCGAAACCACGCTCGGGATTTCGATTGCTCCCGTCCAGGCTTGGGAAACCTGGTAGCATTCCCGCCCTCGTGCTTCCATCAGGTGGCCCCGCAGTTAAGCACCGAAATGATGTTGTAGCTGAACAATTACCGCGGTAGTTAATATTTGGTGTAATTCACCCTTCGACCAGTATTGCTGTCTATTTCCGTGATTTCAGTGGCTATTTATCTGAGGCACTTGATTAGTTGGCTTACTCATCGATAATTCGGTCAACTCAGTGAATACTGTGATGCTAACCGCACTCCTAACTATAAAACTCATAGGACTGTAATATCAACGATACCATGGCACCCGAAAAAGCGGCCTTGGCTATCCGTTCTGGTCTATTCAGATTACATCTTGGGCGGAATTGCAACATTGTGGAGATTTATTAGTTTTTTGGACCGTGACTATTTCTCATTCACTTTAGATTGTTACTTTCCTGAAAGAACAATAAATGGCATTCGAATGGGTTTGTATTCGCATCGCTGATCTGAAAACCCCTCCTTCTCTCCTGGCGCAGCTAGCCTATTCAGTCCACTCACCCTCGTAATAGAGCTCATCAGCAATGTCCTTAACCGTACAAAGATTTTAACTCCTGACCGGAGCTGTCATTACCCTAGCAGGGTGCGTTCTTTGTAGCTGTCTGAAAAGGCGAACATGTACGTGTTGATCAATATGATTAGTCTCACCTAATGCGTCGACGCGATATAGTAACTGTCCTGGTTGTGTTCATCGAGTGACCCGCCCGTCTGAACTTCCCAGCCACCTGGTGCCACAGTCCCTTCAGACTTGTTAGACAATCTTGATTAGTTGTAGGATACTTGATTTTATATTTGTTCTCTGCAGACTGGTATAACTAATTGGAACTACATGTCACACGAATGTCAATATAACAGGTGGCTTATTCGTTTTGGAGGACAGTGTCCACTAGTTATACAGCTGATACTCAGTACTAATCAGGTGACAATCAGTCGAATGCGACCAGAGCTATGAGCCTGAAGAACGCGCCTATGATTCTGGAGAATAGTTGATCACTGGAGATGATTTGGATCAATCTAATTGGAATTACTTAATTGCAGCGAGGAGCAATGACAGCTGGTGTGTGCGTGTGTGACTTCGTGCTTCATTCGCACCGGTAAATTAGCGCGGTCCCAATAGTGCTCTATTTGAAGAAGAACTTTTATATTCAGCTCACTGAAGCCAACAGCAGTGTATTTAACGTATATTCTATTTGACTGTGTTTGATTGCACGCTTTTCCACAGTAAACACCCATCTGGAGCATGAATAGGTCAGCCAATTTAGGCAATTTTAGGACGGCCAATGTTTTTGCTAAGTTCACCCCTATGGCAACCAAGTTCAATGATAATACCGTCTTTGTGCTTTGATGATGTTTATACACCTTCCTCAGACAACATGTGGGCCACACCAGATTGTTATCGTCCAGGCTAAGTTTTAACATGCAGCGGTCAAGGCCACATAATTTGACGTAGCAACAAGAGTACTTTGTTCGTGCTGGTGTACACATTTGTTTTCGTGATGCTGAAACAGCAACATAGGCGGAAGTAAACACACTAGTGTCCGATGACAGTCGAATATGATAAACGATATTGTGGTTCAGCCTAGAACAACCTATTTCAATGTTCCAGTATGGTAGACCCGTATGTGTGACCAATGGAAGACAAGACAAAGACGATTGTATGATAGTAGAGGTAAGCAACGGTCACCCGGATTCCTTTTTTTGCCTGTCTTTCGTGTTCACTGAATGGCGCCCACTAACATACGAACTAAGCTTTAGCACAGATGATCCCCTCCAGTTGAGGGGGAGTAACGGAAATATCCTCAAGTGATCAGGGATATCCGAATGATTTTATCCACAGACATTACGGTCCTGAACAGTCTGTCCCACCACAGTTCGGTCTGGATATATCTGCCTATGGACTTCCCGGACTAAGACGTTTCGCTTTAAACTGTTGCTCGAAAGCAACCGAAACGTCCGCCCGCCTACATACACCGATATCTGTGATTGTTTATCAGATAAAAATAAGACTGCATCACGGACAGAGTTTAGGAAAGAATGCGTGAAACATTTGGTTGTTAACCATTGCTTCGGAGGCAAATGGGCACTTTTCGTTAAAACAGCTTTACCGTGTTCACTTCAGAGGTCATCCTTTTCCACAAACTTTTGAGTCAAACAAATGAGAAAAATTAAAATAAATTTACAGCATACATTCTTAAAATATGTTTCGTATTCGTCTGGATGCTCCAGACAAACGTATATAATGAGTCGTCATTTCAAATCATTGTTACACGAACCAACTATGATGTTAATTCCCCCTGGAGAGGAATATACCGTGAGAAAAGCGTTTCCCGTGTGGGGGGTGTATATCTTTTCGGAGGCTTTTGCTGATACAATTACTGCATTGGTTTCGCTTTCGTTAGTCTTCTGCATAATCCACTACTTACCTATTTATCACCTTCACTAAACTGAACTGATTTGGAAAGTTTTTTTCATTCCTTGGAGGACTGGGAAGAACATCTGATCAAATGGACGTCTGCAATGTAACTGGGGTGAACTAGGGTTCATTGGTATTTTGGCTTGACATGTCTTAGACTGGAATGAACGAGTCGAAATGCTGTGAAGTTGTTAGTAGGAAAGAACCCTGGCAACAGGTACCCGTGTTGAGGAGCTAAAGAAAGAGGACATTGTCTCCAACAAAGCAGTTTTCCCATTCCGATACTGAAAGATTTCAAAAGGACGAGCCTTCGGAAACGGAAGACCTCTCTTTAGAGGTGTTTTTTCTTAGTAAGAGCCCAGTGATGCAGCACTGTTCCGGTGAAACTAAGGTGTACGCAATGAGCGTTCGTTTTCCTGGTCTATTATGAATCTGTTGGTTTAGTCCACCTAACATAGTCCAAATGAGCAGTTGCATCTATTTGAACCAGTGGACATTTTCCTTCAAAGTTGTTTTCAACTGCTAAGTGGTTAGTGATTTTAGACATATAGGTACACTCAAGCAGCTTAACGGTCAACGTCATGGGAACGGAGTCATCTTCTAATCCACTGAACTCTTATTTTGAGGAATCGACATCCTTTTTATCAAAGAATATTCCTTGTTTCATGGTCTGTACAATTTGGACTATGTCAGAAAGTTATCCTGCCACCCCAGAACGACCATACCGTCACTTCCTGCTCAAAGTGACGTTTGAATTGAAATGTCTCTAAAACCACCGCCTGCTTTCATAGGAAATTTCATTACTTTCTCACTTGGTTTTCTTATATTACTGGCGAAATTCAGACCGCCAGTCATACTGGGCAATGGTTTGAGGAAAAAAACAGTGTAGAGACATGAAAAAGTAACGTAAACGAAAAATCCAGGAGGCTTCTCACAATGACTCTATTGGTACAACCAATTCATATTTGGTTTGAGTTGCATCCCCAGCATTAGCTCATCAGAACATGGATTCACTGCCTACGGGGTTATTCTCTACCACTGTTAGGAGCACATGACTTCCGTTTTCAGAAATGAGCATTCGTAACATAGAGTACCATCTCACTCGGTCGTATTACGAATAACATTGGATGACGTACTCATCCAGAAACGATACTGCCTATCATGACCTAAATGACCCCGGCACACCACGAAGCACCGTTATAGTTGTTCTTAGGCTTGCTCCACGAATACATGATCTACGAGCCACACTGTTGTAGAAAGGAACAATGGCTTTATTCCCCAAACTACCAGGTAGTTTCTGGTATACCGAGTGTCTCCTGGCATCAGACCTGTTTTTCACTCATTTTCAGCTTACATTATCTGTTATCATGAATGTCTCACAGAGTAGGACAGTGTCGTTTCCGTTTCAATGTTTTCCGGCCATATTGTGATATATACCTAGCGGGCATTGACCAGGGTCGGGAAGAACTACGGTCCGGTTAAGAAACAATGTTGCATACTAAAGCTGGTAGTAGAAAATTCACAAGAGGAGATACAAATTTGCCTTGTTCACTGACGATCGACTCCTGCTATCCTTATCTAACTGTCTCTGCAGCAGTCCCATCGCCGCAATGAATTTTCTCCAGAGGCTGAACAGAATGTTAGCTGAGCATGATTTCAGACTGGAATAAAAACATCCCCTCTGAGATATATTTGCGAGGTTACGTTTAGTTATGGAGTACTGGGCAAAAATATCGGAAGGAAATTGCTGATTGTTGTCACAGGGACGGAAAGTTGAACGAGTTGTAAACACCCGTACCTCGACCCCGATTCACAGCAGATATGGTCAGGACAGCGACAACAAAATGTCCAGTGTCCAGGAAACCTGCCCTGCACAACCTACTGATGCCTATCAGGAGCAGTTAATAAGATTACATTGACGGTTGTAGACGGAGACTTGGTGCTAAATTCCTCAGGAGACAAACAACAGCAACAATTTCATCAAAGGTATTCCGGTACCAGTCACACGACGAACGTTTCCTCATCTATATTCACGGATCAACCTAATGAATAGCTAGTTCGATCCTGCCAGTGCCGGGAACCTACCAGAAATATGTTAGCCGAACTAACCGCCGACTCCACCGAGAACCTGATCCAGTGTTGTAATTAACCTCATTGGTCTAACAAACGATATGCAGGGTCTTGTTGCTGCTGATACCTATTGAGTGTGTCCAGGACTAGTCCCACTGAATGATTGCAACCACAACTGCCAGTCCCAGTCTCACTCACGTGTTCATCCAGGTGAGCCTGTTGGAAACGATTGTCAGAGTAACGACATGTTGTTCAATCCAGCTCAGTTTTCCCAGTTTCGTGAATCCTCCTGCTTAGTATTTTCAGGCGATCTGACTGGTAGAACGCTTGACGACCTCTTCAGACACCCCAGATTGAAGGGAGGGAGATTCTGGATTTGTCTATAGTTGACTAATGCATTACCACCAGCCCATTGCCTGGAGGCACACCTCGTTGCATGCGAACAGCACTGGCTGATATGTCTCCAAGCCTACACACGAGACAAGTATATATAAAGGGGACAAGCATTTCAGTTTGCAACACAAGTTACCAGAAGGACAGTTTGACACGGGGAATCCGGTGTATGTGTTCATTTTTTTAAGGTTACAAGGATGAAAACTCTTTCATCGAGCTCACAGCTTTTCAACCAAAATATACCTTCACTGCACTACCTCTACCCACGAAAAGAAGAAAACCAGAAGTAAAGTTATTGCTCAAGTGGCTTTTTGGCCTTTCAGGATGAGATTTCACAGCAGAAAAATAACGTATCACTGACCCAGATGTTTCAACCGACCACTACTCCAAACATTTAATCTTAAAAGCCTAGCTGATACACTAAACCGTCAGACTGGTTGGCCTATTTGACAGGAACTGGCTTGATTGGTCCGAAAACCTAACTTTAGATATGAACAAAGTTGGGACCACTCGGTACTGAAATATTGATTGGAGAACAAGTTGAAGCAATGCATCATAACTCATATTTCTCCAGTTTCCGACAACTATCCTTGTCTTCACTGCAGTATGGGCATGTATAGTGTGCTTCGTGATAGCTCATCGTGTTTGGTCTTTCGTATTCAAGTTCGAGTATTTAGGGATACTATCGGTATTTATTAAGTAGATGAGGGTGGCAGTGAACCCTCCTGCGCTAGTAATTGTTAGTCATCAATGTTGAAATTCTGGGGCACCCAGTTCAGAAGAAATGGGGAGATTCACTCTACCGTCAAGAAAGCCCGCATACAAATGAAATTTTTATTCCCACGATTCAGAAAGCGTGCGATGTGGTTATTAGTGGTCACCTTTTCTCGGGTATCCAGCCCCGTGGAGGACACATTCTGGAATCCCCCGAAGGAGGGAGTACTGAGCCGGAAGTTTCAGTATCGAAAAATGAGCGTGTTGTATGAACTTATTGCCGAAATACACATACAAACCGATTGTGCAAGTGTAGTAAACGGGACCAGTGAATACCAAGAACCTCCACTAAATATCTTGCTGTTTGTCCTCAAAATAGGCAAACTGATCACTTGCACACAGCACACACACACAGCGGCTTATCGTCATTGTGTGCATTGACCAAATTGAAGAATCTGTAGAACAATTCTGGGGAATGCCTGGTTTTCAGTCAA
The DNA here is from genome assembly GCA_004794785.1 of Opisthorchis felineus. NCBI lineage: Eukaryota > Metazoa > Platyhelminthes > Trematoda > Opisthorchiida > Opisthorchiidae > Opisthorchis > Opisthorchis felineus. Next base: position 30,349 of record SJOL01009009.1, read on the forward strand.
TTGAAAAAAGTTTGAAACTGATTGAGAAGTCATCGCTTCAGAAGAATTTGGCAACGGCACAGAGGCTGATGGCCGAGGAGGTATAAATCGCCAAGCATCCCAGTGTTACCAGAATAGAAGGGGCATGGAACTAGCAAGCGTCTGGAGAACGGTTTTGGATCAGTCGAGCTAACACGTGTTGGTGTGCGGTTGTCAGAAGGAGTAGTCATCATCTGAATTGCACTTAACCTAACCCACCTTCCCTCCCTTCAACTAAGTTGTCGTAACACTCACAAGCGCACGAAGTGTAACGAAATCTACCAGTGGCACCCGCGGTGAACGATAACTCTCCTGACCCTGAAGGAGACGACAGTTAATGAAAAACCTGCGGTAGTGTTCTTGCTAGTTCTGCGAATCACAAAGGAGCATCGACATCGGGTCCTGCGAGTAACAGGATTGGCTGATGACTGGACCAAGCTCGTGTGACGGGTGCTCAAAAATGTAAGACTTATTGAGCAAGCTACATGGTAGATGTAAGGCTGTGTGCAGCAGATTACTTGTAGGTGTGATATTTTGCAGCTGATCCTCCCGAAGACCTGTTGGATATCTCAGAATCATGATCGAAACTGATCAGCTGAAGACCGAACCCAACAGTGGACACCACATGGGGCACAAATTAAACAAAAATAGAATTTTTCCTTTAGTCTATGGAACTCACGCATTCAAGACAAATATTTTGTCACATATAGGTTTTAAACAACCTTAATATCGCTTTAACCCTTTCCAGCACCACGTGTTACAAGGAGCGAGGTTGTAACACAGTTCAAAGGGATATTTAGCCTGAGATCGCAATGTTTTTGACACTGATAGGCTGACCTCGACATTCAGAGAATTTCCTGGCTGACTGGATTTGTCACGGGATTAGCGACCGAGCAGTCAGCCGTCGAAATTATGATGTTTTCTTACTGAATGGCACTAGTGTGACTAGCTTACCAGAACAAAAACCTTCATATCGATTGTGATTTGCTGAATCTCGATCAACGGGTGCTTTCCATGGAACAGGTGCTGAATGAAACTTCATTTTTTCCCCATAGCGTTCTCACCAACAAGCAAATGCAGTGGCAACTCGCAGTAGGGTGCTCACATTGGCGAAATCGATTTTTGGTGCACAATAGGTTTAGCAGGCAACACGTCAACCGGAAAATGTTACTTTATGTTGTAGTTCATCATTTGACTGTTTGTTATAATGTACTCGAACCCATTTCGCGTATGGCAGATACAACACAATCAACAAAAAATTGCTGCACAATATCGAGCCTCCCGACTGATCCTCTTGGGTTCACAAACGACTTTGGTCCCAGTAGATATGAATATGCACCCCTCGGATAACGGTAACGGAAACATAGACAGGACGGGACCAATGTTACGCGCTCATGAAGTGCTCTTATGAACACAGACGTCCCACCCATATATGTGTGCCATCAGTAGACAAAGTAGCTAGTCGATATCAGAAACAAAATGGGAATTAGAAGCTTGTGGGGAAGAATGTTACACTAATCAAACATCGTGCAAATCAGATTAACAATCAGTATTTCAGCTGTTGCTGTCTTCTACATGTGGGGATTTTATGCACTTTTAACGTTTGAAATGGCTTCAAGCACTTGCTTTAGGACCAGAATTCGCTTTCGGTTCCTTTGAGTACTGCAAATAACCAGGCGGAGGTTGAAGGGGAGAATAAACGTGCATTCACTTGTGTTGTTATTGCGTTAGGGAGTTTGTGAAGAAACTGACTAATGAACTCAGCATTTGCCATTGTGAACAGAACTGTGTTACTGACGAGCGCCGTAATTGGAAAATACTGGAACGGTCTTACTAGAACACTACATTGTAAATGAATAGTCTAGTTGGATGGACGTGATTAGTAGTATCCTCTGAACAGAGTGGAACTCCTCAACAGAAGTGAACCGCTTCAAAACACACTTCAGTAGTCACTGCCACGATCAGCTGCCTAGCTTCCGTTTAATTATTAGAGGTTGGCATGTACTTGGCAAATTCTTCTCCACCAGGGCAAGAAGGTCTCACTTCCCTTAGAAGTACACCGATTAGGGGCCACCATACCTCTCCTAATAGCACCAACCTTGGGTTCGGGCGATTTCGCTCTCCATTTGGAAGCACTTATTTGGGCGCAGTACCATACTTGCGTCCGATTGTGTACAATGAAGCGAAAACTCTGTTTCATCAAGCTAACTGACGCGTTTTCAGTACAATACTGCACGGTTACATGAGGAGTTTTCATACACACTTATAAATCCAGAAAAATGAATCTGGTGAATTCAGTGCAAGACTGTTCGCGAGCGCCTCCCTGCGCTATCAGGGGTTTCGACGTCGTTGGAGTCGTTCGATGAATGTTTAGGGCCAAATTAGCAACACTAGGATAGGATGCGTGGTGAGGAACATTATCACCGCGATGGTGCTAATATTCAAACCCACGCTGTTGCGGAATCATAGCAACGGTTTCATTCATGGATTCGTGAGAATGTGCGTGCAGCATCACGTTTTAGTGAAAAATGGGAAGTTTAGCATAGGGTAAGTTGCTAGTGTTCGGTTCCTTCAGAGGCGCACACAGTGTCACCTTTCAGTTGCGCTCACCGGCGATTTGTCATTGAAAGGGAAACAAATGGGCCCCTGGACTAACCCCATTCTCATAGAATGCTCCGGCAGCGGCATCCTTATTAGACACGTGTCGGTGAATGGGGAATTTTGAAATTAGGGAGAAAATCTGCTATGCTTTTGCCCCGAATTCTTTGAACTGAAAATGTACTTTTGAGCCATTTTCATAAAGTCAGATAGCGAACTGCTTGCAACGATCTTTGCTTCTGAGTGAATATCCCGAGAGTAAACTGGAGTTTTACTATCCATCGCAAAGTTTGATACCGATTTTTTGTAATTCAGTTTCAAGTCTATTTTGTAGACTTGAATGGAAATTTGCATCGAGTTTATTCCATTAGATGTGCATCGGAAGGTGTCCCATTGTCAAATCACAGCGTTCCATCAACGTCCATCGAATAAGATGTACTCGGTGTTCAGTGACACTCGTTCTACTGAAGCACGGAGAGAGCTGGAATTATGTTCTTGTTGAGTTGATGCGTGGACGAAAAGTAAAACGAAAGTAAAGTGAACGATGTGGTCGGTCATCTGACATCTTCTCTCAAGCACTCATCTCCCAAGCTGCAGAACACTGTTCAATAGGTTTTTTATAAATTGCAAATTTTTTTGAGGGAACATTACTCACGCATCATAAACGAAAGATTCAGCTGGCATTTAAATGAGTCTGGCATGAATACGTCATGAAAATCAACTAACTATACAAATAAATCTACTTTGCGATAAATCTTCTCTATTCACCGTTTCTGGTGAATTTTCGGACCAAATCGTTTTAACCGGGATACAGAACGTCACACGTTCCACTACTGACCAGAAGGTTGCGGATTTGAATCGCCCTTCATAGCCGTTAGATTTGTGCTGCCGACGGTCCCATAAGAATGGTTCACAGCGATTCCAACTAGATCGATTGTGTGAGGTAATCTAATCGGTGATCAGCGCCCAAACAAGGCGAGTTTGATTCTGACAACAGATTCTGACAACCTGTCTTGTTTGAAGGCGCGCACACACCGACACCGATGCGCACGCCTCCCGCGTCCGGATGACAGGAAACGGAAGTGTTGTTTTCAGGCGACATCACTAAAGGTCAGCTGTGTGTTAGGCAGCAAAAGTGCATTCACATCTGCGTTCCGTCATTCATGAAAGGTCAACTGGGGCAAGACCTAACATTAACCGTGACATGTTTAACGTACGGTTGTTCCCACCTTTCTATTCTGTCGCGGTTATGCGACCACTGAAAGTCCAAAACCTTAATGCCTAGTTGTCTCGATCTGCATCCAAACAACGGTGAGCGGAGTGTTGAGGTTCTTTTTTGGCACTCTGGGGGTAGACAAAGGACGGTAAAAAAGGCGAACGAGACAGAACCCGTTGAAGCATGCTTTCCTTGCTGCATACACGTATTTTGCATGACAGTTGAAGTGACCGTATTCGGGTAGATTTTCTGCTCGTCACAAGTATTTTTTTGTCGGAGATCTTCACTACTTGAGACGCGCACAGTCATACTTTTCCGTTTGATTCTTCAAACTACGGTTTCGAGTGACATGCTTCATTGGACAACCTTACTTTCGGTGAGATTTGCGCGTTACACGAATTCATTCAGTTAGGAAGTTGTACCTGGAAACTCAATGGTACTTAAAGAAATCCCTCATGAAAATACCTGGATCATGCAGTGGCCGAAAGATAAGACCGCCTTTGTGCAGCGCATTCATTTGGAGAATGACAGATTCGGGTGGATTTCAAATGATCACGGGAAACTCCTATCACCTTCAGGTTAATTTTCAAATGGGTATTCTCAATAGCTGAGGACGAAGCGAAAGTAAACGGCGATAGGCGGTAACCGATTGTCACCATTCTCCACAAGGGACGGAACACGATTTCGTGGTCTAAAATAACTTGGAACTCCTTCTTGGGGCACATCACATAGGTGTAGTCCTGGGATTCCCATAAATTTTATTTCCTACTCGCTAAAATCGAAGGATTCAGTTGAATCCCAGGTTACCAACAAATTGATTTTCAAGTCAACCAGATAAGTAGCATCGCACAAAGAAAACATAGACACGAGGTTAACCTGCAAACAAATGTATGTCTCCACTTACGTACAATCCGCTGTTCAATTAGAACACAAGGTTTAGGGACTACGCCTACCTGATGAGTCCCAAGAACGAAACAGATAGTGGGCTTCCTAAGGGCTATCATCAGCCTTTTAAGTAGTGCCTTATCCAAAAGCCTGCAACTCCTCTCCTTTGACTGATCAGAATTGCTGTGGACCAATGCGGACTTTTAGGTTGGTCAGTTACACATATTATAACGAAGCACATTAGTCCGTCGGCTCCATTCTTCCAGCCCCCAATAGACAACCTACCGATCTCGTCTCGCCGCGTTGTACACAAATTACAAACTTCAAGAAAGGCCGTTTATCACCGAGTCAAATCCTCTGGCAGCTGATAAGGAAGTTTTGGTAAACACTGTGCTACAGTTTATTGGATGCGTTCACTGGTCAGTAATAAACAAATGCTCTTTGACCGACAAAATATTTGGGGAGTTGGATGTCAGGTTCTTGGTATTCTGCTCGAATGTCTGAAAGCCAAAGATACACGCCTGAAAATTTAGGTTTCTCATTTGCGACTGGGACACAGAGATACAAAAGTGTTTGCTTTCAACAACAAGAAAATCCAAAGACCAAAGACCAAATAATTCCAGTCGTACTCCTGAAGTTTTCAGCTCTGCGAATTCAAACATACGCAAGCTGTCCCCGTACGACGGTGTTGCATTATTTTACGCTAGCTGTGTGTGTGTACAAACACATAAACTAGTGATTTTTTACAAGTTATTATTTATGACTCAATTTGCAGTAGTCTTTCTTGAGGATTTCTTGAACTGTAAACACCCACACCGAGAACAGAGAATTTCAGAGGAACGGAGTTTGATTCCATTGCGTCGCTCTGCAGGAATCAAACCCATCGACCGTGGTTTATCATTGGTCTGTTAGTCAGTGTTATCCACACAACTGGTTCCTAACTCACCACACTGATGAAATCGTCTTGACCGGAACTGAGCGAACCAAGCTTATAAACAGTGTAGCCTTGGATACGCGCATAACATTCGTTGGAAAACAGTGTAGGTAAAATACCAATTCAAGGCAAGAAAGCTGATGTGTAGGATGGAGCAACACACGTAAACTCAATAATTAGTGAATTTTCGATCACTAAACACTGCCTTCATTGTGTTCTGCGGCTACGTTCTCGTGATAAATCATCCTGCTGAGTAGTTCTTATTAGAAGTTCGCCAGATGAAAAGAAACACTATTCCGCATTGACCTAGGCAGCAGGGGTTGACCATCACTCATCAGGCTACTAAGTAAGGGTAATCTGTATCAGGTGTTGCTGATTACGAGATTTTGTAGAATGCACACTCACATGACTCTTGTTTGAACAATCATCCTCCTGTCCTGGCGCAGTCATTCTGGTGAGTCCAAACCAAAGGGGGGAAACACTGGACTCGAGTTTCGCTCTTATTAGAGCTCATCAGCAGTGCATATCCAGTAACCGTGCCGGAGTTTGGACTCTGCACGTGACATGCGAGGCGAGCGTGTTACCGCTACTCCACAGCGCACGCTGGACTCATCTGAATTTTTACGTCGGCATCAGTGGCTTGGATATCATTCAGGTCAGGCGAACTGCAAACTTTTATCATAGTACAATAAGTCCTTGATACGTATGTTACCGCCCAAACACTTCGAGACATTTTGCAATCTTAGGAACAAGAGGCCTATTCGTTCGTAGTCGAATAGCCCGTATGTTATAATCGAACCAAGGACGGTAATTCTGTGGACGGACATATCCAGGATCGAAAAGTCCTGGACTGAGGCAGTTCGATTTTCACCCCACGTGCTAATGCAGCAGCGCAGCGGAGTTGTGGACTTTCAGAGTGAATCCCGAGTTGCAAATCTAACGTAATGTTTGCCATTCAGATAAAATCAGTTCGATCAATTTAACAGCGGTACATTCACGTTTAGAAATCATAGACACCTGTGGCACTCACAACTCATCAACTGGAATGAATTAAACAGCTTTTCAATCATTAATGGCACATAACCTTCGCCCGTCTATCCCGGCGTGCGCGTATAGTCTAAGCGCCAGCCGGTTTGAGATCACACTTGTCGGAAACCAAGGCACGTAATGGAACTACACACACACACACACACACACACACACACACACACACACACACACACACACACACACACACACACACAAGCACAGCAACGAACCGGTCTGAACAGAGTAGGTTTGAAAGCGTGTTCATTCACGCCACGCTCATGTTTGGTCTGCTACGTGGCTGTTGCCACGACACCGACAAAAATATTTGTCCACCGCTCAATCAAGGGTTGCATGCCTTGTGAATAAATGCGGCTAACGGCTGGAGTACGTTCGTAGTAATCAACAAGCACGTTATTAGAGGTCTCACTGATGGCCTGACGGTTATTGAGTAATGAGGAGTCTGAAAAATTCGGCAACTAAATGGAACCTTAAGGCTGAGCTGAAACCTTAGGGCATGGAGTGAATCAAGGAAAATCTAATAGGATTTCAGGGTTCCCATTGTAGGAATGGATATGCGTTGCGCCTACCCAATAGTATAAATGCTCTGAGGTGTATTCAATGGGAAGGTGAGTTATTTCTTAACGTTAGAGGATCTGAATTTGTTTGTCAGCTGGTGTCCTGGATATGCTTTCCTATTTAAAAGCTACTTAAACAACAGATGACCTTCACGCCGTTGTCTGCATGACGCATTTGAATCGCATGGAGATGCGACAAAACTATTTCACAACACAAAGTTAAATATGAATGAGTATACTGTAATAAGAATATAACAAATTTACCGAAAATAATATCAGTGAATGAAGATATTGTGACAGTCTTTATGGCTACGCCCACGAAATACAGGGGAATTATAACAGCACAAGGTGTGTCACAAATGGCTTCGAATTAGGTCTCTCTCGTGCTTTTATTTTGCTACCGACTTAATAAATTTGACATGCAAAACGCGTTTGAACAAAGAAATCAATGAACCATTGAACAAGCTGGCTACTCCATGGTAATGAGTACACATCAATGGTCAAACATCCGGATTTGGTCATTCAGGCACCAAAGTAACTAGTAGCCAGGTTAGGCATGTGATAATGTAGATCAAAATCATACAGAGTTGTGGCGAATTAGTGCGCAATTTAAGTACACATGTGTCACGTAGGACAGCGCCTGCCACAGGTCAGTTGGTAAGGTGTACTCCCGGCGAGCGACAGCCATAGCCAGATGTTACATGTTGTGCGGTACCTCATACGAGCGTTTACGTCAGGTTCCGGCGAAATTTGCGTGGACTAGTGACGTGAAGGTGGACATAGAAGTGTTCTAACCTTCTGGTTATTTTGATCGGCGGATGTCATCAACCCGTAAAATTATTTGGACTTAATCCATACACAACACAAGCAACCTTCGGAACACAGGTAAAACCACGTATGGTTAAATGCACAAAGTGCGTGTTCAGTTGGTTTCGCAACATATTGACTTATTGTCCGTACAAGCCCTAAATTAGTGAAGCTTGTCCCGGATAAAAACTGCAAAAACAAACAAGAAATTAGCAGGGACGAGCGTTAAATGACTCAAACATAGGATGAATCGGACCAGTAGTTAACATTCCAAAAGATGGTTTTCGAATGTGTTTCCTCCATTCTTCTCTGAACCCGTGAACAACACCCTAGGAGTAATTCATCATCATCTTATTTGGCAAATATTCAACAGCTCGCAAGAAAACCAGCACTATAGCTGCACAGTACTAATAGGCGAATGCGTGAATGTAAAATAAACGGCTGAAAGGAAACGGACGGTGCATTTTCCCTGCCAATTCGTGTGTCTGGTGACAACGTTGACAACAACTTCGATTCACATCAGTCAGGTGTTTGGATAAAACGGAATCTTGTATGGACGTAATACATTACTAATAAGGTTGCTGAAGACTCTTCGACAGCCCACGACCTGGTTTCTCACTTCTTGGGGCTCATCAGGTTCTTGGGTTCCAGGTGGGTTTCCCGTCAAAACCAAACTGATATGCAGATGAGAGTATTTGTCGAAAACTAAATTCTCTTTATCCCAAGAACGCTCAGACAGTCCAAACAACTAGCTAGACGAGCAACTTTATCGCTTCGGCGGTGGTTAACCCAGCTAACCAGCATAAAGTGGCTTTGGGTGTAGTTATATGTGCGTGTGACAGCTTCACATTCATTGTTATCTGGTCACTTGTAAACTACACTGCAAATACGTCGTGTATGATGTACCTAAGCATATTTGTACCACCCATATTGCCGAAAACGCGGTCGTAAGTTGGGTGAGCCCCAGGAAAATGACAGGCAAAAGGATGTTTCCTCAATAGCCGTGCCGCCTTCATTCAGGATCTAGCCAGAGGATTCCACATGGTTTTATCAATGGGCTATGAATGTGAAGAAATTGTGTGAGTCTAACCCACCGAGTAGATGAGGCTCCCTCACAACGAGTCCGGTTCACCTTGGATATGACACTAGTCCAGACACCGCGAATCTACGGGAGCTTGAAACTTTCGTTGGACTACATTGCTCCGCTGGATTATCGGAAATAGCCATTCGGTGGAGTTTTTGTGGAATGGACGGTTTAGAATCATGTTCAGAGACAATAAGAGGCAAAATCTTTCTTCAACAAATCAAACGACATTCTTTTTTGATGATTATCCCTGTGTTGAGGGAAGGAATATGAAGGGGCTGCGAATATAGTCTTTTCCACTTACTTTCAGTTAATCCTATCGAAAAGCGTAAAACAACTTGTCACCAACATGTCGCATAAATTTGACGAATAGGTATCGTTCTAGTTTTTATTGTTAACACAAAAATAACTCAATTTTTTGTCGTAGTTGGATGTACATGGGAGTGAACTTTGGAATGCACACACGTTGACTGCTGACCTTCATCAGTAGTCAGTAGTAGTTTTAGACTTTTCAAAAAGACTAGCTTACGAGGTCGCACTATCTGTAACTCATGTGTTTTACGAGTCCATACTTGACTAGCACTCGAAATCATAAACTAAGTCGTTCTACGGTAGCGGAATAAATAACAGAAACGATAAAATTACACTACTGAGCCTTCTACTCTGGTTCACTAAGCTAGCAAATCAAAAAATCAAAACCACTTGCTCCCTCGCCTCTTTTGCATCAAAATCCTAGTGCAGACAACCGAAGGTATGGAAAAGTCCTGACAAAAAAAAGCAAGGACTAGCTATTATCATAGTAAAGATGTATAATTCAAGATATATTCTTAGCCGATGGCCAATGACATTTTGAGAGGCTTCCATTGATCTGGCCGCCTTGGATATGTGGAAGTGCCAGATGGAAATGCTGGGTAGGTTAGTGGTCCATAATGATCCTAATTATCTAGTCAAGAGGGTGTTACCTACATACACTTGTACCCTTAGTCATGCTATGAGAAGAGTAAACGGTTTAGTCAGAAGGCAAAAACAGTGGCAAGCATGAAGATTCAGCAATAGGTCCAGCTACGTAGGGGGACCAAACCGCTCTCTGTCAGGGGAGAAGTTGCATGTCAGACGACGAGAGCAATATTGTAGGAAGCCAGTTTCGTTCCATTTCAGTGCATTCCCAAAAAGCTAGGCCCCAATGTTTCTGAAAGCAACACGTTGCATGGACGCAATACACTACTTATTTGGTTACTGGAAACTCTTCGAAAGCCCACGACCGGTTTCGCCATCATGAACATCATAAACGAGATATTTAGATGGTCCCAAGTGAGTCTCCCGTCAAAACCAAGTTGGTATGCAGGTGAGTGGTTAAGTCGAATTACGTGTAATTTGATTTCAAGTAGAACATAAGGTTGACGGAAACTCGCGGACTGCTCCTACCTGATGAGCCCCAAGAAGGGCGAAGCTGGTCGTGGGCTGTCAATAAGTGTTCAGCTGCCCTATGAGTGATGTACTTCTAATAAACGTTTTCGTTATAGAAATGGCTTTTTATTTATGTCAAACTGAGTTATCTGTGACCGTCAAAATAACTCTGCGACCTTTCTAGTGTAGTTCGGACTCCGACAATTCGAGTTTACAATGATCTTGTACCCACTCCTATATCTAAACCTAACCAAACAGTAGCAATAGGGAATAAAAAGCCTTTTATTGCTGATTTTGCCTAGAATTAGGTTTTCCATTGGTCATCTTCCACCGACGTATAGCATTCTGCAATAAAGCAGTCACGTGTACGAAATAAGCTTGATGGAAATTCCTGGAATGGACCTATCTTATATGCTCCAAGAGGTACGAAACCGATAGTGAGCCGTTCAAGAATTTCGTTGGCCTTACGTACAGCACTGAATATGTCCACACCTTCGGGCAGCATTAGAATAACCTACCTTGGTATCTTGTCGCTGAAAGACCCCATCAACGGGATCGACACAGCGATGTCGTGGAACCTACCCGACTGTCCGCCGAGCTCCGAGTGACGAATGAACGTTAGATTCGCAGGCAGCTGTGATGCGAACTTATCGTCACTACTATCGGTTACCTGCCATGTCTAGTGAAGCTTCCCATCCCGTCCACAGAGAATCATCCGAACACCACTCAGAAACGTACAGGCCCTACGGCGCTCTGTCTGACCATATTCCTTTTCATTGCTCATTTACCCTGTAGAACTTTCAATCTTGAGGGCTCCAAGTGCAAAACGAAGCTTTCTTTCGCAGATAGTGGTTAGGTGTTATTAGCACGTGTACCGACCACCTTAACCTGAAAAGTCTTGTGGTGCTGCTCTAATCACTTACCAACTACTGGCTGATCATTAAACTGCGGACTTGATGCACCTAGTGATGAAAGCACTGGTGATCAGATAAACAAATGGAGTTCGGATTGAAGTGCACGTCTTTCTGTCAATAAGGAGCGAAAGTCTACTGTGATTAATAGAACTTATACCTGGGTTTTTTAGTTCCAAATTTATATGAAATTTGAACATATGGGTTTAACCAGTTCAGTAATCGTGGCATTTCTTGTTTTGATTTTCAGCATATGGAATCCGAATATTGAGATGATGCGATATGGTTCACCAGCACTGTAGCTTTTTAAAAGTTTCCAGTTCAGCTTTAGGGCGGGTTGCCTTGCAAGTAATATGTAGTGTGGTATGCGTTGAGAAGGGGTTGTTGTGGTCGGCCACGAGTTTGTGCAAGGTGTGAGCTCTGCACCTAGTGAACACCACTGTGTGGTGCTTGTCTGTCCATTCACAGAGTTGCGGACACAGTTTTGATATGCTGACGAACTCGATTTAGTGGGAACGCAGTAAATCCGTCGTGAGACGGGTTTTCCGCAAGGAGAGCGGGCTTCCCGACAAGGGAACTTCACGTGTGGAAATCCACCAAGCCAATGGTAACAGAAAACTTACACATTCGTAGTCGTATTACCACGATGCACATATGTGCTTGCTACTGTTTGTGAGCAGACCACTTGGATCGATCGCCCATTCGAAGAAGCCATTGCGCGAACACGTTTCTACTAATCTGCCCAGGGTAAGGCAACCTTTGCTGGTATCGATTGCAGCGCGGATATCCGGTGAATAGGCTGTTTGCGTAGACTTCGGAATATGAAGTTGATGCACTCTATTATCCAAGCTGGAGACTGCTAAACAGGCGCAAATTTCACAACACATACCAAGTAAACAATGGTACTAGTGGGCATGCCGAGAAACACTGAATAACTCAACTCATGGATCCTATCTGACGCAGCAAAATCTATCGGAAAAATCATGTTTGGGTCAGACAGGATCCTCTAGAAGTACATCAGTTCAATCCAAAGAGACAAAGACCAGCCGAAGTTGTTGTCATTATAATATGACCACATACAGCCTAATAGAACATAGGTGTTCTATAAAATGAGGAGATTTGAAATTTTAGATTTTCGAAATTTCGTCCCGTGAGTTTGGTCAGTCTATGCCAAAAGCCCATAGCACTGTACTGCCTCATCCATGTTGGCAATCATTACATTCGAACCAACGACTTCCTGGCTAGGAGCTGAAGGTTGCACCGTTCGAATCCAAAAGCCTGACCAACACTATAACTGACACGTATTTAGAAGTTTATGGCGTCGCTCTCCCTGGCGATTCGAGTGATGCACACCGCTAATGACTCTCAAAAAGGATGCTACAGTTGTTTAGTGCTCCTTGGTTTTTCGGCATAGATTGACTTCACTGTCAGGATGAAATCTTGATTTTCATAGAACACAGTTTCACCAAGAGTGAAAGCTGTGAATCTCTGTCCTTTTAGACTGAGACTCTACAGAACACCATTCTATAGTCGTTGATCTAGTACAACGACACTTGGCCCCCTGTAGCCTCAGAAATAAAGACAATGCTGTGACTATTTACTAATTGTGGTTTGAGTGGTATTTAAACAACCACCTGTTCTATCTACTGTGAAACAGTGCACCGAGCAACTCTCAGCTATTTTTATTACAGCACTTCAGAGTGGTCACGCTCTTCCTTGCATGGTGCTTGGTGACTGGTATAAAGTAAATTTACCATGTGAAGAAATCCTGGAGGAGAGTTCAGCAAGGGTCATCAGAGACAGGAACATCAGTGTTGACACTGCTGCTTCACTGCCATAAAATCGAAAACTTTATTAGATCGTGCTTAAATTCTTAAGATTAAAAGAAGAGAAAACAGCGGGTGAGGGAGGGGACCTGGTTCTGGCCTATCGCAAGCATTCTGCAGTGCCTACACCTCCAAGCATTCATCCAGACAATTTGGAAAGAGGCTGACAGTACGAAAGCCACTGGCATCAATCAGCCTCCATTTCTTCCATTGTCTTCAGCGAAGCGCAGGAGGGGTCACGAGAGCCCCATCCTTGAAGGCGTACCGCACCAACAACACCCAAACTCTCCGAAATCTCCTTCAAGCCCTTCTGCCAAGTCATACGTTGTCCACCACAAGGATTGCGCTATTCTGAAGGAGGCACCGAGAACAACAATTTCCTCTGGAGACGCTGTTACGACATGCGTACGAACGGCCCTACCATCGCATTCGATGGTGCTGGATGCTTTCCGCCATTCAAGTAACTGCAGCATAACCAAATATCCGTTTTTTAATTACCCTGTTGCGAATTCTTGGCGCCTTCTGATAGCAGCATCGCTTTTGAGGCATCGGTGGTCAGAAACCTGAAGACGTCTCACATCATCTGTCTGCAGAGGCCGTGTTTCGCAACCATACAACAATACAGCCGTTACTGTAGCCTGATACACGCTACCCTTGGTACCCAACGGTATGCCTTTTTGACGCCACAATCAACGCAAATGATCAAACTTGATGCTGGCCCTTGAAATTCGTGCATTGACTTCACCAGACACACTTCCATTAAAGCTAACGCAACTACCGAAGGATGCAAAATTTTCCATTCCCTCCAATGACTCCCCTTGAATTGTAATGAGTGTGTTCGGAAATGTCACGTTCCGAAGCATGACTTTGAAAGTACAACTCGCGTGCTGAAAGATGGTATGATGGTGGTCAGTTTATTTAATATGGATTGTACTTCATCTTCGTCTTCATAGATGAGGGCAATATTGTCTGCGTACCCCAAATTCTCACCAGCAACGATTTGAAAACCGGGGTTTTGATGACCGTCCAGCATTTGTCTCCTTATTTCATCGACCAGGAAGTTGAGCAAGAACAGGCAGAGTGGACACCCCTGTCGGACACCACGTTTTGTAGGGCTCTACATTCTACCCTAAGCGACCTATCATTGTTGCGGTTGTTGCCTTAAAAAACGGCAGCTGAGCTGTCTTATTGCATCACTTTCCTATTGGGGGCCACAACGTCGTGATACACTTCTCGTGCCTTGACCGCAGTGGAAGTGAATTACGGTCAGATCGAAAAAAAGGGACTAGCTCTTCATAAGGGAAATCACCCATAAGGTTGCCGAAAACTCTTCGACAGCTCACGATCGGTTTTGCCCTTCATCAGGTAGGCGCAGTCCTCGAGTATCCGTCAACCCTATGTTTTAATTGAACTCCAAATTGGACTGATTTCGATAAATACACTCATTTGCATATCAACTAGGTTTTCACGGGAGACTCTACTGAATCTCTCGTTTTATGATATTCTTCAACTGAATATGCTGCACAAAGGCCGTCCAGAACGAAACGGTCGTGGACTGTTGAAGAGTGTTCAGCTAACCTGTGAGTAGTTTCCTTTGTGGAAATATACAGTGCTATCTCGAATATCGTGCCAACCGAAACATGAGGCGGCCTTTGTGCAGCACATTCAGTTGAACACTACCATAAACGAGAGGTTCAGTTGGGTCTCCCGTGAAAACCAAACTGATGTGCAAACGAGTGTATTTGTGGGAACTATCTCTTGTGTTTGTGGTCAGAAATTTTCATAATATCGTTCTTGGCCTTCATTTTATGTTGTATACTCACCAAAACCCCTTGCCATCAATCTACAGGATTAAAATAGGTATCTCTGTGCACACAGCTAACGGCCTCCAAAGTTTGTGTACAACAATAATGGCATACAAGTTTGAACTGACGTTTAAAAGAATACCGTCTTCTGGGCAAGCTGACACATTGTCAAGTCTGATTTCACCAATGAAACATCAGATGGAGATTTTATTTTAACTTCTTTCTCCACAGCCTTCGATGTCCAACACCCGTCTCACACTTTTGTGCGTCAACCTCCTGTCACTGCAGATGCAGTTGGGGTTCGAAAAAGGTAAAGATCCGGGATTCCAATTCATGATAGGTTGCCTACGCAGTTTAATGACCGTTTTGCTGCTCAGTACAACTGCTGAAGATTTGCATTCACAGTTATTGAGGTGGGAATGATGCTATATGATCGGGTGCCAGCACCTCAACTGTTGCAGGATAAAGATATGAAACACCTGCATAGTGAACATACAGGAATCAGTGTAATAAAAATCTATTGCTCATAGTTTCATGTATTGGCCATTCACGGACAAAAATATGGGACAGTTTGTTCACACATGCCACCAATGCGCCATGATCTCAAAGTTACTCGGTAAATATGAACTCTTGACCAGCTCCACAAAGTCCGTGGTCTCGTACGCACAGTGATTTTGTTAATCTCATCGACGGACTGAGCTACCAGGAGGTTGCAGACGTCTATTCAAAATGGGCAGAAATAAGAGCTTTGAGCACAATTTTAACCACGACGGCCATTTGATGCTTTCATAGAGTGTTTTCGCCATTCGGTTTTCCAGTGACAATAGTCAGTGGCAATGGACATCAGTTCGATTCGTCGCAGTTTTCTTATTCTTGTGAACATTTCGCTATCAAGCACATTCGGAGTCCAGTACACCATTTCTAGTCAGACGGTCAGGCAGAACAATTTGTCGATACATTCAGGAGAGCGCTGCAAGAACTAGAGGGAGGAAAGAAGCCCATTGACATTTTAGACACGCATTTGCTCTTTATCGATCCGAAAAAGTGGTCACCAGTGCGAGAGTTTCTTAGTCGCAGAATGCTTCCTAGTTCCACGAGAAAGGAACACAACAAAAAGATGGGGCTTCAGATCAATCAGCGTCATGGGGACAGGCCACGAGTGCTTTGACCTGGTTCTGCTAAATATTTGCTTAGCTTTCAAGGTCATAAACGAAGCTGAGTCCCGGGTATTGTCATCTACCGCCTGGGAGATATAATATATGATCTTAAGTTTGGAAATGACAAGCAAACACGTCACGTCAATCAGGTTCAACCATGCTACACGAGTACAGCCATGAGTGTGATTAGCTAACATGAACTTTCACGTAATCTCCTGTTGCACGCGTTTTAACTACCCAGCAGAACCACCCAAAATTTAGGACTGTGAAGGCAATTATACAACAGCTCGTGAAACCAAACATTCCAAACGGACTCGGCCACCTATCCAGCGGCTACCAGTGGATACCACAAGGAAATCTTACTATTGATGATTACTTTTCTGCCGAAGGTGTAGCAGGCAGTCGTGCGCGTCCACGCGTTACCTCGTTTGTGTGTTTGCGTCTCTATCTCTCTTTTTGTGCCTCCTGTCGATGTGACATCCTGCGTCTATTCCATGCAAATCATGTTCTTGCTTGACCTTACCTATTATGTACTATTTGTCCATGTGGTGTTTAGTTTAAGGTCATGCCAGTCAATTCCACGCACCAGTCTCTCAGCCGGGTATAATCTTCCCCGGTGAACCAGTCAGACAGCGATGCAGACCATTAGCAGATTCACCATAATTCGTATTCTGATTTGTGTCTAACTCACTTCGAGGTTCCAGCCATCTGACTTCGGTTTCATTCATACTGAGAGACTGAATTACGTGTTTTTGGACTGAAATTGCCCCCAGTAATCTTGAACATACCTCATCTGAAAGTAAGGCGGAAAATCACTCAGGATTGTTACCATTTGGCCTTGGTGTGGTTTTTTTTTAACTAGCTTAGCATCCTCTACCGAAATAGAGTCAGTTTCTGGATAAAATGTTACCAGATGATGACAAGAACCATGGAATCACTGCGAATAGATCGGGGTCGGGGAATGAGTAGAAAATACCAGCGATTTCACCGCATAAGAGAAATATCTGCATCTACTGGAGGAAGTAACAACCTCACAACATTATCTGGATCGACTCCACTTGGAACGAAACAAGCTTGCCCTCGTCTAAGTTCGAAACCGTTAGAACATACTAGTAGTTTTCTCATTCTCGGAAAACTTGCTTCTTTTTGGCACAACATCCTAACAATCAACAAGATCACCAGGATAACAGGAATTAACTGCCATGGAGCTGTAAATCATTCTTAACGGCTGTCTTTAGTGGGACAAAATAGGATTTAAAAAATCCGAAATTAAAAACTGTTAGCATGTTTTATTCACCAATTTCTCTGACTACATTTAGGTATGCTGCTATGATGTAAGGATTTGATGAGTTTACATACATCTGCCACCGTTTTTCCAAATACCGAATTTTGAGGTCTTTATCAGCATGTTCCGCATATACGTAAAATTTATCCAGACTTCTTTGCTATACACAATTGCCCAAGCGGCTTGTTCCAAGCATCTGGTGCTCAGAGCAAACGGGTGGCTTGGCAACCACTCGACAACCCACAGGCGATCGTTTGTACGATATCTTAGTAAGTCATTTTCGTTCAGACGTATCAGGCGCCATAGCGCAGTTTTTTTTATTTTCACTGATGGATCTCTTGAACGTACTCGTTCTAGTTGATCTCCTAGTCATCAAAAGTCAAGTATGTCAGTTGGTTGGCTCCACAACGTTGAGCTACCTGGATAAAACATCCAGCGCAACTGAACCACACTCGTTCAGGAGCGGAATACTTCCTAATTAATGAACTATATGTAACTGTGGACAATCAACAGTTTCAACCGGTTTCAACTTCCTTCCAAAGGATTAAAGAGAAGACTGGTAGATCTGTCATTCGAAGAGTGAATACACACTTTCTGGAGCCATCCACCTCTCGTTTGACGTCAAAATCTTCATTCCACCGTTGTAGCTTCGTCATATTTTGCTGTCACTTACAACGATCCTGTTGCCCTGTTTTACTCAGACGTGAAAACTTTAGTTTGTCCGCAGTGGTTAGAAACTCTTTTACCGGATCAATCGGGGAAGATGTGGTACCCAATCGAAGGATAGGCCTCTACCAGCCAACCGTCTGATCTGTCGTCCACGGTCAATGTATTAAGACCTGTGGTTTGACAGAGAACCAGTGAAACGGTGACATTGACGCAAGGGATGATAAATGTTCACCTGGTTCACTTCATTGCTTTGTTTTACATTTGAAAAGGCTTGATAGATCTTCACTCACATGACTGACCTCATTTCGCAGTGATCTACGTAACATGCAAAAACAATGATGCTCACAAAACTAGTGATAATTGTTCACTTGATTAACCTTATTTCTCAGTGTTCAATGTAACAAAGGATTTAGGGGCTGATAAGTTGACAACAATAAGACCAGCATGTTGTTGTTTCACCCACTGATAAGAAAATGTAGGTCATCAACAGTATACGGACAGTCCGCCTAGCCAGGCAGTGGAAGTGACCAGGTGATCGTTGCTCGGTTAGTGTTTATGACTAGACCTGAAGTATCAGTTTCCTTCCTATTGGCTTTCCCATCCTTGGAAGTTTGTAGGATTTGGGAATTTGTGGTTTTGTTGTTCGTTTCAGTCAGATTAGCCAACCGACGCAGCCGCAACATTCATTTGTCTGAAGTTACCTATTTCAATTTTCATAACTTTGAACCAAGTCTGGTTTTGAATGTGCACTCCAGATCTCATCTCATTTGGTTGTGGGGTTCGCGCGTTGCGGGGCCACAGGCTTAAAAAGCCTCCTATGGATCGTGAGAACTAGTGGCTGATTAGGCCAAAGCGCTCCTTTCTCCTGCACGCCGGCAATGCACTACCAGCCACCTCTTGTGTTCGTTGAAAAGCTGGGGAGACGCAGCAGTCGATCGACAAACATGGTTCGTCCCATACCCCCGAGTCGTCTACTACGATGAGTCTTTGGGCTGTGAGAACAGGTGCGACGACTGTCTTCATTGATCTGAATTCATTTTCACATGAGAAGTCTAGTCCTTGGACGAACCGTCTGGGGACGCCGATGCGTCTCAGGCTTCAGTAGTTGGGGTTGATCGTAGCTACCATCGCCGAGTCTGGAAGCGTAGAATGTGGCAAAATTTTCCGCATCAACTTACCGTTGTGAGTGCGTCTGAATGGAGGAAATGTGAACTCAAGGTCAGTCAGGTATAAGCGGGGAACTTCTCCCAAATTCGCCCATGTTGGAAGATTTACTTGGCGATAGAAAACGATCACTACCTGTGTAAAAAGCAACCATGCGCCATTCCTTGAGAAAACACGTCATTCTGTCAACGAGCGAAATTCTCAGCAATGACTATAGAGTTCTGAATTTCCGCGGTAATCTCACTATATTGATTATACCGACGGCGATTCCCGTTTTGCAACGTCCAAGCACTGATGATTTAGTTTTATGGGAGCAACCTCCCTAAAACAATCTTCAAGAGCCACTCTGTGGCTTAGTGTCTTGACTTTGTCGGCGTTACCGTAGAGTGTGATCCACGATGATTTACCTACCATCTGTCTACATTTTGTAACTGTTTCACCTTGAACCGCCGACTATATAAACAGTGTTTACTGGTTTCGTAGTTATCCAACCACATTCTATCCACATTGCGGGTGGGAATAATCACGAAATAACCGAGACTTGAGACTGGTTTTTAACAAATATGTATCCATGTTTTGCTCATTTTTATTTGCTGTGGTTAAGTAACCTTTCTTGCCCACTTATTATAGGAAACTGTGCACTGTAAGTAGACAAAATTACTGTGATGGAACAACCAGTAAATAACGACCTTCACCCTCTCTATGAGAAGAATACCGTACACGTACTCCGTTCCGCCACCTTTTGACACCTGCGAGCTTCTGTAGAACATTTTTTCTTTGCAACTCTCATTGCACTAACTTTCCTTCGCGATCCAGCATCCATCACTTGACCCCTTGGATGTCAACAGTCTATTTCTCAGTAGATTTCAAGCCAGAAAACCTTTGCAGCATTGATCTATGATCTAGTATAGTGCTGTCCATAGAGAAGAATTCGGCGGTCAAGATGTGGATAAAACAGGACAGACCACTGTCCTGGTGAAGTTCGAACTAGATCCCAACTGTCGACTAAAGCAACTGGAACCTCTCCAGGGGAGTGTTTCTTCCCAGGAAGGAATTCTTGGGTGGTTACTGTAGTCAAGCGCAATCAGAAAGTGCTTGATTTTAGCGCAGCAACCCATAATAGCATGGTGTACTTACAATATAGTGAGCGTGATCTCGTGTAAAAGTGGATACTTTGTCTTGCGCCCAGGCAATACCACAAGTCAGAATCAGCTGGCCACTTTCACAGAAAATAAACACAATGCCGACCAATTGATGGGGAAGATATCAGTCTTCGAATGCATAAACAGGAAACTACACATCCTAAATGCCACAGTGTGACTGATATGTATTAACCCATGGAAATGGACCTCCGAGGTCCCTTCCCGAAAAGTGAACTGAACAAGGTTCAACACCTACTATCAGACGTTGATATTGCTCACGCCTACGTCAATTGCAGTGTCCGAGTAATACAGTGATACGGAACTACATCGAGTAATGCGCTTCATCACCCACCCAACCGCTCACTGATACTCTTTCTCCGAATGATAACAAGCCAGTTGCAAACCTGACAAACGGATCATAAGCCATCCGTCGATTAATAACGAGTACACCCGAGCTACAAGTATTCCAACACTTGGAGGTTTTTCACCATCTCATCGGAATGTTCGCAACCCAAATTTCCAATTCCACGACACCTGATGCCTTGCTGTGGTGATCGGAACGATACACTAGTCTTTCGGGAGCACATACTTTAGTGTTTACTGATGAACGTTATTTCGTGTTGAAAGGGTTCTAAAAAACCTCCCTCAGCTAGTCTTTCAAAAATGATTTTCCACTTACTAGGCGAACCATTGAATAGCACCCCAATAGCTGTTCGCCTGTAATCCTGAGTAGACCCTAGTTTGTGATATTCTTAAACCGTATGAGTAGTGAGTTATGTCAAGGGAATATAATGTAATATTCCCCGGGGCCGTGCTAACTGAAACATGAGACGGTTTTTGTGTGGCACATTCAGGTGAACAATACTATAGATGAACGATCCAGTAGAGTTAACCAGTTAACATCAAGATAATTTGCAAATGAGCATAGTATTTTACCAGTTACGTACAAATTTGGTGTTCAAGTAGAACGTAAGTTTGAAGGGAACTCGGGAAATTCGCCTACCTGATGAGCTCCACAAAGTTAGAAGCCTGTAATGGGCTTTCGACGGGTTTTCGGCAACCTTATATGTTGTCATGAAAGAACATTTAGACACTTCACTCAGTCGAATCGCTCCAAGCTTATTTTAGATCAAACAGTCATGTTGAACATAATCAGTGATATTGTCTGGATAATTGACTAGCGCCCTGCATGAATGCACCAAGTCTACGTATTCGACTAGCTGATGTTCTGTGAATAAAACCCTTTCCTTATACTACACTCACTTCAGGAGCTGGATGAAGAACACACTTTCGACTGGAACAGTTAAAAAATCCGGATGTTTGGTGGCATGAGAGCCAGACAGTCTTTTTTGAAAGTCTGCATTACAAAACACCTAGGAAGGACTACTCTTTCACGAAGATTGCACTCGTCTCCTAGTCAAAACTAAGGGTATTCCAACAAGTTTATAGGCCCCCAAACTTGCGCCACAAGAGTTGAGGGAGAAATTTTTTAAAACGACAGTGTCACTGCGAACTCACCCATTCATTTAACCTCCATAACTTCTGTGTACTTTCACAGTCAAACTTAGCTGTTAGGTGTGCGATAATGGCCAAATCCAACCCGTCGTTAGCGAAACAGTCATAGTGAGCTTGTATACTCGGTTTCGTTCCGTCGTTCTATACAGTAAAACTCATCAATGAGAGAGATATCAGCATGGGAAACTCCGCTTTGAGAGACTGTCTTGAATCCAGAAGGGGGGTCTCATGGGAACTGGAGACCCCTCAGTGAAATGGACAAGAAACAGTGAATGTAGTTTCATAACACGAAAATATTTTTCCCAAGAGGATACTGTGGCAGAAGTGGCGGATTCTGTTAACCCAATATTCTCTGTTATTCATCCCGAACGTGTAGGTGAGCAGGTTTATCCTGCAAGCGCACTTATTCAGTGTTGTATTTTGACAAGAAATCCTGAAGGTGTTTGCGTGTTTAAACCTTAGAACCGACCTGCAAATTCTTGTCCCAGACTGGAGACTCCTTGGTTGCTATTCCAGGCCCAAACCACCAAATGGCCTGTGTTGTGGAGGTCTGTTGGTTAGATTGACCTTAGCAACGCGATAAAGCCAGCCGATGCACTACAACTGTTTGAGGCAGGGAACACCTCTCGTATTCGCATGAAAGTCCATCGCACTTATCGAATCGGCCAGTTGGTATGTATGCGGAGAAATGTGAAAAGCGAAACCCGGGAGTTCTGTCCTTTTTGATTGCATGTTTTGTATAGCAATCTATAAACAGAAAAAATAAACTCAAACACCTTCGTAACAGTGAAGCTCTGGGGGACCAAAGGACAGTTGCGGAGTGAATAAAGAAACCTAAAAGTGGGGATCCATAAGGGATTTCCCCGTGTCCATGATATCAGCTGCAATTCGTTGTACATTTCTGTTGTTGAAGATGACGGAAATGAGATACATCAATCCGATAGCCATTACAGGTTTGTCCACGAGATTTTTATCCAGTTACGACAGCTGTCGTCACCTGTCTTGTGGTGAACTGAATTAAATGTTCACCAACACACAATAGCTTACTGGAATGTACTGCTAAGTCTGTACAATACAGGCAACATCAACTCATTTTTTTCGGACGACATTTCGTCTCGTGTCGAAGGGCGGGAACCTATCGACTATACGACAGGGACTTGTCACTGGACAGCATGTAAATATGACATGGTCTCGGAATCAACCGGTCCAAATCTTTACTACTTGAAAAATGATCTTCAGATATCTGTATAACTTTGCACCTAATTCAACCCAGTGAGCGTAGGATAGAGATATTGGAAACCAATGGGTATTAGGACTTATATCTACAGAAACTTGAAAAAACGATATTCTGATTTCCATGACGGGCATCTTTTATTGAGAAGTTTTACTGTACGTGCGGGGCAGTTAACCATCCTCCCAGTGATAGCACTCCACTCTTCCGGTGCCTGGCTGACACGCTACCCGAAGGAAGCACGAGGGCTGAGATACTGTGAGCTTGCCCAAGCCTAGATGGGAGTAGGCCAGAGGCCGGAGTTGGGTTTGAACCATGCTCCTTCCGGCCTTAACCACTGAGCCGTCTCGAGCTCAAATTCAGATAAACAGCGGTCAACCCCTAGTTAACTGCAATCCAGAGGTATGACCATTTTGGATAACAATAATAAAGCATTTTTACTCTAGTTGGACTATCCTTACAGGATAATCTTGCTGCGTTCTGTGTATTATGGGAAGTATGTGTTGTCCATAAAATTCCCCGAACAACAACCTGATGAGATGGTTCTGCTGGGCGAGAACATGGAAGAACTCCAGGATGGGCTGAGCAATCTAGGTCATACTCGTGTGAATAGAAATCAACACAACGAGGACTAGCAATGTGTCGAAATACTGGCAGCTTGGAAGCCTCTGTTGATTGTTGATCAGGTAGTTTTTGATCTATCTGATGAGCACGGCAACTAACTTTCGGGCGTTTTGTCGCCAAACGAGGAGATTTTATCATCCAATCGCGCACTGATGTCTCCTCGTTTGGTGACGAGACGTATGCAAGTTGACTGCCGAACTCGGCGAGCCGATCAACAGCCAACTGGTCAACACTCACAACGACAGCTTAGTTGTTTCCCAATCGTACGAACATGTCTGTCCAGCCTCTCAGACTAGGAGATGAAGCAGTCGGGCAAGTTACCACCTTCAGACGCAAAAGTTCGTTCCTCACATCCAATAGGTGAAATAATTCTGAAAAGCTCATCAGCAATGTTTAGGATGCTTGCTTGAAGCGGATGACTTTATTGCAGATAGAAGAGAGACCAACACAGCTATCAGCCTCATCTTAATTTATGTCCGCAGGACGTGTCGCCTGCTAGTAGTGGATATCCGGAAGGTAGGTGGTCTCTGATTAGTGTTGCCTGCAACGAAGGGTGAGTGCCAACCGTCTGACGGAGGTCTTCAAAAACTGTTGAGGTCCTGAAGTGACGCCGAACTCAGCTCATAAAGTGGTCTGAGAACCTGTTGTCAAAAAACTGAGCAGCAATCTTCAAACAAACCTAGACCCCATGTAAAGTGATGTTGTCGCCTCCGAGGACCGAGAACCGATCAACCGTTATGCTGAACAACATGGACTCCTAGTACCTATCATTTGGTCCGAAAAGGGATCGTGATTTGCGTAGTTCTGGCAGGCGGTTTCAGCACCAATGCGAGATAGACGAATGAAGCTATTACAGCCAACCTCGACCTATATTGCCGTGTTTCTGTCACTGATTCTGACCCTAGGATATGGCAGCTCTGTAAGGTTCTTCGCGAGCAATACATACGTATAATATCCCGAACACCACTTGAAGTCGAATGGATACCTCTAGTTCTTTATGTCTAAATGTGTCCTGCAGGGCAACAGTATTCGTTGCCAGTCGTTGAACTGTTGTATCTGTAAGACGATCGACAGCATCCTGTTAGGTGGTCTATGTGAGGTAGTCATATACCCATTCATCCTACCGCTGAATTCCAAGGCTAGCCGGCCACCTTAGCTCAGTTAGTCATTATGGCCGAAGACCGAAGTGAGTGGTCGGCCCTCTTGTTTTCAGTATTCAATTGTCTACAGTTTTATTGTTTTGCTTCCTTCAACTGATATTAGAAACCGCTTGAGACCAGTCTGATTCTTTTTAGTCAGCCAGCCATAACCCCCGTTTGCTTTGTTCTAGTCTTTCAGACTGCACCCGCCCGCCTATCAACGGGTGTTTCATCTTCGTTTCCTGTTTGTTGTCTTCATGGCATTAACATTCCGCATGCCACTCAGTCTTTTAGGTCTAGAAAAGATGAAAAGATGACTCAAGAGAGCTAGCGCAGTGGAGGGGAGTCCACAAAGAGTAAAGCACTTCACATCCACAGTGGTTTGGAGACCACAGCTGTCACCATTCAGCGGGCTGGAACAACTTGACTTTCAGGATATTGTGGAGAAGATCGGAGTATGAATGTCGGCGATCCATGAAAAACTAGACAGTGTCTGAATGGATAGTACAGTTTACTGCTAGTACCGTTTAGCTGAGTTTTATAGAAAAAACTGGTTTATTTGGTATTGTTTAGCCATCAGAGGCAGAGATTCCCTCATCTATCCTTTCAGGGGAGATATTAGAGGAAAGATCTGATAGTATGTCAAATTAGTTAAAAGAGTAACCCCGGTTATGGCCAATTTCTATTGAAAGTGGCCGATAAGGTTACATTCGTCAGGAGTTGATGTGGTAGGTAGTGATTGCAGTGTTCCTCTTTGTAATCGCGAAGCTACATGTGCCATCTGTCAACAAAGCAACTTTCTCGTCTTCGTTAGTATCTGAATGGAAGCGAGCTAGTGAACGAATGACGGCTTGAGTGGGTGAGTGAGTGAGTGAGTTAAAACAACTCGCGTCCAGTTTCCATCTCATTAGAACCAGCTGGGGAGTGCTCAATGGATATCAGTCACGCAGCATATGGGTTGTAGAATATCGATGATACGAGGTCATAAACTGAGCATTAATTCACGTGGCCTGTTTGGCAAGTTTTCCAGGGTGTCCCCCATGTTTTGCATTAGCAAGCCAGTCAAAACATCACCAAAGTCAGTCCATATTTCATACCGTCTAGACAGACAGATCCAAAGCCTTGATAAATTCTACCAGTCGACTGATGTACTGATTTGCAAAACTACCACACCACCACCAACTGTCTGTTTCGCGATCTGTTTAGGCATTAAACAGTGACCCAGTTTAATGGCCGTTCTAACAATACAGGAAAGACTGCAGCACTGGTCAGTCGAATGCTGTTCAGCTGTCAACCGGGGTTACAGTAGCGCAGCTGATTGGCACAGCTCTGCTCAAACACCCTGCAATGAAAAGTATACTACGAAGCCATTTTTGGAACGCATCATTTTGGAACGCGAAACAAAAGAAATAACAGTTTTCTCCAGGTGGCAGATAATCGTACAAAAAAAGGGGAAATGGCTAACCCAAACTTCGAATAACTGCGATTTGACCAAAAACGACAGTTTGCACACATCCATTAAATTAGGGATAAAACAGATGCAGAAAACACGGGAATTTTCCTCAATCATTCATCGATTCATGTAGGTTAATGGTCCAAAGAGAAAGTGGGGATTCAGGCACCAGCTTAATTATTGCGCGTAGTCATTTATTCCAATCTCAGTTTATTGGGAGAGGCAACCAACCCTCTACTAACATGAACAAATCTTGGGCAAGTTAGCCTATCCCCTTTACAACGACCGCGCGAATGATCAATACTTGTTTGCTGACGTTAAGTGCTTCACCGGATATCCCATAAACAGCCATACAGCCATTTTCGCTTATTTCAGCAACCTTATCAGTAGTCTGCCCCGTCAAAAAAAGAATCAGCCTCCTACTCATTGTAACTCAACGGTTTCGAACCCAGGAGTCCAGCAACGTTTTCAGAGGACATGGTCTCGAAGTCTTTCGTGAAGGTTGCTTTGTTTATTCCGTTTAAAGCCAGCCCTGTAGAAAAAGGCCACTTATCTTCGCGATCTATGCGAGTCTGTCGGCAAAAGCCTGAAGTTAGTTCAATAGGAAACTCACAGTGCTCCAGTAATTTGGAGACCACATATAGATTTGAATAGCAACAACTTCTTTGTGTTTTGCGCATGACTGGGCATTTTGTCCAGTGAAATTATGTGAATGGTATCTCTGTGGGGCAAGGCGACGTTAATTTGTATCCGAAAAAGCGAAGGCAACCTGCGTTTCTAGTGTGTCCTAAGGGATAGGTGTGAAAGATAAAGCTGTCTTGGTAGAACTTTCTAGCTCTTTTTACCGAGTAAGTAAAGAATTCATGCATATCTCATTTTGACCTTATCTGACTAAAAGGGAGAAGCACACTGTTTGTTAAAAAGTGCACATGAGGCTTTCGCCACTAGTGTGCACTTACAGTCCACTGCTCATCTCCAAGGCTCATTTGCTCCAACTTGCAGTTTGATTGAAGGCCATTTGGGACCTTGTCCATCATGCTTTTTAAGTGATCGCCCCAACCCAGACTAGCACAGGATTTCGCGTCATGCGCTTTTCCACTGGACGCCTTGACACAAGAAGCAACACCAGATGGATACGTTATAATTTAACAAGTAGCCACCATTACTAGCAGGTTCAAAGTGAGCTCGAATAGTTTGACCAGCCTTGTTGTTAGGATAGAGCTTGGTCGCTCTAATAAAATTCTACTGTCTCGAACACTGACTTTCCAAAGCTTCCCAGTTTGGCTATATACTCCCTATTGACCCTCTGCTTGGTTTCAACGGGGACTCAACTGAATCCAGCTGAATTTCTCGTTTCTGACGGTCTTGTGAAACTGAGTACGCTGCACAAGGCCACCTCATGCTTCAGCTGGTACGGTATTCGAGTTATCACAATACGTTGTCTAGGTGTAACAAACTACTCATAAGGTTGGTGTCGAAGACTCTTCGGCAAACTTATGGGTGGTGCTTTATGCCCCATGTTATGTTTCGTCGGCAGTGGTTCATCGAAACGTGCGTAGACATCGAGCTTATTACCTGTGACAGAAATATAGCAGATGCACACGGTCCTCATCGGTTCAACTGACGAGCAGCGCACACAGGATGGAGTAAACTGCAGCTTAACTGCGTGATAATACGTATCTTTTTGTTATCTAGTTGCAATACGACAGTAACTAGTAAAGTTAAGTGACACTGAGCGAAAGCTCATCTACTATACTTGGATCATACATTCTAGTTTCTGAGACAGTACGGTTGTCAGTTAATGAGTTGTCTAGGGTACTCACAAAATCAGCCTGTTGACCGCTCTGCAATAAAGATGGAGAATGAAACCTGGATAGCAGCAGACGTGAGCGGTAGCGTGTAGTATGTTGATCCCCCAGGTATCTGACGAACGTACCTACATCTGGGATCTACAGAGGAGTGAGTGTCCAGCGGAACAGGAGGGGAGTTTAGTGGTAACAATGAAGAGAGACGTCCGTTTCCGCTTATTCGCCCTGGTGTATGCAGCGAATAAGGCAACCTGGCTGAGGTCACCAGGTGACGTCCGATGTGGCATGAATATACTTTTATCTGTAGAGTTCATGATTTTATGTATGCCGAATTTATGCTGTAGCGACCTAGAAATACAAATGAAGGACTTACTAATTCGCAAGTACAAGCTGTCAGGCTGCTGAAGGCTTTTACAGGGGTAGTCAACTAAACGACCAGATGCATATTCATACCCCATCATTAAGGTGCAACCCACTTCCATGCGCCTTCCAATTGTGAGCATTCCTAAGTGATTTTTTGGCCAATGGTGCATTTCCCAAAATTCCAAGGTGGGATTCAATAGGGTACACTGGGACCAAGAAAATGGAGAATAACATTGAAAAAAATCTAGCGCAACCACCGCAAGCCCTCAGACAGACGGAACAGTACAGGTGAAATATAAGAGCAATGTGCTAGCACCTTAGCACTAAGGCAGGACGATTTCCTTGTTTTCGACGTCCTGAGCAACACTTCCAGTTTCAATCCACTTTAATGTCCTCGCCTTCTAATCCGAGATGCCCAATTTAATAGTGAAAATT
>SJOL01009009.1:59541-75675 GCA_004794785.1 Opisthorchis felineus
ATAAATATATACCCCTCAGTGCGGTTCTGTATTCGTGGGATTAATGAAAATATCGATTCAAAAATGTTATCACGAAGACTGGAATATCCCACTCAGTAGCCGACTAGTACAACCCCCTTCCGCGCGACAGTGAAAAAGGATACAGTATCGGGACGAATGCGCAACATTTCAGAACCCAATTGCTGTTGTCTGACAATGCGAGGTGGTTGCGTACGAAGACCGAAGGACACACTTCACAGAATTGGGGTCGTCTGTAATGCCAAGTGGACCAAAACACAGGTACCTGACCATCGAACCAAGGGCTCGTGGTAGTTTGGTTGCGCTTCCCGCTTCGGTGTCAAGTACTCAATAACCTGCCGATCAGTAGATCACTCAACATGGCCCATATTTGTTAGAACGTTCGGGTTACTACAACCCATGGGTCCAAATAGCCGAACACCACCGAAAAAAAGCACAGCCAAGCTCTGAGGTCAGAAGGAGAATAGCTGCAATATGTAGCAACAGTGAATATTACCTGAAATCTACTGTTTGATGGGTGCTGTGGAATCGGAGCAGTAGCAACTCGCTAATCCAGTGCCGAACTAATGGACGCGGTCTACGGTGCTTTGCCTATTTTGGTAATCAGCATCAATTTGCTTGCATCTGGCTCACTTTAGGAACCGAAAAAAGAACTTCGATATGCATATATGAAACAATTCGTTTTTTTAAATTCACATGATCTGTTTTACTGTCCGGTCTCTGGTGTTCCTTCTCTAAGAGGCTAGGCTTAATGAAACCAAGCAATATGGCCTCAAGGAACTTCAGTTTCTGTGTTGGTCTGTTTTGTGCCGCTCTGGTCTCATTGATTGATCACGCTGTTTTAAAGCTACATAAGTGATGCAAATTGCACTGCATTATGCAGCAGAAGAGCGTGCCGAATGAATTCATTTCGCAGCTGTTGTTCTTAATGTCTTGTTCAAGCCATGCATTACTTGTTAGCTTTTATCGATCTATTAAAACTACTGAACTTTTGCAGCCTGACAATGATACTCAGCCACTCCACGCAAAACTGGTAAGATGTTTTTATTCCTATGGTCAGGACTCAGGGTCACAGCGTTGGCGTTGATTAATTGCAGTTAACAGGAGAAGTGACTCCAATGTTTATCGCCAAAGTCAACGGAACAGGTTCTGACATGATCTGCCCCATAGATATCCTCACACTTAAGGACAAAGGTACTAGATCTAGCTTGTCTCTGCGGTCAGACCAGCATCCCCTACGATGGGATGATGAAAACATTAGCCGTTTCATGTTCACCCTGGCTGGTATCCGTTTAGGTTAAACAGTGCGAATATAGTCGATTGAGGATCAGATTTCCTAAAAACTGCTCCCATGTATCCTTAGGTTTTTTTTCCTGGTTGGGATGTTTGACCAGAGTGAAGTATGGTGTTTCACCCCACGTTTAGGAGGGCTTGGCAACTACGGTAGCAAACTGGCGTTCGTTGTGTTCTCGAATCATTATCGTAAACGAGGCTACTGGGTCTATAGAGGTATCAGAAACGACAAATTTACAGCAGAATACCTTGGCTGTAGTGAATAATTTTATCCTAGTCACCCTCAAACTACCCGATTGTCAGAATGATAGTAGTTTATCTCCAACGTTTACGCCACTACATGCTAGTTGGAAGGACATGTGTCAGCTAATCAGATCCTTGGCTGAATGCCTCCTAACCCAATTCTCCACTATAACCAGTTTCCTGGTTTCTCTGAGAGAAAGCTGCTAACTATGGTGGGTTGGGGAAGGATAACCGCTGATTTCTTACAGTAATCAAAATGACCAGATTTTATAGTATCCCAGGGTAGTACTGAGTGGTCAGATTTTCTGTGCTTTCTACCTACTGTCTTTCCTGCATCCTCATTCTATCAAACACGAGCTTCGACTAATGGAGTATACGACGGTCAGTTAAATAGTTGCGTTCCGCTACCGGCTCTGGGTATTGCTGTTCCCCACTACTCAATGAGTCTTATTGTAGGGAGAAAATTGGTCGTCTTTGGACTCGGTTGTGGACAGTCATGACGGAACTCCAGCGCGCTATCCCCTTGTCCACGAACCAAGTGAACAACATCGCTCCTCACACCACATGCTCGAGGATGTTGCACTTACCAGACGCCCACAGTATTTCCTCGTACACCGCCAAGGCTCTATCCGCAATGTGACTAGTTGCAAATTTTAGGTGGGAGATTTTGGAATCTTGATAAAAGGGTAGACTATTAATTAGGATTAACCACCAATAGGGGCTGATCCGTTGGTTGAGAGATTAGTTGGGGCTTAGAATCAAAGCAACGATTTATTGTTCCCGTAGTTTTTACTCAAGTTAATTTGTGAATTTCTCACTAGAGATAACAGTTTTTCTTGTTTTTCTTCATTTCAGATGGAATTCGACGCACCAGTAGAATTTGCACTGCTGAAACTTGACAAATCAGTGCATAATGGATGTTAGGGTCATCCACATCTCGACCTGTGACGTTTACTACTGGTGTCAAGGAAGCATGTGGTCCTTCACGCATATCCACGAGGTGCAGGGAGTAGAACAAGCTACAATTATTTCATATTCACTAGATATATTAACCAAAATCTGAGTGCTACATGTCTGTCTTACCGCTGCATTGTAAATGCAGTTGTATACCTTGCATTGCACGATTTTTTGGTCCACAGTGGCGGAGCTACCGCTTGTGCTTCTATGCTGTTGCCCACGTTAGTTGTCACTGTTTTTTTCAAGTACATTCATGGTCACTCGCGTGTATTTTGCATCAGTGTTGTTTTGTATCCGAAAAGCTCAGTGGCGGCCCCAGTATTAAGCATTCGTTGACAGAAGACCGGTGATTTAAATTGCGCTTGAGCCACAACATCACATATTCTTGTGAATATCCCGACTGGCGGTGCCACGTTCTTTCGGCCCTCGACTAAAATAATAGTCCTTAGCATGTGAGGAATGTAAAGATTAAATCTGATAGGGTGCAGATTCTGACGGAATAGTTCTGACCAGACGAAATAGCTTTTATGGAGACCAGGCCTTTTAGGGAGGTGCTTAATAGTGAACACATTCTACCTTCGAGTTCCTCGTTCAACGTCATGTTTCCAGAGACGGTTTTTGAGTTCACCTTGCAGCTGCTTTTTGAGGGCTTTCTATTTGGTCAACTCCTCGTATCTTGCTGGAACTTTACTAAGTGATAAGTAATTGCCTGTGTGCTATGTCTGAAGTAGAAAAACAACATACTGGATGGGTCGATACCTGTGAAACCCTGGGTAATTTGATGAAACATTTGACGGTGTTTCAGTCTATCTTCCTAAGCGAAGACCTGCATACCCTCCATGCAGCAAGTGGCATTGGTGCAGAACACAAGAATACGGAAAACTACCCTACTTGTACCTAACCAGCTGAAGTCACTTGCGCACAAACATCTGCATTTATTTAGATCAGCGCCTAACCAGTGAAACATGGAACATGACCGTTAGTATGCGTTCTAGTAGGCCCATATTAATACACTGATATATACTCCGGTAATTGTTTGTCTGCCATTAGGCGTTCATGAGTGCAACCCATAAGCAGTAGAATGAAGAACATGGTTATCACGCGGACTGGTCGGTAGAAACTGTGCCTTGGTATGCGGTTTGTAGGCTTCACTTAGACAAAACTGTAAACTATGGAACATGCTCTGCGAAATCATATTGCCACGCTATGTGAAAGTCGGAATTCACACCTGTTTTGACTGGATCTAACGTACGACTAACCCCCGGCCTGCTTAAATTTGCAACCTACGGAAGCCTATCATCAACACAAGGCCTTCGGTAACTTGGCTACCATGCCGTCTACGGTGACAAGTGGGCATCCATTTGCTTAGGGGAAAGATATAGTTCGAATAAACAGCCTTTCATGGAAACAACTAAAAAGTCCCACACATGTTCGTCAACAAATAAACTTTCCATATCTCCTGAAGCATCATCATAACGTGTTGCATATAGATCGGTATTACTAGATCCCCGTTTTCCCATTAAGCAGCACTACTGTCATGACTGCAACTACCGCAGCGGGCTGACGAGGGGAAGGTATTCACGGCAGGAAATCCATGCACATACCCTGGTGGCATGATAAGGAAAGGACTAACTGATATAACGGACAAAGCCTGCCTTTTCTGCTTCATAAAACCTTTCAAATTTTTCAACAATAAAAACTAAAGTGCCCTGCATCCCTCGCTCGTTGGGCTACCGGGACTGAGCACACCTCAAGGAGTGACTGCAGTTCATTTAGTCCGGCATGGAAGTCTTTCGACAATGTTTCCTAGACGAATTCACTTCAGCACGTGGCGTGTTAGCAAGCTGCACCCTTGATGTCTGGATAACCAATGAAGACCTGGGAGCTTCAGGCAACACCAGAACGGATGGCACGTGTTGCAGTTCAGCAGGAGCCGTAGGCATTTTTTCCGAACAGTACAACAATGCTTGGCACAAGGCCTGCACAACGCTTCCTATCTTAGTCACGCGGTAACCGACAGCATGCATCTGCCAGACTAACCCAGCCGGACGATTGCCTCATAAACGATATACTGCGAGCTGACTTTGACTACAAAATTGCCGGGACGTCGTGAGATAATTATATGACCTAGTAAAGTGGTAGCAACAACTTACAATATTCGATCAACAGAGGCAGGACTGACCCTGGATCTATCCGGCGAACGCCATGTGCCACCAAGAGAGCAACCAAGTCTACGTAATTAACGCCAACACTCCACTCCGGACCCCAGTTTACTGTCGTCAGCAAGTCAGTGATAAATCTCGACATTCACGTCTTCCTGGGTGTATAGTACCGGGTAGCTCAGGCACTCCAAGTGCGAACCTCTAACACAACCAACGGGTTACATACATTACAGTATTCCGGATTCCATCTCTGGATGCTAGTGACGTAGACAGCGAACTTGGCAACGTCCATCCAGAGCAGCAATTGCTTAACTCAGACCGAAAAACTTTTTAGCTGCTTGAGTCCCTCTTGATAAGTTATGTAATTTTGACGTGAGGCATTGCAAAACACAGGAAGTGCAATGTTCGACGACTGCATTGTTGCACACGTGTGGTTGAATACGGATGAAATAGTAAAAAACACCCCTACCACACACCACTGCAGTCTTCAGCGATCACGTTTCACAGATGACGATCAACTCTGTTACATCAGTACACTAAGCTCGACTGAGTTTAATCACCAATCGCAAGCATTCCACGTAAACGGTCGAATGTAAAGAACAACACATTGAAAGTATGACTTTCACTACATGACAAATTACCGGTTCGAACAGGCGCAGGGGACCTCGGATACTGTCTAAATCGCGCACAGGATAGTCCAAGATGCGTAGCTTATCGCGCATGACAGGTACATCATCAGTGGTCACATCACTCTCGGTGTTGTCCCGAACATCGCCACGGTTTTTCAAAATCAACCTTAGAAAAGAATCATACCAAAAACTGTTTTCTCCTGATTTTCATCTGGATGCCGTTTACAGGTAGATCTACGCAGTTCATGTGGATGTCACGCACTGAAGGTTACAGTGATTAGACGACTATACCGGTGAGTTCCTGTGAGCTATGAATGGCCAGATCTACGCACCTGAATATAAACTTGCATGTATGTTCAGATAAAAATCTACAGCGCCCATAACTTTCGCGTGCATATGTTGGTTGACCATAAACGCGTAACCAACACTCGAAACTTCGGAAATTGCGTGCACCTGATCAGCTCGTGAAGAGCGAAACCAGTCGGAGGGTGCTGAAGAGTTTTCAGTGATCTTATGAGTAGCACGTTCGCCGAAACAATCCCCGTTCTCTCTAGATAATCCACCAGTAAGTATAACTCGTCCCTGTTTGACGCTGGAGATCACGCATCTTGCACTCAAACTCAGCCATCGAAGAACAGTCACGACCTGGAAGACAACCCACCACCTGCCATATGATGTCAATTTCCACAGATGTAGCTTTGTCTCAAAGCGAATAAGGTCACACCTACTGAAACACAACTGACGACAATTGGGAGCTATAAAAAAACTAGTTAATTTCATCATGGCAGCGGATGGATGACCCTGATTTACATTGGATGCAGTGAGCGATGCAGTGTGCACGCTAGCAGCAAGCAGCGGAAGACAGGGGACCATGTCGCGGCGAAATGATCCGAACAACAATCCCCACGAAAGCGGGAAAATTCGGCATAGAGATGCTATGTACTACTAGGTCCGCATTTGAGTCAGATAACTATTGTGTCTGCTGACCGCCTTTTGTCCGTCTGTACGCTTTTTTGTGATATGCAACATCACACAGGCTTGTAAATTTTAACGAGGCCTGATCTTGTGAGAATTTGTGCCAGTTAACTCCCGTTAGCAAACACTAGCAATGCACCGTCAGTGACATTTTCGCATAAATAAGGGAAGCCGTCATTGTATGCAGGGGTACGTAAGGTCACTTAGTGCAAGATAATTGTTAGAACGTTTGTTGTTTTTATCCGGGTCAGTTAAAGGTTCTACGTTTGTTTATGACTTGTACTCATGCATCATATCCGTATCTCTACGGCGTAGCAGTAAATTAACTTTCATTTCGTCGCGGGTCGTTTCCTAGTTTTCACTCTCTCCCCACCTCGACCCGTATAACCTAATGTAGTTTGCCGTATATAACTTACTGTCGTGTTAGCGTCTCGCTACATATATGACCTCATCCAACTGTCTATGTGAACTCACTATTAACCGACTAAATTTGGTTTCCATTTTCACTACAGTCGCTCTTGCTGATATTTATTTGCTCAGTGAATTTTGATTCCACGCTCCCTCTCACTATCGAGGTAGGATGATTTGTACTGTACATTAGTACCACAGTAGTACCTTCAAAGACTTGCGTTCTGTCGTCCGCAGTCTCACTGCTATTATCGGAGTCATATTGAACTGATTTCCTGTAAACAGACTACGCACCAATCAGTGATCATTTTCAGTGGTAGTCAGTTACCGCCACAGTAACTAGCTTGTTGCTTTCTCAGAATACTTTGGGGAGTAAACCCAACCGCAGCCTCTTACCGTCCCTTTTCTGTTCTCTATGGCCCGGGTAGGTGAGCACTCCGTGTACACTCGGTAGCACAGTTAAGAAGCCTCTCTGGTAAGCATGGTTAACGGAAACACTAGATGTCGCACTGTGAATCTATCTAATGCACTTTTTCAGACGATCGAAGCTGATGGATTATCGTGGCGATACACAGCGTTTTTTACTCCTAAATGGGGTTTCCGACTGTGCTTCAAAAAAGTGAAACTGGAAAATTTTGTCCTAGTAGCCTTATAAATAATCAGTGTTCCGAAATGAAGAAACACGCGTGCAAACTAGGAAGTTGACTGAGGGCAGGTGTGAGGAAAACAAATTGTGATTATCGACAGTTGCGTAAGTTTATCAATCAGAGAAACTCGTAATTTTGTGTACGTATTCACTTGGTTGTAAAAGCACCCGGAAAGCGGTTATGCACTATTGCCGAGACGTTCGACTATACCCTAAAACGCTTCACTTATCGCATTGCATGACATCCCAGATTCTCCATAATATCTAGATCAGCTCCTGGTGAAGTTACCTAAATTAATGATGGATTATAGTGTTCAGTCGACTGCTTCATTTTCCTATGTAAATTATATCTGCACTGTACTCTCCGACTGGGATTCTGTTAGAAAATATGTTCTTACCTATGAAGAAGCAAGCAACCGCACGGGTGATGGTTCAGCGAAGGCTTCGAAAGAATCTGTCCATACACAATCAACCCAATTCTGTGTATGGATATAGCATTGGGTACCAAACTGTTTAGCCATGACGGCTGCCTGTGTATTGTTGGCCCTAGTGGCAGTGAAAAGGAAAAACAGTCGTAACAACAGCTGATGCCTGAGAGGTTGTACTCGATTGTGCAAAATTCGGATGCATTTCCTTGAATAAAACAACGCGGAGCGATGGGTGTAACTCTGGATGTTACCTTGCCAAGAATTTTCATATTGTTGCTTTCACTGTCAGGTATATGATGAATTCGGTGAGATAACGAATATATTGTTTGTCGAGCGAAACGAGAAACTACTGACTTCTGAAGATC
This sequence comes from Opisthorchis felineus, assembly GCA_004794785.1. Taxonomy (NCBI): domain Eukaryota; kingdom Metazoa; phylum Platyhelminthes; class Trematoda; order Opisthorchiida; family Opisthorchiidae; genus Opisthorchis; species Opisthorchis felineus. Next base: position 67,666 of record SJOL01009009.1, read on the forward strand.
ACCGACAATTTACGCCTGCTTTCACTTGTCATAACATATGCACTGAGGCCTTAGCAACCAGATGAGAATTAATAGTGAGTCACACAAGCGTACACTAGACAATACTACTGTCTGTGTGTTTATTCAAACAATGATTTCACGTATTTGATTTGACGTACCTTACAAAGGACATGTTCCACTGTGAATAGCTGCGACCGCCGGAATACACCGTCTGATTCAGATGTGTCCAGCTTGCCCTGTTGGATCATTTTTAACACGATCGTTTGCATACTTAATGACGAAAGTTCAAGTCTAGATATGACCATGGATGCGGTTTAGTAATAAAGAAACTCGGGTCCAGTGCTTTTCCCTGCAACTTCGGCCGACCAGAGTAATTTCATCAGGTTAGCAGGAGGTAAACTTTTCAGACCGAAGTGACCCACATACATGACAGTAAATGTTCTACTGGGTCAAGAAATGTTGTAATCTCACGTCGCTGAACGCTGCAGTCATGGCAAGCATTCGCGGCAAAGAAGTATCAGTTCAATGGAGCTGATGAGAGCAACCGACTTTCGAGTGCGTAACCGTATGCGAACTTTCATCAGTGTCCTCTAGTTTTCGATTCATTACAACAAACTGTTCAAAAAATTCTTAAAAACTGTTAGTGACACTATGTTACGATCGTCAGCGAAGACCACTAAAGTGTCGCGCTAGTCTGTCCACCAACTGTTCCTGTCAAACAAGAGCTAAATGACGCTGTTGATTGGTCTTTTGGGGAATCCCGCGCTTTTCAGAGATCGTTCAAGTTAGTACGCCAGCCGGTGCGAAGGTGGCTAACTCCATAGTCAAAGAGAAGTTACTCATTGGCATCACACATAGACGGCGAACTGATCCGTCTCTCTGTACCAGCTTCATAAAAACGAACAGCACTATGCCAAACATTGGTCACAGAAAAAAAATCCATTATGTTTGCTGAGATTTCGGAACTATGACGGACCACTGGTTTTAGGACTTTGGAAAGGGACTGAGTGCAATAGGCGTGTGGTGGGGAGACACGGGGGTTTTTATAGTGTCGGTGATGATACTGATGTCTCCGTATACAGAGCGTAGATGATAGTAACAAGGCCTTCTCACTCCTTTTACTCTGACATGGATAACTCCTATCTGAGAATGAATCGGTCCAGCTGAATGAATGATTGATGCAGGTAACATCTCTGGTGTGGCCCATACACGTTTACTCCTATGGTTATAGGTCAGATGAGAGATAAAAGCCCTAGAGACAGAAAACAGTAAGTAAACATCGTACAAAATTTCTCTCTTGGGGCAGATCTGTAGACCTGGCAACCAATGACATCCATATTCTCGAGAAAACGGTTCACAAACATTGTTATCTCATCCACCCCCACCATCTCCCTTGAAAAGGGTGTGGAGAAGTTCACGCGATTCTTTGGACTGCTCTTTAGCTGTGCCTGATCAGTGAAGCATTTTTAATCTGATAAGATAAGTTGAGTGAATCCATCCCCCAACCCCACTTACATTGACAGCGAAAGCAGCCGGTTGATAAGATTATCGAGATCAGACGCCACTTGACAAAAGTTCAGACCTGTCAACGGAGATGTACTATTCATCCGTCGATACGGAAAGGGTCTCGCTTGATAGGCAAAGCAAAACACGCGAGCAGTCCAAAGGGAAACATGCAGAGAACGCCAGCTGCTAGCAAAGCAATAGGTCCCGTGAACTTTTCTTTCCGATTCTCTTCCAAGGAGCCAATGGAATGTGCTTCGTGTGAACTTATCATGAACATGTGAATGACTTGATAAATGCCAAGTTTGGAAATTTGTGACCGGAATTGGAAAGAAGGACTTTGGTTAGTTTTATATATTCCATCTATGGAAGTTGAGTACCAGTATTTATTACTGGTGTATTGCTGTCAATGGTGACGCTAATGATGATCCACACTGAATTCCCAGTAGCATGTCCATAATTGTCGACTCTAGTCGATACAACGAAGAAAATGTGTTCATGGTCGTCCGATGGGCCGAGTCAGATACAAGACGCAACTGAAGCATACACATATGGCTAATTACCCCTCACCTATAACATGTTTTGTATGTAAAAATAATGGTAACAGATCGTCGCTTTTACAGCCCCCGTAGGCATAAAATTACACTACAGTGGATCGCCTGATGATTCACCAGCACCTGTTTTGACTGAGCTGGTGGCCCGAATTAATGACAGATCGAACTCAGGTTACATTCGCATGGCGTTCGGTACTTGGTCATGACTGGACTTGCTTTAGTCTGTGGGTCACTAAGTCTACAATAGTCATGAAACCTATGCACCCGTCTTAAAATGGTGTGTCTGTTGACAAAAAGCCAGGAAGTTCGGTTAAATTTATTCGAAAACCGAGATTTCTTCATCTGAATGACGGGAAATTTGAAGTAGTCTTTCGAACCAAACCATTGCAACCTAAGCATACATGCTTCCGCCTAGCAAAAACCTCGCACTCATTGTGCCACAACAAACAGCTAGTTTGTGATAGCAATTGATGATTATGACATTTACATTATTCCGGTATCCATTAGGATCGTCTGAAAAGACCACTGCGCGGCTGACGTGCAAACACGCAACCCTTTCAACCATGGTCGGCCACATTAACCCCATGGTCTATATGGTGCAACTTTTGCTATGAGGTCCTCATTATTCACACAGTGATCACTCTAGAAAACTTCATTCTGTGCATGAACTTCCAAGGACCATCACCATCTCACTGGACCGCTGGTCGCTTTCGAGCGTGTCGATCCCAGTTTCCTCACTGCCCGTGGACAGATTCGTTAACTGGAATGAAATTTAGGTGACCTGTAAAGAAAGGTAATTTGGATAAGTCGCGAAATAATTTAAGTGATGCTGAAGGTCCTATAGGAGCGCCTGGTCAACTGTCAATACACGTCTTTCAAAGGCCTACCTCGAGATAACCAGCTGGCTGAATCCAGTCATGTTGGTTTCGGGTGGACCAACGAACTGCATTTTTGAGTGGTCACGTCCAGGTCACACCCATACGGTATACTGTGACCAGGCCGGTTTTGGTCCATTTTTATCTATTTATCTATCTAGTTTAGCACCAACATAGGTTAAGCTCTCTGATGCCCTCAGAGAACTAAGGCTGGTCCGATAAATATACTTGATTCCGGGCATTGTTTCGGCGGATGGGCTTGTGTTAGCTGATAGCCATTCAGCCAAGGCGATCAGGGTCACAAGGGATGACAAATCTAACTATTTCTATCGTCAAGTACAGCAGCTCCGAGAAGACTTTCCCCAGTTGCACGATTCAGCTCCGGAGTTCGACGTTGTTGATCTTTGTCATATGCTCCTATTGCATGCCGTCTTTTTTAATTTATCCACGTCCATCAGATCGATTTTGGTAAACTTAACACTCTAGACTACGAAGTCCAGCTGTCACGGCTTCTGTCTGCCAGGACTCCGCTGGTATTTCACTGCCCATACACTGGGTGCTTCAAGATCCTACTTCTTTTTGTTCGGCAGACATGCTCTACATGTTAGATATCTACTGCCATCGCAACCAGAACACAGCTTTAGCAAACAGCTACTACATGATCCCAATGGGATTTTACAGTTATAGAACAACAAAATGAAAATGATCTAGAACGTATGAGTGTAGAAAAGTCGTCCGGAACAATTTTAGGCTGAGGCGCATTCACGTGATATGACCAGAGTGTCAGATCTTGGTTGGTTAATCGTTGGTCCATTACTAACTGAGTTAATCACATTTGGGCTGGAGGGTTAGATTTGCGAGCCCAGCTGCGATTGATTCAGCTGCTTTTAGCATCAATTGCCGAACCAGTTTTGATTCATTATTCGGGACCAGATGAAGCGGCCAGGTTCTTGTGACAAACGGTTCGTGTAAAACTCAATGCGTTCCTTGTTAGGGTTGGTATAGTATGGCTTATGAAGGTGGGTGTTTAACTTCTTTTGGACGGTCCATTTCTCGCATCATTCATGTGCCGAGACGTGTCGAACCTCTTGCTGGAGAACGATAATGCAATTAAGTAAGTGTGAGTTACTGACGAGTGGGTGTCCAGGCAACGATGTGTCGCTCTTTGGGATCAACTCCGGTGTCAGTGATGGGCGGCGCACAGTCTGAGCAGCCGATCATCAATGGCGTCCGATACCATGACTTCTGAGGACTTCCGGACAAAAGGAATGATCTCGACCGAAAAGTGCATTGAATTCTCCCAGCAGGAAGCGAGTGCTGTTTTTTGAGAGCATCAGCATTGTGCTGTCTGGTGAGCAAGTTGTTGGGGCTATATACGCTTATGTCGGTCACATGAATCCAACAAGACAAAACACTAACCGATTCCATGAGGTTCCTAATCGTGCACTAATGCAGTCGGATTAGATGTTCTTTTCTGCTGAATAGCCGATCTAATAGAAGGTGTAGATGGAAACAGCTCGAGTTTCTCGATCAATGAACACTGCTTCTCACTCGACTGCAACAATTTCATATCTTTTCAGCTCCATTGAAAGCAGGGTATTACGTTTTGCGGGAAGGGGATCAAATTGGTCCGTCATTGTTCCAACATTACAGAAGCTTACATGAAGACAAGACCACTATCAATTTACTTCAGAGTGTTAAAGAGTAGTTCGGGAGTAATGGTCTTCTCTATATGCCCAATTCAGAGAATATGTGGCTACCTGGTCTTGGAAAGCTACGCTTGAGACTGATCACTGATTGCTCACTGTTATTATGCTACTTTGATTGTAATTATCATTGTCATTTTTACCCCGACCCAGGTTAGTTAAACCGATTTTAACCATGGTCAGCGAAGGACCAGGGTGTGAGCAAAGCTTAGGGCCGCCCTTTACTGATCCCGTTCTTCTAGGGTCAAATGATGGTGGTATGCACCCACCAAACAACATACGTAAAGGTTTCCACTCTAAGCTAGACTGTTGCTTGTCCGCATTTTCCGAGGAATTACTATTGTCTCAGCCTCTATCCGAAGAGGGCACCATGCATGATACTTTAGCCAGTACACATGCTGGGACAGTGCTACCAGTCGGATGCTGCCAAGCCACTAACTATCAGCTACCTAACAGCTTAATGACTGATGTCATCAGCTTTGTTATGGGATTGAAAGATACAAAATGAGGGACGAATCTAGGCATATTTATCCCGTCCATTCAAAGAGTATGACTAATCAAGTTAACAGACCATCTGGAAAAGAGCTAGGCAGGAATGCACATTGATCTATACTGTGCAGGGTGCGCTTGCCTGTCTGAGTCATTCCTACGTAACTCAATCTCTTGAGCTCGTTCCAGAGGTCACAGATGCGAGGAATGAGTGCGTTCCACGTTTGAAAATGCTCCGGTTAACAGTGAAACCTCTACAATGTTTCTTGGAGCATGATGCTTCCGTTAAACTTCCTTCCACCTGGAGTAATGTACCTGATCTTTGATGACTGCGAAAAAAAATCCATTTTTTGAATTTCGTCTTCCGACTTTCGTTTAACTATGTTCATTCGATAGAAGAGGGCGGTTAATAACGAGACTAACGAACAAACCAAATTAGAATAGCCTACCCGGAGACTTGTAGTGGCGAACCATCTAGTCCTCCTGTAGGTTGAGTGTTGACATTTCCCGGAGCGGCGATGAGTATTAACAGATGGATCGGCCTGGATTTAGGGAGACTTTGTCAATTATTTTCAAGCTTAGAGCACGTGCTGATCCGAACAAAGACTCTGAGACTCGAACCGCCATTGTGGTTTGTGTATTGTCACCAGACAGGTGACGGACTTACATTTGTGTTGCATTTGCTCCCAAATGTCAAACCCGGGAAGAGAATTTCGCTTGAATTGACACCTCCCATAGAATATCTATTCAACACAGAAATAAAATCTACCATCTAATTTGGGCTGGGTCAGGGATTGAATCGGTCAACGGCTTTTATCCCATAAGAAAAGGCCAATCCGGTTCTCTCAATTTTGGGCACGGGGGTCAAGAGCAATTCAGTTGTGGTTTTTCTGATACCTGATTATTTAGAGTATAACGACAGGGTAACTTCTCAATGAGTTGCTTAATGAAAGAGAATGATCGCCAATCACTCTTCAGGCTTTTGACGAAAACATTCATGTAGATCCACACGGACTTGAGTAAGAGCTTCGTGAGCAGATATACAAATTACTGCCTGGTCAGAGTAGTATATCCCAATCGATAGAGGAGTTTAAAGAATCGAGTAAGTTAGACAGACGCCTCACTATCTCGATTGTGACCATAAACGGGCAATCTTTTGTGTAAGTAACAACATAGCGAAGCTTGCCGGTTCTACTGCGGCACTTGTAACGTACTAGCATTTTTCTCGATACAATATCCGTTTGGACTCTGTGTTTATCCAGTAACACTTGTTGGCTGGAATCTGTGCTATGTGTGAACTACCGAGATCGGGTTGCTTAGGTCAGACTAATTGGCCTGATAAATCTACACAGCTTTTGTAAAAGCATTTTGTGAGGGTGAACCAACACGGCAGATCAATAAGTGCTGCTTTGAACGGGTTTTGCAGATGGAGTTGTAACAAACCGTGCGAAAACTGTAACCGGTAAATCCTCCTGGACAAAAGTTCAGACTAGAATACAAAGAGTGACTATTGCCAAGTGTGCGTGTGTGTGCTCATGCTAATGTAACACTAGGGACCTCAGATAGTCTGTGTGTTGTGACTGATGTGAGAGAGCTTACATTACCCCCTTCGTATACTTTTAGTAGAAAATATTAACCAAGCCGAACACCCAAATGATGAACAGATGGGGCACTGGCTGTGTGGTGCAGCCTGATCGTCCCTCTGAAGCAGGGATGCCCTACCTGAATATCCCCGGTCTCTACCTTGCGACTTACTCGCCCGTGGCTTGCAAGGAGAGCTGTCACACGTCGCAGTTTTGCTTTGATCAGCAAAAAACTCTCATGATAATCGGACTCACCTGGATATTCACCAACCGGGAACTGATCGCATTCTAATATGATAGTCCTGTCCAAAAAAACTTCCCAACAAATTCCCGGTCATCGTCACATTTACCAATCAGCGAGCATTCTGGTCCCCCAAGCGGCTTGACCCTGAAGGCGCAATTCTTATTCCTAGTATTTTTATTCTGACTGATTGAGTTCCCACTGACACTCGGAGCACTGAGACTGGGGTGAACCGAACGAACAGTTCAATTCCTGAGTAAAAAATCAAAGATAACAACATTTGACTGACACTGTAGCTTAGATTGTCTGGTTGGCAGGAGGCAAGTAGTGCCGTAGTGTACAAGGTTTGTTTTGATTGCGGACCAAGGGGCGGTGAGATCGTCCAGCGTGCGGGTTCTGTAAATCGTGACACAGTTTTGTGGTACTTGTTTGTGGAGCCACAAGGAGATACCTTCTTGGCTTAGTCTAAAACCAGATCTATTTAGCATATAGTGGATAACTGTGGAACTGGTTTTCCAACGGCTTAAAGAGTATTTTCATAAATAAGAAAGAAAGGGGTTAGCTCATGAGCCAACATTCAGTATGCGAGGCAAGCTGAATCATCATCAGTTATTCCTTCACTGCAGTGATCGTGTGAATTGAAGGACCTGCAGTGACAACCCCGAACAATGATTCAGACGGAAAAGTAACAGAGCCTTGTTGAACCACACAGAAGACGAAGGAGCTGTGTTTTAATGTCAAAGTTTTACATTTGTTTGGGATTGATTGTTGAGTAAAGTTGAATGACGGTTAAATGTGAAATGAGTAGAGCTGAGTGGAACCGTATAGGACCACACAGAAGGGAAATTTGGTGCCCAATAGATTCGGGTAGGGAAATGCATGCAACTCTTGGATAAAGGTTTCTTGTCAGGTGGACAGGGATCTTTGCCCAACATGGTTGAAGGTGATACTGAAGCAATACTCTGGAAAAACTAGCACTGTTTGTCGTAAGGTAACGTAAAGAGTTTGACGAATATGAAAACAGTTCCACGGGTCAAACTCATAAAAAATATCGGAAAT
>SJOL01009009.1:75769-144207 GCA_004794785.1 Opisthorchis felineus
CTGCTGTGTGACTGTCATTCAGCCAGATAAACTAGAAGATAGAGGATTCATTCGGATAACACTGACGACTACGAAAACGCATCTGGAAACACAGCACAGTCAGTCTTCCGAAATCATGTTCGGAACACTCGACTCCTGATAATTTGCGGGAGTTATAAAGATCCTATTACGTTTCCATATTTTCCTATTTACTTTTCTGTTTAATCATGACTGCTTGTTGCTGGTACAATTTACAAGTAAAAAAAATTCTGGTTACGTTTCTCTCTAAGAAACATGCAACTCGCCCCAACAAAAAATTCGTTAGTGTTTCTGGTTTCCTAGATAGTGAGAAGACTTCAAAGTTCCCTGTGGGAATGCGTCTCAAAAGACAGTCGTTCCTGGTATACAAAGGCCCCAAACCACCAAGTCTCTGTTCCATACCTCTTCTGCATGTCTTCCGAATCGTTAAAACAATTCGAACCCGCAACCAGACAGGATTCTGAACATCCTATCTGAGTTGATGATCAGCAGTGAGGTTGATACTTTTCTTTAGTCTGTTTGAGTTGTTTACACAAAATGCAGCAAGCAACAGGTGGTTAGAGCCAGATCAGATGACTTCATAAGGATGAACAGCTTATTGAACTACCTGAACTACCAAGCAAGGACCAAACAGTGTAGTCATTTAATGATGTAACCATTGAGGGAAGGCCGTCGTCAAATTGCATTTATCATTGGACATCAATTCTGTAGCCCAACCAACCCCATACGTATCGAAAGGGCACCGTGTAAGAGGGATGTGGATGGTAAATTTTTTAGCAGTGCGGAGATTTGCTTTAGTGAATTTTTAGGGACGTCGGACATCTGTTCTGAATAAGCCCGAAATTTTTTTTTTTGAAATCATGCTTCTATGCTCGCCGTAGTAATAGATTTATCCTGGGAGACATTCAGGTTGACCAACATGTGATCAGAGAACCATGCAGTTATAAAGTATCAACCAGTCAAATTTTCGGAAGAGACAATCAGCTGGTCAAAAACGTTGGGGGGGTTTCACTACGATTTGTCGGTTTGTTTGAATCGAATACTGACTGATTGAATTTCCGTTACCAGAAGACATCTGCCTATTATTTTTCCCCTACTCTTGTCTACCTGGGTAAGCGTTTAGATCAGCTGCAGTTTTTTTGGTTGGCCATCTCCACTTCTTACGCTTGTTCGATGTCTTCCGATTCATCAGCTGTCGATAAACATTTGATCAAATTCGTATTATTTTTGCGCAATTTTACTAATATTTTCCCCAATCTATTGCACTCCGACTACTCTGCTTATCGGACAGAAAGTTTCACCCGGGATTCGTAATCTAGACCACCCACATTCGCTCACCGATCCGAGGACGGATTCGAAGCGGATTAGCAGAGACACTGACCTGTATCCAGTGTTAGACTTCAGAGACTTTAGATGCAGGTGTAGCTACTATTCAGTTGAGTATTTGCTGATTGAACCCGTTGAGATCACTGACAGTATCTGAGTGTTTTGAGTATTTGAGTGTAGACCGCCCTTTAAGTTCATCCCTTCTCTCTGTTGTCCTATGTGAGAAGAGATGGAGAATGCGTTATTCGAAGCTGGAATGCTCTGTTTAAAGTCTATTTTCACGCGTGGCTTCTCACAGCGAATCATTTGTACATTACTCACACCTTTCTTTTATCAGTGTACTTGCCACAATCCAGCTCCTGTGAGTTTTGATTGTCTCAAAGCTTGTTTAACTAACTGTCCGTATGAAAGGGGTCTGTCTTCTCACATCTCGTGCTCGGTATCATTATGATATGGAGTAATGAAAAAGATCAGTGATTATGCGCTTTTCACCGTTCCGATGGTTTCATTGCCTTACTTACCTTGGTTGCGATGTGCATTCTTGACCTCATACTCCTCGTCTACGTTCAGCATGATTTGGTCTCCTCTGTTATTCAGGGTTTTCCAGAATCATTCCCAGAGTTGTGCGTCGAATTCCCATAGGTGATTTTACCCTTACCTGTGAGTTTTAGTTACCGAATTCTCATTGCTCCTGACTACAGAAAGCTCGAAGTTGAATGATAACCCATCCTTCCAAAAGGCCTGGGATTTCTTCTTGAACAGGGGAAGTTACAAAGTAGAGTCTCAAGACGAACGGAGAGCCACTCAAAGGTTTTTCGTTCCACCGGTAGATTAGATCAATTGTGGGGCTCTGTTGAAGCTGTCGTTGCATAGTTTGACCGAATAAATTTTATGAGCAGTGGGTAAGGCGGGAAAAGGTACAGTACTTTGGGATGATGCTAAGGGCCTTCTAGAATAGGTTCAGCGTGTTCGAGTTGATTGATTCTCTTGGGTTACAGTCAGACGTTTTGTTTGTGCATAACTAAGTGCCACGAGTGTCGAGTTAGGTTATCCAGCTTGGTAAGACCCTGGTTTCTACCTTAATAATGCTATATGCTAGGAGCTTTCCATTGCCTCAGCTGAGATGTGGATCTTAGCCACCGCCTCACAAGTCTTTTGTCTTCCATATCCATTCTTTGCACAGCAGTAGTGCGTGTCCCTCCATTGGTGAGTCATTAATTTGCACCTGGTACTCACCTGTTTCTCCGTGACTTGTTTGTTCTCCTCTTTTTTGTTTGTCTTCTGTAGACCTTTGTGTAGCCTTTACGTTTTGTTTTGTATATACATGCCCTGGTTCCTAGTTTCGATCCTTCAAATGTATTTTAAAAAAAACAGGGCGCTTAGATTTCCGTTCTGAAATTCTTTTCTAAAGCGAGCCATATTTATCACCCTCCTAATGACTTCAGATTCTGCTGTATCGCATGAGTTGAATCCGTTGGATCTCGACACTTGGACCAACACCCCCTTTAGTTGTCACCTGATCAACTGAATATAACATAGTTACACGCTTGCCTGGAAGTATTCATCCCTGTCTGAGTTCAAAAAACAGAAAACACATCAGTTGAGGGACAGGGAAACAGACGGAACGACTTTCCACAAGCCATATTACTTCAAAATTTATTGGTGCGTATAGGAAAGTTTTAGTACAGTGAGTCATTTTTGGTTCAGTAATTTTGTATAATCATACTAGACTTTTGTGACTCATGCCGGTCTATTTTTTATTCAGAATCGACTGCTGGGTTCTAGAATGCACATTATGAATTCCTGGTGAGTAACTGGCTACTAATATAAGATTAGTGATAAATTGTTGCCCAGTGATTTCGTATCTAAATGTCTGTGTATGAGTTGGTCATTTTGGGTTTTAAGAAAATATGTAAGGGCGGTGTCGTCTGCAACGATGGAGACATTTGGGGGACTCTTGCTCTGAGTAGTGGGTGAAAAAAAGAAAAAAAACTAAATAATGAATTCAGTAACGTCAAAATGTTTGTACCTGAAAACTAAAATAATAGTGAATTAGCGCGGTAAGTGCTATCGTATCTTTTCTCTCGAGTTAAACTGACCCGGAACACCACAAATGGCAGTGGACTTGAACAACCTCTGAAGCTTAAACCCACTGCATGCCCGCTGTTTTGAAGTCTGTTTTTGACTCAGTGTGTGAGCCGTTTGTCCGACTACTGTTGTGCAGCACTGTCGCTGGATGGATAGAAAAGCATCTTCAGACGGCACCCGTTTCTCCTGGCTTCTTGAAGCTTTGATTTGTTCACAACTGGACCTGAAGACCCTTTGAAATCAAACCAAATCGTTTCTCAACCATGTCTGAAAGCACTGGCTCCGTTTTCGGTCAGAAAATGAGCTAAAATACAGATGTTTAGATCAAGCCTGTTCTGTGCACCACCGTCTAAACAGGCGTAGGTCCGTAGATATGATCGCGCGCCATACCCTCCAAGGTGTTGTCCAACTTATGTATAAAAATGTAGGCTAATTGCGGTCGCCTATTTACCGAACTAGTTCGGAACTCAAAAACAAGTGTGTGCGCATGCGTCAGCGCACACTACTGAGGTTCTCTCTGGCTTACGCGCACACGTCGCGCATTTGGAATCAGCCAAAATAAATTTGTCGGTCGCTGAGTCATTCCACAGTGTTGATGGTCGTATAGTGCGAGTGTACGCGGTCAATTGTTCGCGTCCACGATGATACAGTGTGATGATAGAGTCAACTTTTCGTTCACAACGCACAGTTTATTTCCATACCAGACCGCATCGATGAATTGCACGGATGTGATGCTGCCTGTCGCTGTCTGTCTCCATCCTGTGGAGATGACTTCCAGAATACCAAGTATAAGTAATGGGGTGTTTTACACCATTCATCAAGCTCTGAAGAAACAACAAGATCCCTTTCATCGAAGCCCCAGGAGCGAAATATAGCTGTGAAAAATTTCGTGCAATGGCTTTGTCGTTTGAACACGATAAACATGCTTCTAGTTGGGTCTTGAGTGACACAAATGACTAAGATTGGTCTACAAGGCTGTTCACACAAAGGAACAGCTGTTGTAACTGCCCGACAGTCGTCGTCACCGGTATGATTGGGGAAGCGCGGTCCGTGTGATCATTGGCTCAACAGTTGCTAAAATTTGCTAAACATAAAGTGGGTCCGTGAGAGAATGTTAAGTGAGGCTGGATAGTCTGTAGCAAGATCTGATCGTCTGTCACGACCACACAGCTCCACGTTTAAAATTCCGTGATTTTCTGTTCAGTCAGGGAACTTCCGTTATACAGTATGCACTGGGAAACTGATCCGGGGAATTGACTGTTGACCCGTCCAGCTAGTCGCAATGAGATATTGTATGAAAGTCACTCAGGCACACCTAGACGCCTGCTTGTGAACGCCGCGCGGCAGAATCGACTGTTGGTAGGTGAACGTGTTCAGAAACTTCTTCAATTTGTTTCACTAATTATAACAACAAATCTTGTTAAGCCTATCAGAAGAGTTGGAGCCAGCCAGAATTGCCATCGTTTAGGTCTGTTCTGATAGCTAAGACAAGTTTTCGCTTAGCTTGCATGCATTCGCCTATAGGTAGCTGATAACGTCTATCACGGTAGCTTTCACACAGTCTTCCTCTGCGATTGGCCAGACGGGACTACCGGTTGATTAGCCGGATCACCGTAGCACAGTGTATAATAACACTGAGTGACGACCTCATGATTAGCCTTTTACAGTCATCATTCCGCAGATGGGTTCCCTACAAATTAGTGTTACGACACTCCTCGTAATTTGCTTCTACAAGATCAAAAGGGCTATTTCATGGCTCCCTGTTTTAATTAAAGCCTCAGGGTTTCTTGTCCTGACAAATGACCATGGCTGCTGTACAGAGGACCAAATGATTCACCAACTAGTTAGTTGACGAAGAGATCCATCCAACTGGTAGTGATTCCATTTGAAATGCCCAACCAGGGTTTTCATGTGTAGACGAATATATCACGGACAAAACGGTATGACAAACCCGTGGTCGAATTTTTTTAGGCAATGCAAAACAAATATGGCGCAGATGCTTTGAATTTGACCTTCTCGTATCTCTGTGTTTATTGCCCATCAGAACACGGATTTTAATCTCGGTGACAAATGTGACCTGATGTTTCCCGAACGATGAAAATATCAGTAGTATTTGTGCTAAATTCGGAAACAGAAAGTAAAGATACAGATTTGAAAGCTTCCATGAAGCAAAGGTAACTACGTGAGAACGCACAAGGCATAAGTCCCCAGAAAATTTGTGACTACAAGGTGCGTCCAAATACACATGATGTTATCGTGAGGTTGTTTGAGACAGGAGAAACATGAAAATAACCCATGAGGTGAAAGCAATCCTTATGGAGAAGAAGTGTACATCCAGAAGTACAGCATCCGGACAGTGTGATGCTGTTCTTGATGAGACACCTTCCTGGGCTATTAAAACTTCTCTTCGAAAAGGTGATACTTTTTACATGGATGAGCAACAAGCTCCGCTTTCCATGCCTAGATAACGGTTTCGTGGAAATGTTTTCGCAAACTTTCAAGGCGAGTCGTCACCGCAAACGAAGTTCAAGTCCACTTTCAGCAACAGTAATTCTGACCCGATCACTTTCGTTTCCCACGACAGTGAGGGCATTTGTAGAGAGTGTCTAGACATTTGGTTTCTCCATTAAACCAAAAGTGCCTTAATTTATTATCCTAGTTAGTCTCTTGAGTTTAGAGGTTCAATTGGGAGTCGGTTACTTGGGAAAAAACTTCCCTAGTTCGTGCCACCAGAAAGATTGTGGTTCATCATAAAAACACCATAAAAGAGAAGCTGGGTAAACAGTCCAAAGAATTCACCGAAGAGAGGTGAAGACATGTTACTGGAAATACACATTACTTATTCCAGTTGGGCACGCTTTGTCGATGTGATGCCAGGATTTTTGCTGACTACCGACAGAAGCTTGAGTAATGTGAGCCCTATTACTGAAGTGTGTCACTCGAGTGAGGCCTACAACAAACGGAATTCGAAATTTTCGTCCAGGTAATTTGCGTTCGCCTTGGCGAAAGACGCAAAGAAACACCACTACGCAGCCGGACCATGTATTACTATTGTTATTGTTATTATTATTGCACCCAAGGCGTACAACACAATGTGAAAAGTACGACTGCAAATGTAGAATTGCGCAGATGTCAGATCGGGAGTCTGAGAACCGGGAACTGCCGCTGATAGGAGACACAAGCTAACCACGGCATTTCGATGTTGCGATAGACATTGGACGCTGCAAGACGATCGACCGTAAAGGGATTTTGCCGCTACTAAAATTGCTGACTCAAGCTCACGTCCAAGTTAGGAGGCTTTTTTTGTTCATGAACAATGTCAGTGATTGGGTTGGGTCTACGTGGTACCAGTAAAAGTACGCTTTGTGATCGGCTATCCAAACACTGCTCACGTTGGTCGGAGGCATATCCCCCCACCTATTAACTTCCTGACACATTAATTAGCCGGAAGCGAAGAACGACCGCTTATCTGTGATAGTTATTCAGTTGGAACTGGACCCTCAACAAACATTTCTGTCCAGCTGCGTCAACTCTCCGAAAACCGATTGGAGCTGTCCGTCAACTACCAAGTTTTCATTGCTGGATTATGAGATCTGTTAGTCAGAACTCATGCCATTTTTCTTATTATATATATATATATATATATATATATATATAGTATTTATTTGTATTCGGACGAAACGTGGTCTTCTTTTTATCCTGAATGTGAATGTAGCCATAGGTTTGTTAGTTGTGGACGAGAACTGGTATAAGTTGCGTGTGCGCAGTGGTTCGTTCTGCCTAGACAAGTCCATGGGCAACGAGTGTGTTTAATTCCCGAGAGTCCGTGAATGCCTTATTCTGGGGGCAGAAACCTCACGAGCCAAAATTGTCTGTGTATTGGAACATCCTGACGTCATTGCTTCCGCAAGACATCATTATCACGGAACAACTCAGTTCCACTTCTCCGTGAAAGCCGACCTTTTTCGTGCTTCAGAACCGTCCACAAAATGAAACAGTCTACTAGGATGACCACGGACAACGGATAACTATCGTTCAATAAGAAAGCAATCCCTGTTTAATTGATATGCATAGTTGCTGTTGTTGTATTCATATTCCGTGTACCACTAATGGCAATAAAGCATCTGGGCCATTAGTACCCGTCAATTTATTATTAAGTTACCTCTAGAAATATCGACCTTTGAGAGGAGTTGCATCCTTTCCAGAAATTGTTGGTACCGACCTGTATGAATATCTGACAAGTGGGCAGAGCCACATCATAGTTACACGACCGTGAACAATCATCATCATTATCGTTATTAGCGGCAACACCAACGAAGTTGTACAACCAAGTCAAGTGACCTGAGTACGGTTCTGTAGCGGAAAGAAGGAAGTTTGGAGAGGAAGAGATATTATCACTAGCCTTCCACCTTCAAGACCCCAGCATTCCGTCAGGCAAGCTAGACAGAAAGTGACAGAATAAATGCGACGAGCACTGATTAGCCACCATATCTCCCAGTGTCTCGAGACAAACACAGGGAGGGTCAAGCGGGTCTTATCCTGGAAGGCGAACATCACCAACATCAGCCCGACTTTTCGTAACATCTTTCGCTCTCCTCTACCAAGTCATATTTTGTCCGTGTTTATGTTTTTGCCACCAACTGAGCACAGAAACCAACACCCTTTTCGGTAGATGGTGATTCGATATGCTGTGGTGCTTTGTACCTTTCTTTTGCTTCCATTATGACATTAAGTATTTCGTCATTTG
This sequence comes from Opisthorchis felineus, assembly GCA_004794785.1. Taxonomy (NCBI): domain Eukaryota; kingdom Metazoa; phylum Platyhelminthes; class Trematoda; order Opisthorchiida; family Opisthorchiidae; genus Opisthorchis; species Opisthorchis felineus. Next base: position 83,949 of record SJOL01009009.1, read on the forward strand.
CATAAACGTTTTTTTTGTTTGAATACGAAAAACTACAAAAACGCGCTTTTGTACAATTTACACGCAATACAAACGTGGTCACATGCTTCGACTTTGTCTTCTCATTTCGCTCGCACTTACAGCGGTCATTCGTGAGCTGGTATCAAAACATTTCAGACTATCTTCGGATTTTAGTATATGTGAGATCTGTTCAAAAGAAGACCCTTGGACATCCATAATTAGATTATTATTTATTCACTGACCTGGGCCAACGACGAACTGTTTTAAAGAGAACAATTCTTAGTGAGTCTGTTCCATTTGACCCTCTTTATTATTGTATACTCGCGTTATTATCCTTATTTCTTTGCCACACACTCCTGGTAAAGTAGCTTTTTGGGTAGCCAGACCACTACAATGTTTAGCACACCAAACAGCATACAGTGACTGATAAGTCCGTAGGGAAGTCTATAGCCTGTTCAATAGACATCACTAATGGCCTTTCGAAACTTCCCAATATGGTCTATGTATGGAAGATATCATATACACGTTTTCCTGATTCTGTTGCAAATCTGTGTACTAAACAATAACCTCATGGCAGTTAGCACCGCTTGAAAATTGTCGTCACAACTTCCATTCACGCACCCAGATTGGAAAAACATCATGTGAATGAAAAGAGACGGGATTCAGTTCGGTGTGGAAATCGATGCAGTCAATTTACTAGGTTTCGGCAGGCGGATGCTCAATAGTTCTCAGGAGTTTGTGTCGATGGCCCTAAACATTTTCATGCACTGTTGTCTACCTTGTAAAGATAGTTCAGTATTGCTGTTGCACTATGCAACATGAACTCAGGGGATTCTAAAATGGTACACACGAATTGTTACTTTTCGCCGCAAACCAAACTTTAGGCCGTTAAGAACAAATGCAGGGACTTGTGTCAGCCTAGGTTCAACAAACATTCCACATCTTTAGACGTAATACACTACTCGTAAGGTTGGTGAAAACTCTTCGGCAGCCCACGACCGGTTTCACCCTTCTAGGGGCTCTTCAAATAGGCGCAGACCCCGAGAAGGGCGAAACCGGCCGTGGGCTGTCGAAGAGTTTTCAGCAGCCTTATGAGTAGTGTATTGCGCCTTTACATGTATCGCGATATCTGGAATATCGTACCAAATGAAACATGAGGCGTCCTGGTGCAGCACATTTAGTTGCTTAAAAACATCATACGAGAGATTCAGCTGGGTTCTAGGTGAGTCTCCCGCAAAACCAAATTTGTTTGCAAATGAGTGTATTTCGCTAATTCCACATCCTATTTGCGTATACAGTACAAAAACTGTAGGTACGTTCGGATTCTCTGGCAAAAACGATGTGTCGTAGACACTCGTATTGCCTACGCAAACGAACACAAATCATTGGCTGGTGTCTGATTACGTCTGTGACCGGCTTTGACGCAAGTCTAAACTGCGTGTGTGTGTTGGCAAAGGCAGACAGCGCGTCATATCAAATCGGAAAGTACGCATTGCTTGATAAAGCGCAAGACAGACAGTCTCGTTTGCCGGGTTTGTCCTCAACGAAAGTTGTGTCTATCCATTTGCGTCCGCCTGTCTATCCTTAGCCAAGCGTAATGTGAATACGGAACAAACACAAGTTGTAAAGATGCATCTGCTGACGCAGTAATACAGCATTTTGTGAGGAGAGGGTCGGTGCTGTGCGTGTCTACGCACACTATATGTCATTGGCTGCAATAGCTCTCGATATTAAGCACGCCTCACAAAGTGGGATTACGGTGAATTCTACCAAAGGTGACGTAACAGGTAGCAAGTGTAAATAATATCTCAACGGAAGTTTCATTCTGCTATGCAAGTCACTGTGTAATGAAAACCCTACAGGCACCACTATACAGCGGTTTTGTTCATGCGTAAATCAGCAGCTGTACGCACATTACGAATCACCTAGAAGATTTGAACCCCCATGATTCCCTTCATGGATGAAACAGCCGTAAAGTAATTCTCGACTTTTTAGCTTAGACTGATTTCAGCTGGACGATAAAACCCACATTAAAGTTTCGAATTGTCATTATACTACCCTGAAATAACTATAATCGATCTCAATGTTGAGTATGGAAGGAATCAATAGTCAAAACAAACAAAGTATCAAAAGAAATGCAACTGTGAGCACATAAGTGGTAATATTGGAGGACCTGGGTAGTTGGGATAACGTGAAGGACGGGATATGTCAGATCAAGCAGGGCGAGCCTATGGTATATTCCTCAGCTCGAGTGTTGAAATTGAGTTAGCTCGTCCTACTTCCACCTCTCAACAGCTGACAGCATTGTTGAAGAAAACAAAGCTTCTAACATGGACCAGTCGCTCACAAAATTTACTGCCTTGGAGAAATTTGGGAACGGACTTGCGCCTGTGGATTGAACACTCACCTGAAAAATCGTTTGGGGTTAACGGCAGATCCAACTCAACACCAGCTGAATCAATCATCATCATCATCATCATCATCATCATCATCATCATCATCATCATCATCATCATCATCATCATCATCATCATCATCATCATCATCATCATCATCATCATCATCATCATCATCATCATCATCATCATCATCATCATCATCATCATCATCATCATCATCATCATCATCATCATCATCATCATCATCATCATCATCATCATCATCATCATCATCATCATCATCATCATCATCATCATCATCATCATCATCATCATCATCATCATCATCATCATCATCATCATCATCATCATCATCATCATCATCATCATCATCATCATCATCATCATCATCATCATCATCATCATCATCATCATCATCATCATCATCATCATCATCATCATCATCATCATCATCATCATCATCATCATCATCATCATCATCATCATCATCATCATCATCATCATCATCATCATCATCATCATCATCATCATCATCATCATCATCATCATCATCATCATCATCATCATCATCATCATCATCATCATCATCATCATCATCATCATCATCATCATCATCATCATCATCATCATCATCATCATCATCATCATCATCATCATCATCATCATCATCATCATCATCATCATCATCATCATCATCATCATCATCATCATCATCATCATCATCATCATCATCATCATCATCATCATCATCATCATCATCATCATCATCATCATCATCATCATCATCATCATCATCATCATCATCATCATCATCATCATCATCATCATCATCATCATCATCATCATCATCATCATCATCATCATCATCATCATCATCATCATCATCATCATCATCATCATCATCATCATCATCATCATCATCATCATCATCATCATCATCATCATCATCATCATCATCATCATCATCATCATCATCATCATCATCATCATCATCATCATCATCATCATCATCATCATCATCATCATCATCATCATCATCATCATCATCATCATCATCATCATCATCATCATCATCATCATCATCATCATCATCATCATCATCATCATCATCATCATCATCATCATCATCATCATCATCATCATCATCATCATCATCATCATCATCATCATCATCATCATCATCATCATCATCATCATCATCATCATCATCATCATCATCATCATCATCATCATCATCATCATCATCATCATCATCATCATCATCATCATCATCATCATCATCATCATCATCATCATCATCATCATCATCATCATCATCATCATCATCATCATCATCATCATCATCATCATCATCATCATCATCATCATCATCATCATCATCATCATCATCATCATCATCATCATCATCATCATCATCATCATCATCATCATCATCATCATCATCATCATCATCATCATCATCATCATCATCATCATCATCATCATCATCATCATCATCATCATCATCATCATCATCATCATCATCATCATCATCATCATCATCATCATCATCATCATCATCATCATCATCATCATCATCATCATCATCATCATCATCATCATCATCATCATCATCATCATCATCATCATCATCATCATCATCATCATCATCATCATCATCATCATCATCATCATCATCATCATCATCATCATCATCATCATCATCATCATCATCATCATCATCATCATCATCATCATCATCATCATCATCATCATCATCATCATCATCATCATCATCATCATCATCATCATCATCATCATCATCATCATCATCATCATCATCATCATCATCATCATCATCATCATCATCATCATCATCATCATCATCATCATCATCATCATCATCATCATCATCATCATCATCATCATCATCATCATCATCATCATCATCATCATCATCATCATCATCATCATCATCATCATCATCATCATCATCATCATCATCATCATCATCATCATCATCATCATCATCATCATCATCATCATCATCATCATCATCATCATCATCATCATCATCATCATCATCATCATCATCATCATCATCATCATCATCATCATCATCATCATCATCATCATCATCATCATCATCATCATCATCATCATCATCATCATCATCATCATCATCATCATCATCATCATCATCATCATCATCATCATCATCATCATCATCATCATCATCATCATCATCATCATCATCATCATCATCATCATCATCATCATCATCATCATCATCATCATCATCATCATCATCATCATCATCATCATCATCATCATCATCATCATCATCATCATCATCATCATCATCATCATCATCATCATCATCATCATCATCATCATCATCATCATCATCATCATCATCATCATCATCATCATCATCATCATCATCATCATCATCATCATCATCATCATCATCATCATCATCATCATCATCATCATCATCATCATCATCATCATCATCATCATCATCATCATCATCATCATCATCATCATCATCATCATCATCATCATCATCATCATCATCATCATCATCATCATCATCATCATCATCATCATCATCATCATCATCATCATCATCATCATCATCATCATCATCATCATCATCATCATCATCATCATCATCATCATCATCATCATCATCATCATCATCATCATCATCATCATCATCATCATCATCATCATCATCATCATCATCATCATCATCATCATCATCATCATCATCATCATCATCATCATCATCATCATCATCATCATCATCATCATCATCATCATCATCATCATCATCATCATCATCATCATCATCATCATCATCATCATCATCATCATCATCATCATCATCATCATCATCATCATCATCATCATCATCATCATCATCATCATCATCATCATCATCATCATCATCATCATCATCATCATCATCATCATCATCATCATCATCATCATCATCATCATCATCATCATCATCATCATCATCATCATCATCATCATCATCATCATCATCATCATCATCATCATCATCATCATCATCATCATCATCATCATCATCATCATCATCATCATCATCATCATCATCATCATCATCATCATCATCATCATCATCATCATCATCATCATCATCATCATCATCATCATCATCATCATCATCATCATCATCATCATCATCATCATCATCATCATCATCATCATCATCATCATCATCATCATCATCATCATCATCATCATCATCATCATCATCATCATCATCATCATCATCATCATCATCATCATCATCATCATCATCATCATCATCATCATCATCATCATCATCATCATCATCATCATCATCATCATCATCATCATCATCATCATCATCATCATCATCATCATCATCATCATCATCATCATCATCATCATCATCATCATCATCATCATCATCATCATCATCATCATCATCATCATCATCATCATCATCATCATCATCATCATCATCATCATCATCATCATCATCATCATCATCATCATCATCATCATCATCATCATCATCATCATCATCATCATCATCATCATCATCATCATCATCATCATCATCATCATCATCATCATCATCATCATCATCATCATCATCATCATCATCATCATCATCATCATCATCATCATCATCATCATCATCATCATCATCATCATCATCATCATCATCATCATCATCATCATCATCATCATCATCATCATCATCATCATCATCATCATCATCATCATCATCATCATCATCATCATCATCATCATCATCATCATCATCATCATCATCATCATCATCATCATCATCATCATCATCATCATCATCATCATCATCATCATCATCATCATCATCATCATCATCATCATCATCATCATCATCATCATCATCATCATCATCATCATCATCATCATCATCATCATCATCATCATCATCATCATCATCATCATCATCATCATCATCATCATCATCATCATCATCATCATCATCATCATCATCATCATCATCATCATCATCATCATCATCATCATCATCATCATCATCATCATCATCATCATCATCATCATCATCATCATCATCATCATCATCATCATCATCATCATCATCATCATCATCATCATCATCATCATCATCATCATCATCATCATCATCATCATCATCATCATCATCATCATCATCATCATCATCATCATCATCATCATCATCATCATCATCATCATCATCATCATCATCATCATCATCATCATCATCATCATCATCATCATCATCATCATCATCATCATCATCATCATCATCATCATCATCATCATCATCATCATCATCATCATCATCATCATCATCATCATCATCATCATCATCATNTACAACCATGATTTATTTGATAGCCTTTTTGAGAAGCAAAGAATATAGTTGGACAGCTAAGGGACTTGGTGCTAGCTTACTACAATCATTCCGAGGTGCCTACTCCTCCAGATACTCATTGAGGCAGTCTGGATAGAGACTGCCAACACGAACGCCATTGACAGCGATTAGCAGGCATATCTTGCAGCGTCTCCAATCAGACGCATTGGGGATCACGCGGTCCTCATCCTGGAAGACGAGTAGCACCGACATCACCGAAAATTTTCGTAATATTCTTCATACTCCTCTGCCAGGTCAAGGCCGGCCACCTCTCTGCTTCCGCCACTCTGAGTTCGGCATGGAAAACAGCACTATCTTCGGCAAACGATGGTTCGGCATATGCAATACATGGCCAGCTGAATCTCGCATTTATGAGAATGTTTAACTGAATCTGACGCATAAAGACGACCTGGTGTTGCAAGGTGTGGAGATATGTTTCAAAGTTACTCATAAGGAAGATGTAGACAGCATATCTAACTACTGGTTTCGCTCTTATTGAGCTTCTCAGGGTTTCTTCAGCCTTATCTCCTAACCGAGCCCCAAGTCGTAGGTAAATGCAGTTGTGCGCTCATATGCAGATTAATTTGGTGTTAAACAGTGAAAAGATTGATGGTGAACTCGGAAACCACTCCCATCTGATAACCCCCCAGAAGGACAAAGCCGGTTGTGAGCTGAAGAAGGGTTTTTCACAATTTCATGGGTCAGTGTTATACCAAGAAAATGTACTGCGGTATTTCGGATGTGGTGTTAAATGATACAAGAGGAGGTGTTTATTCAGCAAATTAGGTTGAAGTATTTCAAGAGTTTCAGCTGGGAATAAGTTGAGTTCCCCGTTAATACTACCTCAGTTTCCAAATGATTGGATTCCGCCAACTACGTACAATTTGATGTTTATGTAGAATATATGGTTGACGGAAGTTCTGTGACTGCGTTCACCTGATGAGCCCCGAGACGGGCGAGATGGGTGGTGACCGTCGAGCAATCTTCAGCAATCATGTGAGTAGTGTTGTATCAAGAATTACTTCTATTGATTTTCAAGCGTCATTATCTGCGTTGAATGCACAAAGGCTGGAATGCATGAGCACGATCATAGTAACACTGTCTAAGTGAACCCAGCCATGCAGTATTATACTAATCTACATTCACGCCCCCTCCTCTGGGTTTCTAGCATTGTTTTCAAGCGCTACATCAATATAAAGCCTAAAGTAGCCTTTTCAGCTTTTTCGTATTTCACGGAATACTTTTCATGCATATTGATAAAAGCGGTCTCATCAAGGAAGTAGGTGTTTCGAGAAGGTTTCCGCGATGAGGTGTGTTGTTCCAACAGCAGCATGGGAAGTAGAAAACGGTGTGCACGCCATCTTGTCCCTGGATTTTAGGCTTCACTTTCCTGAAGCTGTGGGATTATCCGGATGCGGAGACTTAGCGTGCATCTACTTATCTTGAGTCTCGAAATAACAGTGGACATGCATCTGTCAGGTTATTCTTTTTTCCGACTGATATACGGTCTTAATCTCCCTTAAAACCACCATATTCTACGTTTGTTCAATGGGGTTTACAGTGCCATGGTCAACGGTCTGACTGCTGGCTTGCGGATCAGGTGGCTACAGGTTCGGATGGCCTTAGCTCACATCATGAAGAGGTTAGACAATGGGGGTTTTCATAAGTGTGCAGAGAATAGAGCAGTTACTTCAAAGTGAAGTAGGGATTTTGTTCGTGCCAGTGGAGGCAATTCCTCTGTCTCCAGAGTTTATTGGGAGCTCAATAGCTGTTCAAGTGATCGGCGTGAAAGTCAGAAGACAATGTAGCCCACTTTTGTCAGATTCCAACGCTCTGTTTGGTGTGAAAACTAAGCAGTTGAGTGGGAGAGTGGTACTAAGTTCAGTGTACCCATACTGTGCCGCTATGAACTGGAAAACAGGTGCAAGCGAGGCAGGCACGACTCCCCGACAACGGACAGTCAACATGAGGACTACTGCACCTTAAACAGGGTGTCTTCTGACAAGCAAATGTGTTTTTTGGTAGGAATAGAAAAGCGCTTTTGTTCAGAGCATGCCAAATAGAAAATCGTGTTGGATTTCTATTCGAAAAGCGAATTTATCAACAAGGGTACTTCTCCCACGATTCCACCTCAGGGACTTGCTTCGTCCCGATAAATATATCTGTATACAGTAGGTGCCTCTTATCTTGTTCAGTTTTAAATCCTAAGTGTTTGCGCCTATGGAGTTACCGAAAACAGTCGAAGTGTAGAGTGATGTACGCATTCGTCTCTACACGAGCACATTTTAACCCATTTTCCCTTGTGAGTTTGTTCAGTTGAGCGAGTATTGGGCCTTATTGAGGATTTAGATGGCTTCGCTAGTTTCAGCGATACACTTGTCTTGATATAACTACTCCCCCATCTTGTCAGAACTGAATTTTTAGAACAGAGGCGCTCTGAACGATGGACACTGCCTCAAAGATTGGACTGGTGATGGGAATATGGATAGTGATATGAATGGCAATTCCTGGGGTCAAGGTAGGCTGACAGTCAGCTAGTCATGTGACCTGTTCAAAACGCACTCCTCGGCACATTAACTTCTCTAGCGTGGAGATTGTCAAAGAAAGTTACAAGTGACCTATCTGGCGTTTAGAGACAATTGGTGGTCGAACACCGTAGGACAGATCAACAAGTGGAGAGAATGCATCTTCTTAGGTGGTGGAATAAAAACATCTTCATCCATGCAGCCACGAAATTAAGATTTATAAGTTCATTTAAGTGCGCGGCAGTATACGTTTATCCGCCATTGGGAACAAACTTACAAGGAGAGTGAAGTGGAGTGATACATATACTCATAATAATGCGAATGTCCACGTTGATCTACATCTCATTTGTGTTAACTTATTCAGGGTTCCAAAAACAGGTCAGCAAAATTAAATGAACCAGTAAACTGTTGAATAGGCCACTGAGCTGGATGATTGTCGTTTGGGAAGAAAGTCATCGGAGCTGACCAAGTAGTTCTCTGTTTTGGTAGTTTCTCTCTGCAAACAGTTTTATTGTTGGTAGTGTGAGGAGATTTGGGTTTTTGTGGAGATTTCGTCCTGTAAGTGAAGCCAATCCATGCTGAAAAGCCGAGAAGCACTGTACAGCTGTTTCATCCTTATTGGGAATCATCAGCAGTGCGCATCTCACGAAACTCCGGAGAGTCTCGAACCCGCGACCTCCTGGCTAGTAGTTTGAACACTTAACCGTTCGGCCACAAGCGGCTGATCAGCAGTGTGATTAACTCGCACTTAGACAGGATATAGCGCCGCTCATCCTTCAATCACGGGATCCACATCACGCGTTCACACGTGTTGACTGGCTCCTCGAGTAACTACTTCTCCACTGTCGACCAGTCCTGGCCGACCTGCTGAAACACTGCTGGGTTGTTTGTGGCTAACCGGAACATATCACCTGACTTTGAGTTGTTGTCACACTCGTCTTGTTAGTTAAATGTTGTTATGCTTTTGATAACTCTGACAGGAAAGTACACCATAGTAAGCACGATCTGAAAAGGTAATTTTGGGTTCAACTCTCCCTCCCTCACAGGGTGTTGCTTCTGAGGAGAACTCTATGGAATAGAAGGTGAACCGAAGGAAATCTTTTGGAGATCCTTCACGACGGTAATCACTAAAAACTGTCTTTAATGCATGTGATAGTTCCATAAATATTAATATCCCCTTATTGAGGCGAGGGGACTGAGACGTCTCGCTTGCTGATGGATCATTCCACGAAAAGTCTCCAATTAGTGGATCTTCAGTGGAAGTGACTTCCTTTGAGTGGAAAATCACATTTCCCCATAAGTTTGATAGTCTTTGTGGTGATGTGCATTGTTGGTGTGCATGTGTGTTAGCTTTGCACAAGTTATGGTGCACAAGTTACAATGGTGCATCATGGGTACATTCGACCCCAAAGCACTAGATTATATTCGTTTCTTTGGTTTATATTTAGACATGTAGAGCAAAACTAGGGGCAGATGTACCAACTATTGGTACATCTGGACCAAGGTCTGGTATATTGGACCCAATGTATACGACAAGAGTTAGGCTACGATGGACTGATTGTAGTCCTTGAGAGTACAGGATTCACGTTTGCACAGGCAGGGTTCATTTATCCGCCACAACTTCCTTGCAAGTCACTATCCACAACGAACCATAGAGTCGGGCTGATATAGATCAACCCAAAATGTAATGATGGATTATGAGACATCCGCTAGGAGGCCATCCGAGGGCTACATCCGAAACCCTGCATCACTGGTTGTTAGGTTCAGTATGCGAAGTGCATATGTCGGAATGTAGCGATCGGAACTGCTGATCATCGTCGTTTCTAGCTGCAACTAAGTGGATAAAGTATCCGGCACTAGCCTTCTTCTGCTCGAATGTGATTTCATCTGATCAGGTGAGAACGTAAGGTAATCACACAAAACAGATTTCTCTGCTGATTTTTTTTAAAACAGCTACTTTGGTAAGCGCAAGTCATTAGGTGACTTTCGGAATACTAGTCCCACGTAACCCACTTTTGTTTCTAGCCTTACACTGCTTATGCTTATCATCTGTATACGCAAAGTAAGAAGACAGAAATTGGTGGATGCATGCACTTTCTATTAGCTCGCCAGTACCGAATTACCGATGACCAGAAGACATTTTTATAGTGTCCACAGCATGGATGAAAGGACGGAAGACAATACATTCTACCAATGACATGGTGTCAAAAATACCATCCTTTATGATCACCCGCTAGAACACAAACTTTCATATCAGAAAATCCCATCTTGTTAGGACTTAAAAGTGAGTTTTTCGGTTTGAGTCATAGATGATCTGAAACACCATGAAAGGTGCCTTTTTCTCCCGCAGGCACTACTTTCAACCAACCCAATCGCTCGTCTTTCATTTGGCAGATTTAGTTTCCCATTTCATCAGCGTGATTGCGATTGGAAAAAAAACGGAAAAAACCCTGTCAAGCTCCGAAACGGGTCCAAAATAACTTGAACATCAAGTAAGGCCTAAAAGCCCAATGACTGTCTGTGAATGCTACGACTCCCCTGCTTGGTTGGCAGTAGCCGGATTTCGTACCGGCTCAAAGTGTCGCTATCTGGTTCATGATAAAATTACTTTCGAAGCCTGAATACCGACATTGATCGCAGGCGTAGGCGGCTACATGTATGTTGTCTGTCTGGAGTCCTCGATTTCGGACAACAGCCATTGGGTTGACCGGTTTTCGTCGTTTCGAGACCGTATTGCCAAGACTGACCAGCTGTGGGCACTTCAGAAAAAATCTGCCTAGCTTACCAGACGCCAAGTCGTAGCAACATTGTGCGGGTGATAAAGCTATGGTGGGTCTCAATGACTGGAAGGTCAAGCACTGCTTCGTACGGCCGTCTCCCGCTTAGACAAGCCGCAGTAACTGGAAAACAGTTCCACACCGTAAGTGGAGCTGATGTGTTAGCTAACGAATCCTTGAACCGCATTACGCTGTTCACTTTCGGCCTTTGGTTGAATAGCAATAGTCTGAGCGTCTGATCTATACGGCCTATAAACCTCTGACATGATCCAAAAACGGGGACGCGGGCTATTAGCACAAGACCGTCCCAAAAATTGGAGAACGGTACTATTTACCGGTGGAAATTTCGCTTCAGGGTCAATTTTAAGAAATAAAGTGCCCTTCGACATTCACCTTCTGTGTCCTCGTTCACAGTAATTTTGTGACCCTGTACAAATCACGGTCGTCACGTGGTCCTCGTGGACGGGAAGGTTAAGTGTACTGTACTGTTTCATGAGCCTTCAAATCATCGGAAGTGATACAGCAACATTCAGTCCGTCAAACTTGAGTTTACGAAGCTTCAACTTTGTCGACTTTAGCTAACGGAACCATTTGAAATATGAAGGAAAAAACTTGACTTTCACTTCGATTGCTGCATCAACCAGGGAGCTTTTTTCAAACAGTTGTTGTAAAATGAGCTGTAAAAGGAACAGTTGATGTTGTGCCACATCATCATGTTTGGAAGTCAATAAGTGCGAATGAAAATGTGCTCTTTTCGAATGCTGACAAGGATTCGACGACACATGCGGTTTTTTAATCCCAGCGCATGCTTTTAAGTTACCGAACCCTGGTATAAAGCTTTTATCCGGCCTCTTAAGGCCACTCGCATCATAATTTGCAAACACCCATTTCTATTCTGACCCAGTCTTCTGCGCACACAACTGGCATCGGAGAGCTTACATCTCGTACACGGCATATAAAAATCCTTGTCCGAGTACGTAGCCACTCTTTGGTTCGCACCACTGTATCTTCAAAAAAACAATATCTGCCCTTGTGAACTCCAGCTATCGATTTTGTCGAAGCTTTTTATCGGTCTTGGAAACATGAGTTTTTAAGAAGATCGGTGGAAGCATGTACCAAGCATAGTCCGGTAATCTAGTAGTCCAGGTTGGCCATCTGTTTGTTCGCTGAGCTGGATAATTTGGTTGCAAGCGTTTCGTCAACAATTGAGGTGACAAATCTCAAGGCTACCCAGACACCCACCAATCAGAAGACAGGTCAACCAACAGGCCAATGGGAATCCGAACGATCAACCATTGACCTTGGTAAGTAGACCCTGCTGTGACAAAGCCGATTTAGACCTTAGGCGAAGAGGTTAAGTGGTTTCGGTTCAAATCTCTGTGCGACCTGCCAACCATTCTCCAGGTCATTGTGTATTTCGGCAGACAGCGCGTGTTCCAGTCAACGCATGGAGGTGTAGCCTGCGACAGTGCATCTACTAACAGTCAAAGACCAACGGGCCGTTTGTTACGGATTATGTAGTCTAATATGAAGGAGAGTTATTTGTCGGGCAAAATCCTCTTGACTCAAAGACCAGTACTCCCCACAAGATTTTAATAGAAGTTCCCATTTCTGGAGAGATCATCTTAAACGTCCCTCAAAGGAACAGCTGTTTTGTTACCTGCGGGTGACTTTACTCTTCAATGAGGGGTCACAAGCCGCATAAGCTTTTCGAGAATGTGGAAAAACCACATTTCTCCAGCACCAGGAACAGTTCTGAGGGGCGCACGACTTCAAAAGTGACAAAAGCCCGGAGTTCAACGAATTCAACTTTTTCCCCACCTGATAAGAGGTGTGCCTACCCTTACATTGCGAATAACGAGATCTGGCTAAGAGTCTTCCGTTCTAATGTGAACCCTCTGGCTGCTCTACTCAGATATTATCATTATATGGCTGATTCTCATAGGACATTTACGCACCGCCTACTGGTCAATGGAGGATACAAAAATATACCACTAGCAACTACTTAGGCTTTACGCAATGTACTACTCATGGGGTTGCTGAAAATACTTCGACAGCCCACGACCGGTTTCGCCCTTTTTTGGGCTCATTAGGCTGGCGCAGTCCCCGAGTTTTCGTCAACCTTATGATCTACTTGAACCCAAATTGGACTGTTTTCAAGAAATACATTCATTTGCAAATCAATTTGGTTTTGCGAGAGACTCACCTGGAGCCCACCTGGAAATTGATTTGCAAATGAGTGTATTTCTTGAAAACAGTCTAATTTGGGTTCAAGTAGAACATAAGGTTGACGAAAACTCGGGGACTGCGCCTGCCTGATGAGTCCCAAAAAAAGCGAAACCGATCGTGGGCTATCAAAGAATTTTCAGCAACCTTATGAGTAGTACATTGCGTAAAATTACATGCATCGCGATATCTCGAATATCGTAGCAACTGGAACATGAGGCGGCCTGGTGCAGCACATTCAATTGCATGGAAACATCACAAACGAGAGATTCAGCTGGGTTCCAGGTGAGTCCCTCGCAAAACCAAATTGATTTGCAAATGAGTGTACTTAGGCTTTACTCTCACACACAAACGGGGAAAGAACCTCTTAATAGTGGGTGGAAAATAGGAGAGATGGATAGGGTGTAATCGCAGAAACATTTGACCTCAGATAGACTTGTCAAGACCGTAGTGCCCAGACGTGTTCATTGGGGAACTTTAGTTGCTGGATGCTCTCCCCGGTTCCGGTTCGTTATCAACGGCCGGCTTACACACTATTTTGTTACGAACACAATACGGTCAGCTCACTCTTGCCCTCGAGGGAAGGTAATGGTAAGTTAAATGTCTGAAGGTGGAACACAAGCAAGTGGGCCTCGAGGTAGGTTTCAGGTGCCACTCCTTTAAGCCATCGTGCGGTCAAATTTCACCTAAGACACAGTTCTTGCATAGGCGGTCAATGGTTATGTTACAGAATATCGGCACTATGGCCTTAAACCTACCGAAAAACAGGGTGGAAGCTGATACTCGACTGGTAGTCATCTGTAATGTGATTCCCGAGTAGCCATGCAAGATACTGCGGTTAGTGGTCAGCAGTTGAGAAGAGTTTTGGATTGTCAAGTCACTTGTGCTAGACTGAAGTTTGGTGCTACTAAAAATCCTCATTTGGTCATAGAAAATACATGGGTTGACAAACACATGGTTGCGAAATTTTTTTTCAAGTCATGTACTTATGGAGGATAAAAACACAGATATATAGGTAACTACCAAGTAAAATACAGCCAGGACCAACGTCATTAGTTTGCGCGGGCTTAAGTAGCTGCGTCAGCATGGTCTCACTGCTGTTGCGATTTCCATGAGATTGCATAACCCTATCGTGGGCCGTCAAAGGTATTCTGTCTACATTCTTCAATCGCCGTCGTCGAACCAATCCACAGGTTCATACACATGCATAACCCAAAACCCAACCACACCAACCATTACCACTGTTGCCCCCTCTGTATCTCAAGGTCGTCCCACTGATGACCCCGGGCCAGCTGTTTTTAACCCGTACTGACCAACAGCATTATTCAGTGATTTGTTGTTGTACTTCACTGTATATTCGAGTGCTGTGGACTCTATAACTGTACGACATGGGGAGAAATTATCAGTACTATTTTTTCATACCAAACTCTGGTATCTTCTGAACTTGGATATGAAGGGAAACACTAAAGACGGTACAAGAAACCACACATGAAATTATCATTTATTCCACCTACTAAATCGAACATGATCTTGAAGTTAAAGTTCATATCAGAAAACAAGCTCGGTGAGAGGTGGTATTCATTTTGTTTTAAAATCGTTTTTGTATTTTTTCCACGACCTGGTACCCTGATATCCGATCTTACAAATCACCTCCCAAAGAAAGTCCACCTTCAGGGAAGGATGGAAATCTTCTTTAACGTTGAAAACCTTCCTGCAGGGGATTCTGTCGCTTGAGGCAGAGCCAACAAATAGGATGGACAACAGATATATTCTCATTCAACAAGAAAGATCATGGTAAACCTTTGAAAATAGGCAGTTACTAATCTGTTGTGGGTGGTTCCGGGATTTGTTGAATGCACGCTCACATCACTCTCGTTGGAACAGTCGTACTCCTGTCCTGGCGCAATTATTTTGGTGAGTTATTGATTTATCGAAACTTAGTTCATTCGATCCATCAGCTTGATCATCTACAGTTTATATTAAACATATGAGGCGTTTCGACAGATGGCTAGCTGTGCGTATCCAACGCTACCTTATCAACTTACTCAAATCAAGTCTAGTTAAGAAGTGTCTGCTAATGTTGCTGGATAGTGCACTAAAGATTCTAATGCCCTAAGATGTTTGTGGCAATGGGATGATGCATTTCCACTGAGCTGCATCCTCTTGAGAGCTTAATCGAGCATTGATTTCTTGCAATCAAAGGGGCCACTGGTATTCAAATTTAGCCGCCTGTGGTTGCAAGCTTTTGAATGAACGCAAAGTTCTGTGTCCAAGAGTGCATGAAATTGATACAATCTACATGGTATTCCAGGTTACATGTTAAAGTCTTTTGCAGTTACAGTTAGTCCTGTTAGGACGGCCTTTTCGGTGCGTCCTTTCACCTGCATACAGCAACGGATGAGGATGAAAAGTCAACGAGTACTTTCCGACCCGGCTTTATGGCTTCAAAAATATCAGTGTTAAAATACGTTCTGCGGCCAAAACTCTCCAGTTGGTCGTCTTGGAGTTAAAGAGATGAAAATTATTTCTTTATGTTCTACGTCCCTAGTTTTATGGTTGTACGTCAGCTTTGTACGGCAGTGTGATGATGAGGGTCGCACGCCTAGGTGGGTTGCGATGACGAATATTTCTTCTTCATGTTATCTCCGTGAGGATGAGCACTGTATTTTCTTACTTTCATTCAGAAAACAGCTTTCAGTCAGACAGGAAATCGGAAACACGCGGTACTTCCGGCTGCCACATGCTGGCCGGCTAAGTGAATCAAGCTACACGAAGGCTGGTTATTCTGTTCAAAACTAGGTGGAATGTATTTCATCACGGCCACAACCGATATTTGGTGCAGGTTCCCTCCTTGAGCCAGATAGTACTTCAAACCCTAGCAATCGCAGTTTAATCTGAGTGAAATCTCACTGACTCTGTAGGCCGAATTCAGTTAAATGAGGTTTTTCACAAAAAATTCGTTTGCAAATATCTGACTGCCTGCGTGGCAGCGCCTATTTAATCCATCCGCTTTTATCAAGGTTAGCTAAGTCCGTCTTAAGATACTGATTGATTCACTTATTTAGATCCTAGAAGAACGCCATCAGGCTTGGGGGAATCGTCAGTGTTTAATCTTCCTCACCCGAATTTGTGCCACAGGTGGTTCTCTAAGGTTGTGCTGAACCGGTATTTATGAAATTATTTTCCTTTATAATGAATGATGAGCAAATGAATCACGAGAATTCGTCTACAGTTCACCACCAATCTCATTCAGTGTGCTGTTAACCAAGTTTAGCTAAAATTTCAGTCAATATTAGTTCCTACTCAAAATTAAAGCTTTATGCGCTTTAAAGGAATAGGTTGATTGCAAATTTAGACGGCTTTACCGTGGAAATCACGTGAATCCTTCAACCTGATGAGGTTCAAAGGAGTAGAACAGACAGGTCGTGTGAGGTTTAATCACTCCTTCCAAAGAACCTACAGATGAGAAATACTTCCATATTTCGAATGCTGGTCTGGCTGAAACCTAAACTGAGTAGTTTACTGAAGAAAAGCGTAGCCTATCCATTCCCTGGAGTCTCACTTAGCGGATGAGTGAGTTATTCAGCTTATATAGATTTTAAAGTCCAGGAAAGAGATAGGATTGATAGGAACACTGAATATACCCATATAATGAGCTTCAAAAATAGCGAAGTTGGAAGTGAGTTGTCCACTTGCTTCACTCATTCTCCCTATACGGTTTAAGAAAGATGGACTGAGATATGCTCTTTCTTGTCATTTCTAAAGAAAGGAAACCAGGAGTAACGGATCATCGTCATTAATCCGTGGTCAAACTTTTTTTTTTGGGGGGGGGGAGAGTTTCAATAGAAAGGCCTATATGACAGACATGACAGGCATGCATCTTTTGACAGATTTTTATAAAGGCATGTGTGAAAACGCAGCCGTCCAAGTGATCGTATCAGTCAAGGTCAGCTGAAGACCGTCATTTCATGTCCGTATAAATGTACTTAAATCTTTGTCGTACTTTTAATAGCTGTAGTTGTCAGAGTCCACTTTTCCAAAAAGTACTTGTTCGCAGAGCTGTTTGTTTTCACGTGTTTAAAATGCCAATGGATGGCGTAGGCAGTAAAGTAACCGAATGAACTGGCCGAATTCCGGATGTGAACATGTTTTTTTGGCGTTAGGGCTGTGTGCTATATTTAGGTACGCTGAGTGGGATTTAGCTGGGTTTTTTTAAAATTGCTATATATGGCTTAACTAAACTGAGCGCTGCAGTTTCCGTGAGATATTAACCACCATGTGCGATCAGCATTCGATCGTACTGCAGTTGTGCATATGTATACTGACACGAAAGTGTGCATACCTTTCCACAGGATTACATCAAAATTGAAATATTGGCTTACATCGGAATGCTGCGTGTGCAATCCGGAACCTATCAGAACCTATTGAAACTGAGTTCGTTGGTTAGCCTTCTGACCAATATAAACGCGAATTATCACAAGTTATTATTAGTACTTATACTTTTTTCTGTAAGACGTGCGCCTTCGGGTGCATCCCAAACAGTGCTCTTTTCGGAAGTGACTTTCCTTGTGAAGTACATACTATGGGCGTGTTTTTACGTATTCGCCTTTGCTTGTGTGTGACGGAAAATAGCACCACTGACAGCAGAGGTCCCCTTGGATGCGTTTGACGACATACATATCAACGCTTGTTTACCAAGGTGGTAGTTTTGGGAACAAAAGGGAATTAAAAAAGTTTAGTTGATTATGATTTCCACAACATATCTGTTCGTCATTCTCTGTGCAATACCTGCTTCCCTCAATGGAATATTACCATTCAGACCTTTTATGTTCTCGGATATGCAGGCTTGTTCTTGTTAAACTCCCCTAGTAGGGCCACGCATCCAAAGATAATTTCATGTGACCGTGATCTCGAGGTTTTTATGTCTCATACTGTTTAATTTGGTTGTTTTCAAACCACAAATTGGCACCTAATATACGGTGGCTCGTGGAACAAAATAAACCCACTTATAGACATAACACACGACTCAAAACATTGCTGAAAACTCTTCGACGGCAACCTTATGAGTAGTGTGCTGTGTCTAGGAAAGATGTATTGCGATATCTCGGGTATCGTACCATTTAAAAGGTAAGGCGGCCTGGTGAACCAGATTCAGATGAAGCGGACCGTCATAAACAGGGGATTCAGCAGGATTCAGCAGAATCTCCTGCCAAAACCAAATTTTTGTGCAAATGAGAGTATTTGTCGAAACCCGTTTATAGTTTCCATACACGTCCGTGAATTTGGAAGTTTTCTAAAGTGTGTTTAGAGGTCATTTTGGTGGATTCCGTTCTTTACTAATTGCACTTCGACAGTTACATTCTAAATTGTTCCTCTTTATCAGGTGAACAGTAACACTTGGTTTCTAAGCTACCAGTTAACTTCACTTGTGTCCACTTTAGTTTTCCAGTATGAAATAACGCTCTTCGATATAAAAAAAACTTCACTTGGAGGATGAGCCACAAAAGATGAAAACGATGATGCGGTTCAAACAGTTTTCATCAACCTTATAATTACTACCGTATCTAAACATCTGTTTTCGGGATGATAAAATCAGTAGCTGCACATTGGTAGATATAATTCAAGGTGAGCTTTCATTTAGCCAGGAGCTGGCGTCCAAATCAGACTACTAACATTACTGTCTCTGAGTATCAGCAGTTATGACACAACATAATTAGAAGGACACTTTTGTAAGAGTTCTTCCAACCTAGACTTTCCTGGAAGCGCCCACCTTTGGTGGCATCCTGTTCCTCATATTGCTACTAGGTCTTGGACCGACTCATTTCGCTCCCTTCTTAGCAATTCATTGTCAATAATTCTATTCTTTGTATCAGCAAAAATCGTCATGAGGGTGAAAGAAGGATGTTGCTGTTTTGCACATGAAACGTTTTATGAAACCACTGCCCGTGTTGTTATCGAATGTGACCTCAGCTGATGAGATCTTACTTCGATTTACTCCCTATCGCTCTTGACTATACTGTCCTTGATTCGGAGCGAAAACATGGAGATTGACTCTTACCCCGTGAGGACCATCACCATCATCCGAAGCGAATGCTTTCCTAAGCGTCTTCATCCCGAATTTCCGCATTTTTCCCTGCGCGTTCTCCATCTCCTCTCGCGTTGACCGAGGTCAGTAGAGCCAAAAGCTATCCAGGCATGACGGTTGTCATATCCAGTGCACTCAAATAGCCAGCCTCGGAAGATAGGAAAAGTGCTACTTAGCTGGGCTTGGCTGAATGAACGGCTAAATTGAATGAACCGTGCTTTTCACGAAAAATTTCGGAAGAAGTCGCCACACTTCCGGGCAACGACATGCAAATGATATCCTGGTATTTTTAAAAAAAACCTAACGTTATGCAACTCGCAATATGAGTGTGATCATAAGAGCACGACTAGGCACTCATTGTGTTCCTCACGCAACCTAGCAGCCATCTTTGGTTGCTAACTGCATGTTATGACTGAAGAGCTCGGTAATTTTGCACTAATTTCTTTGCTGATCTTTTAAACATTCACGACGTCCCAGGCGCTCCCCTAGCAAGCCACAGTGTTACCATCCGCCGCTTCTTTTTGAAGTAAGGCGGGAGTCCCGAGCCTGCGTACGGGTTTTCTGTTAACTCCATGTGATACTAGGATTGTGATGCTTCCCTTGAGTTATTTTCGAGTTTTCAGTGGAACTTCATTGATATTAATGTTCTCCGTTTTCAGCCTGTTCACCGATAATGGGTTTAAGTAACTAAACAAAGCCGGTCTGGGTGTGACAGTGTAGTTATAGGCCTAGCGTGCGGTCAAGTTCAGTGCTGAGGTTCGTCCCATCATGCTGGGTTTGGTCAGATTTGGTCAGTTTCGAAAGGTTATGTAATTTTTTCAAAAGCTCAAAAAACTAAAATATGGACTGCCAAATCTCTGAAAACGATGTGAACTTCAAAAGAGACTGGGTCGACATAATCAGGACAACCTAAATGCACTGGAAGAAAAAAGGCGGTGTTGGTATAAAAGAGACGATAAATAGGCTGAAGTACTAGAGAAATACACTCATTTGCATACAAATTTGGTTTTAACGAGAGACTAACCTGGAACCCAGCTGAATCTCTCATTTGTTTTTCAAAACCAAATTGGTATACAGATGAGTGTATTTCGCTAATTTCGTGCAATTTCGGTTCAAGTAGAACATAAGGTTGACAGAAACTCGGGGACGGCGCCTACCTGATGGGCCCCCGGTGGTGGGCTGTCGAAGAGTTTTCAGCATGCTTATGAGTAGTTTATGACATCCATAGGCTGAAATACTATTTTTTTGGAGCTGCAAGTCAGTTTAAATCGGACTCAGTGTTGCTGTCAGCACCTCTAAAATGCTTCATGTACCTGGTTCTACTGTTGCAGCTACACATTTCAATCCAGTTGGCTAATATGTTTTCCGTTTAACGTCTAATTACAGCGTTTTAGAGACACAGCTGTTGAATTCCAGTGGCCCAACCGGATTTTGTTTTGGTCTGTTCGGTACTAAGCAGCTGGTGAATAAAGTTGACCACATGACTGATAGTGGCCACAGCATGACATGATTCCAGTCGTCATCTAGGACGGTTTGGTGTTGTTACTCTGTTGCTGGAAGTTTCTGATACAGTGCATAGAACAGCTACCAAGACCAACAGCATTCCTAAGAGATGGTGAAATCAGTGAACAACAAAGTACGGTTAAGAGAATAGATAGATAACGAATTCGGTACGTTCGATGAGCACAGTGGATGATAACGTGATCAGCTAATTATATAATCATAGGGAGTCTTTGGAAATGTGACCTCTGAACGGTTTGGTTATCGGTATCATGATGGAGCCAGCCTTCCCTAAATACAGGATTCTGTCAAAGGTCAAGAGGTTCACTCATAAAAAAGTGGTTACCTCATCATCAGTTGTTGTGGCCGGACTGGCCGTCGGCCCAAATAACAAGAAGTGATTTCTTGGAGCTGCAAATGCCCAAATAGGCGCCAATGGAAGCTGGTACGGATATGTTCCGGGGACGGATTTTCCTTTTACTGACGCTGTACCGTTCGTTTCGAGAAACGATTGTGGCATAGTCTGAGAGTCTCATATTGTTGCCCACCTGCAATCCACGTGTACTCTGCGGAACCGGTGTTTGGTTGGCTGATTGTTTCATTTCTTGACCTGATCTCACCTGGAAGATGGATTTCTTCACACACACACACACACACGCACACACACGCACACACACACACATACACATCTTACATACAAAATCCGATGAAACTGAGATTGCGTGCGTATGAGCTCCTGCGTTAAACCATAGCAAGCCACCCACCCGAGTCTGACCCCGGTCGCGGTTGACGCACATTGGATAAACTAGCTGTTCTGTGGGATGCAGACAGACAGACGGACTGTGAACTTCAGTTGTTGATCTATAACCCTAACCAACTACCTACCCTATCCCCATTCTGACATCAGCCTATGAAGTTGAGTTCGTTTGCTCGGTTAGTGTGATAAATAGCTTCGCAGTCAAGACAGTGCGCTTAAAAATGAAAGCAGGGGAGACAAAGTAGTCGTTGGCATTGCCAAATTCTGCATTTGGGCGACCTTGTCCAACACAGGTCGATGCGACAGACTGAGCAGTCACCGGTGAACCTGTAAAGAATGTGAGTATAGGACGAACGAAGAACAGACAGTAACACATAAGAAAAGGTGTGACGAACGTTTTGGTGAAATGTAATGGATAAGCACTTGCGGCTCAACTAAGTGCACATCAGCAGTCGTAGTCACGGAATTCGAAATAAAAAGTGGTGACCTTACAAACCTAGTATTTTCGTTACGAACCAAATCGGTGTTCATGAAAAGAGACGGGTAGTTGTTAGAAATACCAGTGCAAAGTATAAAGGAACGAAGTACAGAGGAATTTGTTCAACGTGTAACACAAACTCAGTTGTTTCATCAAAAGACTCCAAAACTAAACCCGGTTACTCGGATCAACAAACTAAATTAGGCTGTTGTTGAACGACTCTAAACTCCTGTTAGTACCCTCTGTCATCCTGAATTTGCCATCCATAAAGCATGAAGTTATTTATTTAGACAGAACCCTCACCCCAACGGCCATATTGGCTTTAACTGGCAAACGCAACCGAGAAGAGGAGAAAACGCAGAAATTTTGAGTTGATCACATTCATTCGGCTGACACTAGCCCTACTAAAGAAGGTACCGCTAAACAAGAGGTTCATTATGCAAATCGAAGTTGCTCACCAGGCACCGATATCGCATTAAAAGCGAAAAGGTCTGTGGACAGATACAGATAACCAAGCTTTTGTCCCTAAGCCTTGCTGGTTTTGGCAGGCACGTGTTTGGTTGCTCCCAGTTGAGTCTAAAAAAGGTTGTAACCTTATATGATCGTGCCAACCGTGGGTTTTCTCTATTGTAGGAATCAGATCAAAACCGGTCAGAGGCATGTGTTCTTAACTCGGCTTCTGTTGAACTTTACCACCAGTCGTCTGTGGTCCGGTTATCTTCGTTATAAAACAGTCCCACCCATTTTCATCATCCAGTTGAACTCTGTCGGGTTTTTATTCCTCTTCAGTATGTCACGGAGAACTAAGGAAGCGCTACCCGGTTGTGGATAAACCAGGATTCCCGCGGCTAGAGGCAAATCCAGAAATAGTTCTAGCCAACTTTTTTGTGTATCCATGGAGGGTGCAAGTAAATTCATGTCACAAAGACCTAATCTGACATTTCTTGTGCACATCCGTGACAGTTACATCGTCAGTTTATCATTAAATATTTCGTTGGTATTGATTCAGGACATCAAAAAATTCTAACTCAAAATAAGTAATAGAATGCCGATTGATTGTCTAAATCCTAATGATACTCTGGCAATGGATCGGTATATGGACATACCTCGCGTTTATAAAGGGCCAGAACAACCTTTCATGCCCGAGTTCAGTGATTAAAACAGAGAGATATTTGTAGGTTCAAAGGGCTTAGAAACCATCGTTGTTCTGTGAAAGATAAATACGGAAACATTTTGGAATAGAATACTGTCAGGTTGTAAGGAGGGCATCGCTTTGCTTAATGGTGATGCGTTCATAACCGAGTCGCTCACTTCATTAAAGCTATAACTTGACATGTTAGTTTGTTAACCGATGTGTGCTGAAAAAGAAACAACTTCCAGAATAATGAACCGACTTTCAGTGCTGCCTGTCTACCTTTAACTATGGAATTTTACTTAGCTTGAATGGTCCGGAAAATTCATTTTACCCCTTCCTACGGACAGTGTAAGATTCATGTCCTGAAAACCACACCACATACATGGTTTGATTTCCTAGTGATGCCATACATGTGGTTTGATTTCTCATCGAAATTTGTGCATTTCCAGATAGAGAGGCAAGCTTCCAACAGCAAACGCTTGGAACCGGTTCCAGAAAAATCGAAAACGTGAGTCGGACTGGCTACTCAAATTGGAGGCTACTTAACTGGAGATTGAGCTTACTATTCGCTCCCCACCACTGAAATGCGCGTGAAAATGGTTTGCACGTTTTTGCCGGGAGACAAACGTACATATTGTCGCCTGATTCGTTTTACTACTTTGCTGAATGCTCTTTGCCGGAGAGTCTGTACACGTTCGTCTGCGCCGAATTTCTTAGTTTAAAACCACTTTGTCTCGACTGGCAAGATGGAACCAAGACAAATATGAAACATCCAGGTAAGACTGAACGCTGCACAGTGCGCAGATCGTCCCATAAATGTTCAATCCATTTCCACTGGCTAATAAAATATGTACATTGTTGCGAAATAATGTATGCGTATTAGTCTTTGGCATTAAAACGTCATAATAGGAAACAGAATTGTCCAAGATCAACTTAAGATAACTTAGTGCGCGATGCAACACTTGGGACGGTTTAAAAGCAAAAAGGAAGAAATCTAGTTCGCTAGAACGAAAAACAAAAAGGTCTACACCAACGACAGCGCTAAATTCAAACAGAAAGTTTCAGTGCACAATACGTCACGGGCTTACCTTCACCTTGCTGTGGAAAATATCGAGCCGAGCTTACCCCTTCCCTAGATTGTTTATTTAACCTTTCGACGCAGGTATTGAACATTACTAAATGATTGCTCGTCCTAGAACATCTTTATAACGTCGACCGGTTTTAACGAGCAATCTCCTATTGTTAGTGAATATATGGTCAAACCTGTGATGGAAGCTGATGCCTGAGTGACTTTCAGCATAATCCTGCAGGGCTTCGTGGATGTCAGCTTTCGTACTAGGGAATGTGAGGACGAAGGATGAACAAAGGTTCGTAAAGTCCACTGCCAGTTTCTTGCAACTTGGTGCTCATCAGATAGACATAGTTCCCAATCTTCCGCTAATTTTGTGTTATACTTAAACTGTAAGCAAGTGACAAAGTACATTCATTTGTAAATTACTTTGGTGCTAACGGGAGACTCAACTGATTGAAATGATAAACGAGTGATTCACTTGAGTCTCTTGTAGACACCAAGGTCACTAGCGAATCACTGCATTCCGTCAACTGTTAATATGATTAGCCCTCACACTGTACCTCCTCGGTCCAAAGCATATGATTGTAGTGGATTGGTCATAGGCATGGCATCGTTAATTACACCTCAGCAAGAACACCGTCGTAGGTCGGCCTGGCGCCTCATGTGTGCAACGATGTACAGCGATTTCACGGCTATTGGCTTGTGGCTGACAGACTGCTTGAGATGAACAATTACCGATTGTTTCTAGGTGAGCCGA
Organism: Opisthorchis felineus; assembly: GCA_004794785.1. Lineage (NCBI taxonomy): Eukaryota > Metazoa > Platyhelminthes > Trematoda > Opisthorchiida > Opisthorchiidae > Opisthorchis > Opisthorchis felineus. The sequence goes on from SJOL01009009.1 coordinate 110,089, forward strand.
AGGTTTTCTTGGACGGAACTGAATATATGTCAAAGTTTTCTGCTGTTCAGTGCGCCGAATTCTCAGATGAAAAGTGTCCAACAGTTACATTTTGTAAACCAATTACAATAAAAGATGTTGGTTATTACCCACCGAGGTATCACTCCAGAATGCCGTATAGGTTTTCTAACTGATGCTTAGTTGGTCGCACTTTTATCGTACTTTCAGGTATGTTGAAGAAGTCAAGCATCAGGCTGCCAGTCACCGGATGGGAAGCACGTCAAATAGCAAAGCGCTGCTTTGCGGTATCGGTAGTTCTAAAGGTTGATTATGTATCTTGGCGAAAAGCAGACCTCAAAAGAACGAATTCGTCCTCAGAACTGTCGGATTTTGTCATCTTGAAATATCCGAATAACTTAGCCTTGTGGGTGACCAAAAACCATGCATTTTATCAGAGCGAGCTTTCAAGGGCAAGCCAACCAGCCAAAAATCCCAATGAAGAATGCCAACTCCATGAAAATTGCTGGATGTTTTCAGCACTCCCAAGCTGGCATATCAGCAACGTGTCCTCGTAAGAGATTTAGGAGCGGTGAGTCCACCTTTACAAAATCGATCTGTTGTCCCTGAATGAGTGGCAATTTTGTGGTTTTCGTTATGTGGTAATGCCAGGTGGCGGACAAACCACTACAGTAAAGTGCTTGTGAAAGTCTAAAAATTTCGTGGACACATTACAGATCTCAGAACTCAACGCCCAACCGAGGCTTCTTTCTATACGTTAAACTTAATGGTTTCGGTGCGCCTCCCAAATTGGATCAAGGATGCATCCGCTGTCACGTGCTGCTTTTTCTAGAAATGACTGAACTGACGAACTTGCCTATTATTCATATCAGCGGTAAAATATCAGACAAAAATCACGCTTTAAAAAATGCAATGCTCTAGGTACTCCTTTGTAGCGAAACTGCATGCATGATTAGGACGTTACTTACGTGCATGCATAGGTTCTAAGCAACGCATGTTCGTCAGTTTCTCAGCAAAATCCTGAAGAGGAACCCTGTTAACAGTGAGAAGCCCACCATGATAGTTGCGTGATTTTAAATGGCACGTTCGGGAGTCTGAAAAGGAGTGCACTAGACTAGCGGTAAACTTGAATTTGCACTGCTGCGTTGTTGAATTTAGAATCTATTCACATACGGAAGTGAGCAAATGCTGCTAGGATATCATTCTGACGTGTACCGTCATTTAACCCTGATATAAACAAAAGGTGAGTTTGTCAGTCCAGTCATTTCCAGAAAAGGAAAGAGTAACTCACTGGCCACCCAATAATTGTTTACTACGGTAGGTACAATCAACCAACTGAACACAACTTCCTGTTGGAGAGTGACCGTGAACTTGCAAACGTCCAGTGTCCCTTGTTAGGCGAAAAGTCTCGATTCTGGGCTCGGTTGGGCACGTGACAATCAATCAATAGGATCGGGCGTATGTGGGTCATGTGATCGCAAGCCGTATTCACACGTGACCACGCTGTTAACCGCGCGTGACCAGAGCTAGCGACCAGCAGACAGACTATGGATTTAATCACACTGCAATCGCAGACCTGTCTAGACGGCAGCCACTCAAACTTTTCTGCCGCTTTACCAACGACGGGCGCAGCGTGAAAACCATGTTGCCTTTCGTTTCCTAAGAGCTTGGTAAACAGTCGGTAGTTTTTAACTGGGGAACGTTACTCTTTTGACACAGAAGCTTCATCAGGGCAAGTGAGTAGGTCAACAAGTTGGCCAGGTTTTAAGACAGACGGAGAACCAATCAGTAAAACCTACTCAAATTGGCACACTAGATAAGTGTTGAATGCAAGTTTAAGGGTCTTGTCGGTTAGTATGATTATATAAATCTTGCTGCTGATAGGTTGCGGTTGTCGTCTTTCCTTTGATGGTCTGGTGTCTGTCTCACTTGGCATGCGCTCATAATGAAGTTCAGAAGGATCTCTTAAAACATCTGATGCACCATTTTTGATGCACGGATCAACATTGTACGATCGACGCTTGAACAGGCCTAAAAACTAGCCGGGAGGCCAGCTCAGCGAACAGAACAACGGCATTCTATGCAAACTGAGTCACGAAGTTTCCACCCAGTAGTTTACAAATACTTGCTTATATGACGCATCACCCCCATGAGTACAGCGGTCATAAGCTGGACTTGGGTTGGCAACAATCCATCCTTTTTTATCAGATACCAACCTCCTCTTCAGCAAATGTCTTCACACGTCAGTATCCCACCGACTTCCAAGGGACAATTTACCCATCAACTTTCACCCTTTTGAGAGAAGGGGTGAGAGAAGGGCCGTTGGCTTTCGTAAGGTTTTCAGCAACCTTATGAGTAGCGTTCCTTCAAGAAAATATATTGTGATATCTCGAATATTGTATCAGATGAAATATCAGGCGCCTGAAGTATATAATAAACGAGAGGTTCAGCTGGGATTCAGTTGAACGTACCGCTAATACCAAATGGCGGTGTGAAGGGGTGTAGTACATAGATTTTGTGAAATTTGGGTCGAATTTGACGGAAATTCGGGGAATCAACCTACCTAATGAGCCCGAAGATGGGCAGAACCACACGTGGATGAGTTTTCAGCTACCTTGTGAGTAGTATTCCTTCAAGAAGGGTCATCTCTTCTCAAGGCCCGTTGACCACTGTTCTAAAAGCTTTTGATCGGTCGGCAGCTTTGCAAGAGCTTGTATAGAAGACAGTGCATTCTCCCACTAGTTTCGAACTGAGTAAGGATGTTTCCGACGTCTCGGTTAACGACAGAATGCGAAGAACCCGACCAGTCTGTCTACCAACAGTATGATCGTCTCTAGTCGCTTCCCGCACCTCCAGGGGTTAAGACATCCTGCTGTCTTTTTCCTACCCCAGCCTATGCATTCAGATAGGTCCAACCGGAGCGCTGATAGGAGCGTCTTAGATGTAGTTAGAGCAGAATGTTTTGAAAAATCGAATGATGGCTTAGGTTCTTCTAAGTCAAAAAGGACTTCAAAACAAGCAGAACGAATTTTGTATAAAGTTCGGAGCTCATTTGCAAATCAGTCTAGTTATAACGAAGTGCCGTCGGCGGAAGATTCAAATGAGTTTCGGATGAATTTCGTTATATCTATTTGGCTGTCGGCCAATTTCCATCAACCATACTATTTAGGAAGGAGGAAATTTGCAATTTTGCGTCGGTATGAATACTGCACACCGACGTACAGTTGTTTTTGGCTTTAGAATACACTTTTTTTGCCTTGTTTTTCTACTTCACTTATAGGTTCGAAGGATTAAGGATCCTCTAGGTTAAACATCCGTGACATTTTCCGAACACGTCGTCCGTAGTAAATTCAAGGAACAGTCATTCTTTATTTTTTGTTTGGGGATTTGTAGAATTTGCATTCAATTCATTTTCCTTTTGACAGTGTGTTGTTTTAACAAGAGTGATGTGAACGCAAATTCTACGAGTCCCGCAACCACTTACATCTGATCAGTATCACATCACATTTGACGCGAACCCCATCACGGAAGGTGCGTCGCACCGACAGCAACCAGACTTTCCCTAACCGATTTCGTTTCCCCCTGTCAGGTCAAATGTTGACCACCTCTCTGTTTGCGCCACTGAATTAGGCATGGGAAACAGCACTCCTCTCAGCAAACAGTGATTCGGCATGCGCTCTGCGCAGCTCTTCGCTCCGGACACACCCCTTGATTGGTGTCCCCGCTGCACAACCGTTTTCTAATTGTCTAGCTGAGGAGTCGCCGGCACCGGCCCACACCAGCTATGGTTCTGAGACAACGGCTGCTGAAGATCTGAAGACATCTCAGGTTGGCTGCTCTCAGAGGCCACGTCTCGCAGCCATACAACAAAACGGCCCGTACTGTAGCCTGATACAAGTCTCTTGAGATTTGGGGATGTACCGCTTTGCCACCATAGGTGTCCCAAAGTAGCAAACGCGACCCGAGCCTTAGGGATCCGTGCATCTGCCACACTAAAATCAAAACTAATACAACTTCCAAGATGTGTAAAACGCCGCATAAATTCGAGTATTTTCCCTTGGATTGTAAATGACATGTCCAACGACTACATGTCCAGAAGCGCGACCTTACACTTCGTAGCTGCAAAGCGCATGCCAAAGAACTGAATGAATTTGGTCAGTTCATTCAAAAACAACTGCGCTTTCTCCTCCCCTTCGAGGACGAGGATGAAATCGTTTACACATTCCAGATCCATAGGGTTTTCGTTAGCGGCTATTTGAACACCAAGGTTTTGAAGAACTAGCGTTCGTTTCATAATTTCGTTGATCATAAAATTGAATAGAAACAGAAAGAGTAGGCAACTTTGTCGCTTTGCGTACGGAAGCTTCTGGAGAGCTTCCCAATTAGACCTACACGACCACAAGTCCGAAAATGTAAATAACTTCTTATGTTCACAAACTTCTGGGGCATTTCTTACTGAGCAAGCTTGATAAGCAGAGCAGATCGGTCAACTGGGTCGAATGCGCCTCGAGGATCCATGAATACCAAAACTGTGGGCCGTTTATGCTTATGGGATTGTTTTAACACCTGACAAAGTGTAAAGCTTTGGCCAATATAACTTTCCAGGCCAATAGCCCGCTTGCTGCTCTCAAGTCAGTGTTTCACCAGCAACCATAAAGCGACGAAGCACAAGTGACGTCAAGAATCTCGTTATGAGCTGATCCCTGTGTAATTACCGCACGTTTTTTGAAACTGTGCACTATCACCGACTGTCTGGGACGGTCTCCTTTTCCCAGATGCAATCAAACAGATCGGACAAGCGGAAATTATGACCAGAGGGTTACGGACTCGCGAGATTACCCGACGAATGCATTGCGTTGAAGAAAGCATTGTGGCGAAGCATGTGATAAGCCACATTACGAAAATGTAACTGTTAATACTAGAAAATGAGTTATTCGTACAATTTACTGGCGGTTTAGACATTAACACGACGTCGTCACTTTTTCCTTATAAACGTATCAGGTGAGCAACCAAAACAAGTGACGCTATGTGATGACTTAAAACGTCGTATGTTGCTATCCATCCGAGGACAGGTCACTCAGCTTGGGGATAAACAAATGTGTGCACTACCACACAGAAATTGTTATATGCCCCTCGATTAACAAAGATCTGAGTACCCATTCTCTCAAGCACCCAGTGTTGGTGTCCACAAAATGTTCAATAACTTACGTCAAGCTGACAGATGGATGGCACCTTGTGAATATCCGAAAAGTTTTGGAATGCCAAGCTTTGAAACATGCTGTCTGTTATGACAGTGAGAACTTTCGTTGTTAACTTCTACAATAGATATCACACATATTTTTGCGACCAGAATTCTTAATAGGATATTATGAATGCGGATCCTGTTTGGATGTCTTTTCAAGTGGATGTGTTTTCAGCTCCTCGCGAACTTGGTCAGTGGTTGTGCATATTTATGGTATGGAACTATACGAACACAAAGGTTTTTCAAAAACCTATAAGGGGTAAGCAAGCTTTGCGGCAGTCCTACCTAATGAAATAACACCGCTTACGTGGAACTGGCTGCATATGTTGAAACGTTGATTGACAAATTCGACAACTGCACGAGTCCGCTAGCAACAGACAGGCTCAAGAACTTTGATCAATGCATCTCCTGGATTAAGGGAATAAGCAAATGGATGGTTTTTGCATGCAAAAGAAATATTATAACTCGAATAAGCGCGGCGGCAATCTGATCAGGTATGTTTACCGACCACAAATGTCCTCAAGGGAAAACACACTTTCCTCACTCTTGTCACCTGTTTCTGCCCAAATTCCCTCTATTCGTCGTCGACGGCATCCCATTGTCCCCCCCCCCCATTGGGACAGGGGCGACATCATACTCTTTCGAAAGGTTTGGATACAAACAGCTGTGTCAAATGTATACAGCAGCATAAGCTGCTGTGGATCGGTCACAACCATACATGGCTTTCTGTATATAGAATGTCTGTACACCAGTGAAACCACTGTATTCTAATCACTGATGGTGGTGGTTACGCATAACTTCGTCACCAAATGTGTTCTGTGACCAGGTGGGTCGCAGCATTCTGTCCATTCTTTGTTTACTTCGAATGATTAATGTGCGCAGTAGAATGATAAGCACTTTCCAGAGTTACTGAAACACCTATCATCTGCTTGATGGTGGTGACTCTGGAGGTCATCCTGTTTCCTGGGGACATTCTATGGCGGATGAAGAATGCGGTGACGTTAGCGCAGCTGCGGATAAGACAAACACCACAAATGAACCAGGAACCGACTAGTACTTTCTATCTGGTGTCTAGTTGTTTTCGTCAACCTCCAAATCGGCCGGTACAATGTGGACAAAACACAGTGTTCAACCGCGAAGACTAGCGACTCTCGGTGACGACGACTGGCTGGCTTAGCCTATAGGAGCTACATCCTGGCTATATTTACTGTATCCGCACTATTGTTGTCCTTTCCTCCGCTTAACTACGCATCATACTAGAAACTAGTGTATTCAACCGTACCAAGTTACTGGTGACGCAAGAAGCATTGGATTTGGAGGCGTAAACCAGCAATGCTAGCGTACAGAATGCAATCAGGCTACGCAACCCTATGATGGACAGAACGGAATTCAGAATCTGCGTCAGACACTATTTATTCTTGATTATTACAGTACCCTTTTTAAGCATGCTTTTGACTGGAATCGTAAAAGTACCTCTTAATTTCAGCTATTCTCGAATGATTATCACCCTCATTTCATCTATCGCGTGAAGTCGGATATTGCCATCCCAAGAACCCCTCACATTGATTCCCAGACTTTATCCGTAGGGTTCAAAGTTGGGTTAACCAACCAGTCTAGTGAATACAGGTTCTGTATTAGCATCTATATATACCATCGCATTAATCTGATGAAAAAAGTGTATCCAAAAAATATTTTCTTCAGAAGCTACTGTTTGTAACTCTCTAGCACGAATTTTTCATTAACGTGCCAAACCATCTAGACCCTGAAACCGAACAATTCCTTGTCTCTAATTATTGTCATTTCCGACTATTTCTTCCTAATACTGTGATTTTATGGCTGACGTAATCTCTGTTCATTTGGTCTGCATCGAAACTTGGCTTCTTCACATTCAGGATAGACTGAGGTAGTTGTTGAACTCATTCAGAACCTTTAATGAGACTAACGGTGCTGCTCATCGTGGATGTTTTCGCTATCTCTTAGCAACCTCCCCTTCCTCTCGATAGCGCCAAGTCTTTTCAAGTTGCTTCTTTATGGATTATCAACAAATGTGCCAACTACCTTTTCCGACCTATTGATTTGGGTTGCATTTCTAACCCATTTCCGTGTTCTGGTAAGCCAACATTTTCCGTGTTCAGTATCCAGCGCTGATGAACGGCAGGTTGTCGACCAACTCACCTAGACAGCATATCGCGAAAACGTCAGTGACGATCGATGACGCGACTGAAATTAGTTTAAAAATTTCAACTCGCTGTTTAAAACAAATACATTCATGTGCTGCACGCTAGTGCGCAAACACTACCTCTGAAAATGGCACTTCGTACCCTGATAGTGGGTTGAATTCTAGTCCACATACTTGTGCGTTCAATCCCGATATTTTCACTTGTCCACTAGCTAGCTGTGCCTGAAGGTCGTAGCTTGAAAGAGAGCATATAACGCACCATTCTAAATGACTTAACACAAATCCTTTTCATCAAAAACTCTATTTCTGCTCTGAGACATTGCATTTCCAGGTAGGTAGGCTACTTGTTGACACAATGTGGGTAGTTCCCTTGTCCTTGGAAGACTGAAATAACGCTTCATCACTGTACACTCCCAACCGTATCTTGAACTGAAAGTACTCCGTCAAGGGTTACAATTTTACTAACTAACCATATTGTACAGCGCGACCTCTCTACAACGATTCCTGTCACATCCTCCTTGCCATTTTATGGAATATGTTATCACTTTTCTGTGACAACAGCGAACCATTATTCGCCCCGTTACATAGTTAACTGTGTTTAACAGTGAACCGGTTGAACACTTCTCATGAGATCGATGGAAACATTGGACAGCTCACCACCAGCTTTGTCCATCAGACAGGTCTAGTCACTGAGTCTCCACACATTTTATTTCCCAGTTGAATCTTTTGTTCTTTCAAGGATTTAGCGCCCAATACTTGATGGAGGCTTTCTCAAGACTCTTCAATAAACGTGAGTTAACAGTCATTCATCACAGGCCATATTTCCGTTGCGTACTTGACTTTTTAAACAGCAGAACAAAGCGGTCCCACGAGTGATTGCGGCTGGCCTTGCCTGATCGGTGGTGAGATCCGCAAAAGTCCCACACCGTTTTACTCCTAATCATCATCTAAACAGTGAATTTCCTCCAGTAAACACTGTAATGCGGTCTTTCTCTGTATGATAAGAAATGTCTTAGGGGGACTTAACTATGGACCCAGTGTATTTGTGGCTGAATCCATTCGGATTTGAACAAAGAATGTGTTTCTCAAATTATATCGCAACCAGATTGTTGATTTTGGAGAACCAGTGCTCCCACAACAGGATAACCTTCCTGTTTATACACTCGGTTACTCGGTTAGCACGGCCACCTCCCGAAGATTTCGAGCGAAGCTCCTCAGCCGCTGTCGTGTCGGTGCCCACTGAGTTCGTGCTTGTTGTTTTCCAAGCATTATCGTTGTTTTCTCATTCTAGGAATCAGAAAACATGCATGACTCTGTATGCTTTTTTCAATCTCCCCACACTAGCTGATTTTTTTTGTCATGACAAAGCGGCTTCTTGGCCGCACAATGCTCTTAGCTGCAAAATCTTTGCGAGTGGAATAAAACCGTTTACGCCAAAATTTTGCATATGCGAGCGAACCAAACATCACCCAAATCTACGTTCATTTTTTCGCAACTCACCAAATTTCAGTGTCCACGGAAGCAATCATACCTCTGCCGGAAAAATTCTGGTGGAATATTTTACGAACATCACTGGGATCCCCGGATGCCTAGATGGGGCTCAAAAGTTTGGACTGGTATTCTGAACTCATTTGCCTGTCTGTTTTAGTCTATTGGGGAAACTTTGTAGCTTTCAAGACTTCAATTCCATTGTGCGAATACTGAGCGGCCCTGAAAAACGTGGGTGCTAACAGCCATTTTGCGACCGCGTTTTGTCAGGCATGCCTATCGGTTTACAGCCTCCACATAATTCAAGAAGTTGCTCCCGGTTTCGTATGAAAAGTCCCCGAGACAGGGTCGTACGCGTTAACTTCATATGCATCTGATATTCGGAAGGTCATCTTGGATTCCGATTCAGCGTGCTGGTTCAGTTCCATTTACACCAGAAACAACTTTCGTCGTTTGCATTATTTATGTAAATTGGTTGTCTGCCTTACAGCAGCAGTATTGAAGCTAACTTGACCTCATGATAATCCCCCATTCATTAGCTTGCTCCACCCATATACTTTTGATCTCCACCTGTTTTGCTAAGCTGTACCTGCCATTCACCTTGCTGCAAAGGCCGTCCCGTCCGATACTGGTATATTAGCATGTGTGTGTGTGTGTATGTGTGTGACTGTGCGCAGCTGACCCACTTACCCATGTGCGCAGCTGACCCACTTACCCATGTGCGTTCGTGACCCGGTTGCTGAGCCTGCCCTGACTTGTCATGATTTCCGTGTAATCGCACCACCATTCAGAATCATGAGCCTGGCCGCGGAAGCGACGACCGCAACCCACACCACCTAGCCAACATTCCACTCACCACTGTTTGGCCTTGAAACTACACTGTGTGGGTCAGCGACAGACTTGTGCGCTTGTTGACGCCATGTACATGGACAACTGTGCCTACCTTTATGCAAATAATACCGTAGAATTTCGATCGGCAAGCCTACGCGCGACTCAAAGTTCAGTATCTGGAACCTCAACAGGTAGCTGCACGACAAGCCTTTTTTGGTAGCTTCAGCCCGTCATTACAGTTTTGGCTAACCTACTTTTTTCGCTCAGATGCGGAGGCATCAGTTGCCGAACACGCCTTCGCATGTCTGTCTTCTTAGTGTCACATTACCGGATCGCATTTCCTCTGATCCGTGGAACACTGACAGATGAGGACAAACAAAAGACCACTTATCACACGTTGAGTCAGTGCCAATTTTCCACTGGTGCTCTGGCAGACCTCAGGCCTTTCTGTCTATCATAGATGGACAAAACGTCAAAATGATGCGCGCCACAGATCTTAACTTCAGATGCTTATTGTGTAACGTACTTGCAGGGTTTCCTCGCTGATGTCTTTGGTAGGGAAGGGGAAAGCGAATATTGTATGCTTGAGGGAGACATAAGAGAGAAAAGGGAGCATTGCAGAAATTGGACGTTGCCAAATATGGTGAAGATTACAAAACCAAACGCGGATTGCACATAGCGAGAGTTGGCTGTCTTAAGAAAAACTGCATTATTTCCTTGAGTAGGAGAACTACTTGTGGCCTCAGTGACAGCAAAACTGCTGCGGGAACTAGCAGGTAAACTGGTTCAGAATTTGGAAAGCGTACAATCCACTACAGGCGTTAACGGAAAGTTTTGTAGATTTCAACCAAGGTGCAACACTAGATGCATGAATTTGGGCTGAGCTGCAACCGATGTTACCAGAGGAAGTGTTGAAAATTGTCCGAGCTGGTTGGGCGGTCTGTATACTCGTTATTGACCAGAAGTCCTACTCAGCTGGAACGAAACAGCTATTTTTTGTATAGACGTAATACACTACTCATAAGGTTGCTATTTTTTGGTTTTCTACCAGATAGAAGTATTGCATACTCCGGTGATAAATGCATATGATCCAAGGAATGTCTGATTGTGGTGTTTGGTTGCAGCAGTGTTGGAGAAGAACTATCCTCACTGAGTATGCGGGAGAAGTGAGCAATCAAGGTGTTTCAAAAACAAGACAATCCAAGGTAATTCTGAGACTAACCACATGACTTCGATGATCATACATAACTTTAGACGCTGTCTGAAACGGCAAAACAGTGCACGTCAAACCAGGTATGGAAAGAGACCTTCATGGCTGAACGACTTCAGTGCATATTCCTACATATATTTAACTCAAAAAGTTCTACTTTCCAGCATAATACCAACTCTAAACTCTAGCCACTTTACCCTGGTATCATTCGGAATGTGAGACTGAATTACAGCAACAAGGTGCTTATAATCTGGATGGATGAGCATAACGATACAATTAGAGGGTAAAAGTTGTAGGTTCTCAGAACTTTTCGTGAGAGAAGAGTTTACTTTCAGATGAAATAAGTCAACTTCTGACAGCCTGGAAAAAGCAGTCAAGGCGCCGTGCTGCTCCTATCGGTCTTGAAGATTCTGCTTTTAAAAACATCCAGGATGGTTCCCCAATTTTGTTATCACTAAGAATTTTACTTAAATAGATGTGCGAAAATAGGACCAATCTATGGTGAATGCGAAAACCCTGCGGATATTTCGGAGACAGACCCAGAGTAAAACCTATTCAACTATTTCACAAGCAGAAACTTAGGAATTTCGCCGTGGAGTGGGAACATCCAATGGGCCTGATGAAAACCCCATAACATTTACCTGGAAGGCAAACGAAAACAGACGTGCATAGGCCAGTTCTTTGGTAAAAAAACAAAGTTTGTGCGAAAACACTAAAAAACGCTACTTTTTACTCACTGAATTTTCTATTCTAAACATACATGGTATTCTGTGGGACACCGTCCTAGCGAGCAATATTTCCACATGAGGAGCAGTTCCGGTGCTCCCCGAGGCTGCATCCAGTGGTTGCTTAGACCGTTCAACTCAGGAAAGGATCACGACCGAAAGTTAGTAGTATAGTCGTGTTATAGCCATACGCAACCAGAGCATCTACTGCTTTGGCTACTAATTTTTGTCTCGTAGCCACTCAGTTTAATTCCATTCACCACCGATAACCGAGGTCAACTATACTCTGGAGATCCCGAGTCTAGTGGTACATCACATACTGTCGTGCATAGTTGAACCAGCCGATTCGACTCTGTTTGCCAGCTCAATAGACATTTGGATGTATTCATGTTTTTCTATCTTTTTAATTCGGTGAAAAGCACTTGGATGTGCAAGTCTTCCGTTTCACAAACCCAACAACACTCCATCTAACCCTGCTTCAAGAAGAACTCAAGAAAATAAACATATGCTTGCTTACTACTTTTATGTCTTTTTTGCCTATTCTATTAGACAACCGGTGTTCTTCCTGGAGGTTCACCGTCTTCTGGATTGTCCTCCTCGTCATACAACTGAGCAAAAAACGGATGGGGAAAAAGTCCACTGCCCATTACAATAGGTGCAATGGATACTTCACCATCAGAGGCTTGAAGCAAAGTTGTGTTATTTAGGACATCAAGAGTGGGTAGGTATTGTCCCGGTTGTGAGGTTGATGAAAAGTCCTTATTGCCCTAACAAGAAGGGTTGTATCAAGGACAGTGCTTTGCTAGCTTTGACTGGAACGCAAGACGGTAATTGTGCAGCACATTTAGTTGAAGAATAGCATAAATAAGGAGTTCAGTTGAGTCTTTCGTTAACACCATCTTAATTTGAAAGTGTGAATTTAAATCGAACCAGGTTATATACATCTGAGCATACCTGAAATGACAGCAACGATACCATGACCGCGTGGAATCACAATAGCCCACAGAACGAGAAATTAAGTTCAATCCGGAAGTACGAACTTGAAAGCCATGTCAATTAAACTACAGTGAAAGCAGAAAATCCTCCGCTGGACAACCTAAAAGGAATGATGCATTGCGGATAAACGGTCATATAAGGTGTCGTAGGCGGACACAAGAAATAAAACTTCAAGGCTAAGTGGCCCCTACCTGGATAAAGGAGACTCGGATCAATTATGACGTTCCTTGACAAAGCTGACCGAAGAAAATCTTGAACTGAACCTATTCTATACACCAATGCGATTCACTCAATGAAGTGGCCCCACAATCAACTGGTCAAGAGACAGGAGAAATCAGGTTACCGCGAGAGTAAAAGATGCATGCAAATAAGAAACAACCAGCTAACCAAGAGCATTTCAACAAATACGCTCGTTTATATACCAGTTTAGTTTTCACGGGAGACTCATCTGAATCCAGTCTGAAGAAGAACACGATAAACGAGAGATTCGCTTGGGATTCAGGTGATTCTCCTGTATGCAAATCAGTGTACTTGCTAATTTCGTTTGGAAACTCGGGGATTGAGGCTACCTGATGAGCCCAAATCGGAAAGGCGAAATCGGTCGTGGGCTGTCGAAGAGTTTTCAGTAACCCTATAAGTAGGGTGCTAAGTTTATATAGGGGCATTTCTGATTCAAACCGCCAGTCAGGGTCGACAATCAGTGAAGTGAGCATAGCTTATGAAAGCACGGGCTTGAAGAAGACTAACACATTCCACCGAAATGTTGTCTTAAGTTAGTGCACTATTGTCACCTGGTTTAACAATGAAAAGTTTCAAACGAAGTAATCAACAGCTCAGGCCATAACATCTCAGTGTATGTACAAGGGGAAAAAGCGAGATATGTACCGTCATGACTTGTTTTAAAGAATATGTGAATGAGGCGTCTCCACGATAATGCATCACATTGCATTAGGTCCTCGTAAGCTGCAGACTAGCATCGTCGAGTGAATAGATGCAGAGGGCCGTTTAATGGAAGGAAATGAGAAAAAGTCACGAAGTTACAAGGATAAGTCCTCTTTTTACTGGGCTGCTTTAGAGAATCGTAGTACTGAATACTGAATGTGGCTACGCCGGGCTACCGTTCAATCAGTTTGCTTAAATCCGCTGTACCTGTCTGCATTATCATATTGTCCATGTCACCTTATTACCCTGCAAGTCTACCGGTTCACTAAGTGAAAAATACACTGGTGAAATCAGCATCCTCAGGCATGTTTCCGGACTTTTTCCAAACTTCAAAACAGACGATCAAAAAACAACCAAACGGATGATGCAGATCATCCTAAGCGGTCGTATCTCAAGTTCGCCCAGAAAACTGTTCATTCTGTCGTTGACTGGTGCCCATCCGGACTCATTGGAGATCAGTGGTGATCAGTGGATCCTCGATACCGAAAAAACCTGTGTGAACAAAAATCGTTGACACGATCGATTTCATGGTCACAAGACTGAAATCGGCTGTGGCAGTCACTGGTTTCATATTAAGACTAATTTTTTTCAACTGGTTCTTTTCTTTATTTCGACCGATGAGGTAAGTACATTTGTTAACATTTCACAGCATTTATGTTCATCCCGCATTAGTTGAGCTGATCAAAGGGACACATCTGTAATAGTAGTGTAAGGCTGAACCCACCCTCACATGAGTAGACGCATTCAGATCTCGGGTCCAACCAAGGTTGCACCTCAGTTACTTGCCTCACAATCGATAAGAGGATAGGAAAATGATTCCTCGAACGATCAATTGGAAAATGTTTGGGACCGATTGGGTAGTCATCGTTTCAGAGAGGTTTGGTAAACACCGATTGTCTACCAAACCTCTCTGAAACGATTCCTCGAACGCTTTAATAACGATGAAGGTAAGAATTGCAATGCCAACGACGCCTATGCGTCACCGGTATGCGGAACGCACATTTATGTTTAAAAATAGACTAAGTTCTATCTGGTTACCTCGAGTGATGCGACCTCCCCCCCCCCCCCCGAAAGAGATGAGCAAAACCTCGACTAATTTGACAGGTTCGAAGCGGGCTGTTAGCTAGCAGGTTAGACAAGGTACACAGTCTGAGATCGGTTCAAAAATGAAACACCAGAAGTGCAACTCATCTTCATATGCACAACAGAAGCTAAGCAGCTCATGTGGATGATTTGGTGAGAAGTATACTTCCCTGATTCTCCTATAAGTCCGCTCCACTTAAGTGTAGCTGTCTGAACTATTTAAATCTGTCGCATGCTGCCTAAGTGCATTTGTCCCTATAAAGGTGAGGTCATCAATTTTTATCGGTAATTTGCCTGACTTAGAGTCTGGCCTGAAAGTAAGGGACACTTCCGTAACATTCGAGGCCCTCAGTTGTTAACGGTTCCCGACCAAGAAGGTGGCAATTTCGGCAGATGTAATCAAGGGAATGAGATTCCAAATAAAACCCGCCTACTTCAGATGCGTCGATTAAGGCGTTCGTCGAGTAGTACCGAGAGAGTAGCTAAGTATACTCGAGCGAGTAAAATGTTTTTCTATCGTGGCGATGGGACGATTTTTGATGAACTTGCAATTTATACCTCCAGGGTATCGTTGTCGATAGGTGCTACCGGTTTTGCACATATAGAGGTATTGCAAATGCTCCGCAGTTTTTAACTACATAGCCACACACCTCACTGTATTTTCGGTCCTCTGCTGTGTATACATGAGGTTAGGTTTCTTGTAAACTTGTTGCCCTCACACTGGTAACCATGTGAATACAGTCAGAAAATGTTTTCTTTGAGACATGAATTGCTCCTAGAATTGTGAAACTGAATAGGAAACTGCTAGAATAATTTGGCGGGATTTGAACAGGATGAGGATAATGTCGCCTGTCACACTGGCCCCTGTAAGAAGAGCATTGTATCCACTTCAAAGCCTACGTGGAGCGTCTGAGGTTCGGATGGGTGATAATGCCAAACTTTCTTACAGTGAGGTTTCCATGAATATATGAATTATCTCTATCCGTTTAGCTGAAATGGCATGAAGCTACCTAATTGGTTCTCGGATAACACATCGGTCGCTTTCACCTAGCATGGTAATGATGATAGTGAAGAACAAAACCTTCTTGCTGAGTTTTCTCCTGTACGCTTTCAAATCAGTATGCGTAGGCTGTAAATCAGAGGGCGTGATATGCGCGCATATACTTGACATATTTAGTGTACAGTACGCATATAATGACTGATCAATAAAGATATTTTAACCGATGACCAAGGCTGTGATCAAAGTCTGGTGTGCTAGCGAACATTCTCTGACACTCACTTGATGTAACGAACAATTTTGTTCAGTATTCTAGAAGAAAAACTAGAATAGCATATCACTACCAGGCTACGGAAAGCGTCAGATGCGACGACGCCAGTCAGACATGATTCTAGCACCTTTGTCAAACTTTCGTGTAGTTAGCGGACTTACTGTCTGGGTAACTTTGATTGGGATGCTTGCAGTTATGTACGCGAAAATCTACAAGTTTGGGGTTGGGCGCGCAGCTGTTAACGGTCACAGGGACTTTGAAAATTTCAGAGTGCCCTTGTTGCAGTTGATCACTGTT
Organism: Opisthorchis felineus; assembly: GCA_004794785.1. Lineage (NCBI taxonomy): Eukaryota > Metazoa > Platyhelminthes > Trematoda > Opisthorchiida > Opisthorchiidae > Opisthorchis > Opisthorchis felineus. Next base: position 126,347 of record SJOL01009009.1, read on the forward strand.
GTAACACAATCAGTTTTACCGCTTAGAAACACTAACCAGAGATACACTGGCCACATACTTCTGTACAAATAGCAGCTACTGGCATCATTATCCCGCAGTGCGACGGCAAAGGCGTTGAGTAGATTCAGGCAAAAATATATTCTGGACACTTAGCTGGTGCTGTTGTGATACCCCGAACAGAATACACCACACTTTCGTCGTAATCCAGCTTCAGCGCTGCAGTGATTTAGAGGTCTTCGCTGCCTGGAATTCGGTTTTTATGGTTCAACCATGCCAAAAAAGCCGGCGGAGAGCAGTTCAACTAATAGCAGTGGGTCCCCATTCCTCGAAAAATCGTACTGCCAGGCGAGCTTGGCGATAAAGTTGTACTGTCCGCTGCAGAAGAAGTGTGGCTACAGTGGGACGTTTCTTCCAGCTGACCGGCGTCTCCATATTTGTGGAATCGGCGACAGTGTCTTCCAACCCTGGAGAAAGGAAGAGTCAGAGAGGGTCGGTCCTGAAGGTCACACAATCCAATCGTCCGAATGCTGACCATGGCCGCCGGCACACTACAAGGTACCGTAGAAATGCTTTTGAAAACAAGAGTTCGATGCTTCTCAGAAGGCACTTATTGTACTCAAAAATATTAAGAGTTGGACTGTCGTACCTTATTCCCTGTTCCCTGGAATGAGGTCAGCATCCCCACTGCAAGGGGGCTCAGACCTTGAAGTCGAAGGCTGGGGATAGGATGCTCGAAATAAGCAACAGACAAACCGCTCGACTTCACTGGGCACGACGTAGGACCGTGAGGAGAGAGGACGTGCGTCTTCTAAGACTTGAAACGTGGGACGTGAGGACTCTTGTCGTAGATGGAGAAGCAGGCCTAAAAGAAGAAATGCTCTTCGGCTTATACACTCATCTGAATATCAGTTTAGTTTCAACGGGAGACTCACATAGAACCCAGCCGAATCCTCCGTTCATGTTGTTATGACTGGTGTATTACGCCTAAGAAACAACCTTGTTACAAACCAACCCAAATTGTACACAATAAACCTCAGTGCTCAGTGAGATCCAGCTGATGGAGCATGGAAACCTACTGGGGAACGACTCCGGCTGTACCTTCTGCTAGAATGGAATAACACATGAAAGCCAACGTTTGGGATTAAATTTGCACACTCGTGGAAATATCACCGAACACGCAGTTAGTATAGCAAATAGTATAATGGTTAAAATATCTGGGGTGGATTTGTGGAAGTAACCGACATTTTTCAAGGTTCGATGTTCAGTGACCGGTTTGTTCTGAACTATAGATTTAACGTTTCCATGTCATGTCAGTTCACTAACCAGATATACTCCAAGGTACGAACCACAGAGCAGCTGGATCCTCTCCATCAGCTGCTTTAACCTTTTCCGAAATCAGAGGCAGTGCGACCCGACTGAGGTACTTCAGTGTCGCCCATAACTGACTATCCGTCTTACACTTTTCAAGAGGTTAACATGCTGTCACCAAAACATTGCGAAGAACCTCGAATGTTTGATGCTGTTTGATGCATTTTTCTTTTATGCTAAGTAACCTCAGGATCATCAAACATCCTCATGAGGGTGAAAGACAGATGTTGCTGTTTTGCACATGAAAAGTCTTGTAAAACCACTGCCCGAATTCGACCTCAGCTGATAAAACCTTACTTCGATTTACTCCCTATCATTCTTAACACTACTGTCCTTGATTAGGAGCGAAAACACCGGTAAACCAGTGTTATTAGGAGTTTGACTCTTACCCCTTGAAGACCGTCACCACCATCCGAAGCGAATGCTTTCCCAAGCGCCTTCATCCCGAATTTCCGCATTTTTACTTGCGCGTCCTCCATCTCCGCTCGAGTCTACCAAGGTCAGGAGAGTCAAAAGCAATCCAAGCTGACCATTGTCATATCCAGCACACTCAGATGGCGTTTATATGCGTTTATATGTACAGGTTAGTATTAATCCATACGAAACGGGCAACGGGGGGGGGGGTTACTGTATGCACAATCATCACGTTTGTGCCAAATGCAACTAAACGCGCTCTGACAGAACCTCCATCTGACACGACTGTCCTGTTTGTGCTGGATACTGTCCCGGAAGAGTGGAGGATTATATGCCCTGATTGTTGATGGTCAACTGGCAGCCTTGAAAGTGATTCCAGCTTCGTAAACTGCTTGTTTACTGTGAGTTGAGTCGATCTTGTGTTTACTAGCCAGTTGTATCATGGCTAGCCTAGTTAGCATTACATTGTACGTGTTCTGTCTCATGGCTACACCCGATTACTCTTCAACGATACTTTGATCCACCTGATACTTCCCTCCCGAATGTTATCTATCAGCCAACCTGCAAATGTCGTCACTACCACATAAGCGGAACCAAACGCTGGTAATCAAACACAGAAGAGTACGTTATCGGGCGTACACATTGTGAACTTATTAATTGGGGTTGTTCGCAGTAAAATTCGCCCCATGCAGATAATGGGGTTGTCTGCGCCAAGCAATGGTTGAATAAAGTGGCTGAAATGCGTGAACGTCATCATCAGATAATAACGTTGATCAATTTATCGTGGTTCTAACTGATAGATTAGTTTCCCGTTAAATATGAGGACTGAGGGATTCAATCACATATTGCAGATGATATGTTCAAATCTTGCCATCTGAGCCCAATGGTTGCGGGCGCGTCCAGAAAATGGCTGCTCCATTTGTATGATATGGGATGTCCATACACGCAGAGCTCAAGCCCGACACAGACAGTGAAAACGAATACAACGAACATGTCGGTGCATTCTCTGTTGTAAAATCTGCCCGAGGTGTGACCGGCAGAATAATACTAAGATCACTGATTCACAAATACAGCGTCTGGGATTTCTGTGAACCGAACAGTTAAGGCACATTGTATCGGATTTCGCCACCTGATTCAGCGTCTGAAACACTCTTGGGAACTGCTTCTACGTTTCGGCTGAACTGTGTAAGCTGTACGGATAACGCCACTGGATAGTTTAACTGAGAGCATGTGATATTTTTGGGCTGAGTGACGGAAAGTCCTCTGAACAGGGCACCGAGTTTGGGACTTTAAAAAGTTCCAGGAAAAAGTACCTGAAAACTACACTTCTGATATGGATGCTCTGGTGTCAACCGATAATCGTAAGAGTGCGCAATGTAACAGCTGGATTTCCCTCTTCCCTACCTTTAAAATGCAGTTGCATTTGCCTCTCAGACACGCCGTCCTCAGGAGCTACCAAGAATTTTGCCCAAATGTCGAGACTGGCCATAGGTCAGACCGGACACTGTTCACGGTGCTCGACAGACTCATTGGGCTTAGCCGCCAGTATAGCACCGTGATTAAAGGTCACAATCTCAGTTTTGCTTTGAGCTATCGTCATACTGTGAACGTAGCTACTGGTTAATTTTGAAGTCGTTCTTACTGGGAGTCCTACCAAAATTTCATGACTAAATGGGTCAAACAAACACATATTATGGTGTTTCTAAACTTATACAGCTGATAAACCGTGTCAATAGGCATGCACCGGTGATGTTTTCTTGAAACATTTCCCATCACATGTTGGCCTATCTTGGCACATAGAAGGCCCAATTTTTTAGATTCTATAAAAAATGGATAACTGGTGTGGAAATAACTTCTGACTATTATCATCCTACGACGCCAAAGTCGTGATCGGTGAAAGTCAAAAATATAAAAGCAGTTAAAACGCCCATGTGGATACTCAAAGGTCACTCAGAAACTGGCCACTCAATTGTTAGCTATTTTGTATGCCAGTTGATCTACTTCGCATGTGTCAGTTCTCTGCTAAAAAAGCATGGCTGCATTTTCACCGTTAATTGTGCGAATGGCGTCAGAGACAGTCTTGCATTTGTTTGAACCCCGTTTAGATAAACTGGAATCCTCCAAACAGGAGAGGAGCAAATTCAGCGAGGTTGTTCGCTGTCTGTGTCGCAGTGTCAGGTTTACACAAACGCACAAACAATGGGTCTTAGGTGAGGTGTCATTGGAGTAGTGTAGACGCTAGCATCGACAGTGATGCACGATTGTTTGCATACCAGTGAATAAAGTAAACAAACTACCACCACCTGTGCCAAATGACTTTGGATATTTGGATTCATTTATAGTAACCGCACAATTCAATGGTCCCCTAAGTTTTGCTCATTGTCTCAATTTTAGGGTTAATAGCCGGAACCGGGTTAAGAGAACACAATGTTTTGGGCAGAGAGGAGCACGGATAACAGGTCTCAGTTTTGTTGTAGAGGGCGAGCACTAAAATTGCAGACGCCATTGTGTACTATTATTTAGTTTCGGTATCCTCATATGCCTTGGGCACAGTCACTTGTCAGTTATGTAGAGCGTCGTCTCAGGGCAATACTGGAAAATCTGTGGCCGTTTCGGCTGAGGAAGCTCATTTATTGTATTCAGCTGGGTAAGTTGCCTCACCGAAAGAAAGCATTCGTAGGAGAGTAGTGAAATTTAGCTGTAATATTTCCACGTATGACGTATGATGTACGCGATCTCCAATTCTGTTCACTGTTGAATGTTGCATGACTTTGCACGACTGCCTTGCTGTCTGGCCTGTATTCAAAAGTTGTATGCAAGAGAATGACGAATTTCTCACCTCGTTCAGCACTTTCGAAGTTCTATTTTTAGTAGAATAAATTTTGGTTTACTCCAAGCAAAAACGACGGGAGCTGAAAACTCTACAATCACCCCTAAAAATACCTTTTAAAAGAATTCCCTTTAACTCATGAAATCAAGGTGTTTGGGGAATCTGATTCTTTCATATTTGGAGGAACCGGTTCTTAGTGTCTCGGGAAATTCAAACAGAGTGGAGCATAACTTAAGTCAAGTTTGCATCTTCATGGGCACTGATTTAGGCACGATGCTAGCAATGCGGTTAGTAGCTTGCTGTGGCGTCCTTTAATTCACAGCCTCCTTGAGGCCTGGGACAATCATGGTAAATGCTGAAACGTACAACAATAGTCTCCAACAAACTGTGCAAATTCACTACTGTCAACTAAGGTCTAGTCGACAGGGCCACCGTTTTGACAACCTAGGTTCGACCTCCCATGAGCCTCCCTAAATTGGCTGCCATGATGTTTAGCGCGAATTCTTGAAAGTTCGTTTACAAGTTTCTAACTAGGATCAGCTTAGGTTTCCAAGACAGACAACTTCCACCAATGGGGATCCGAATGCAAATAACGCACTGTTTTACCTTAGCAAACCCGTATATGAATCGCGAGATAGATTTGTTATTTGGGTGATAAAGGGGCTTAAAGCTCCATTCACTTACATAAACATAACCTTAGGCCAAATAAGGCAGTCTACTACGGACATCGCGTGGTTGCACCTTGGAAATATTTTATATCATTGGAGGGGGACCGGAATCTGACACTGATTTCAAAAGACCAAGGAACAGTAGATTGCTTTTTTTTGGAGGGGAGGGTATTTGTATAAAGGAGACAGTGAGATATAGAAAGGACTTACCAAACCACTAGACCAGCTAAATTCCTTGGAGGTGCATTCTAGCACACATATTCTTCCAGAAGCAACCATCTTCTGAAATACTTGTGAAAATTCTGCCACACTTTAGGATTGCGATGGGACTGGTTGAATATTGGTTCACTAACGTTCCGTCATCACTCAACCAAACGAACAACGAAGTACCGATCTTAACGCTCCTTTTATTCAACTTCACTCTTGTCGAATTATGCATGGATATGCTCAAATACAGATGAGTATGATCCGCATTAGGGATATCATAACAACATTGTGCTTGAAGACAAACATATTTCACCAGTCCGTTGACTAATCCGGATGCAGTATGGTGGTAAAGCGAACCCGGACTACCGGAGAAATCACGTCGATGTTGCATAAAAGTCCGGTCCATCTGCAGCTGTTGTGAGTAATCTACAGCTGCTTTTGTTTCATTCCACTACTGATCATTACCAATCTTTGGAGGTCAGCGCAACCCAATGATTTAAACTGACACGGCACGGAGTTACTGTACAACAAACCCGGATGACCAAAAAAGGCAGTGTAGCTGAACCAGTCAACCTCAGTTCTATGGGTTTGATTGATACCAGTTGGCAGAATTTCAGTCTTTGAACAGATGGGGCTTTTTTCATCATTCATGAAGCCGTTGAGCCCCGCCTCCAAATATGATTAACTAAGCGAAGCGAGAGTCCTCATCTTCAAGGTAGTCGAATCGTGTAACACTCTTTAACTTTGGTCAGTCGTCTTGCATTTGGTTATGCGTCCGCTGATAACATTGTTTTCTTCTGTAATGAGGGACCTTCGAATATTTATGGGGTAATTCAAGTAATTTGTGACTGGGACCAGGAGATGCTGGGGCCTGACCAAACTGAACCCACATTGATGGATTTTATGGCCCAGAAAGCTTTCTTATCATAGGCGTTGTTGCAAAAAAACGTTGTTTGGTAGTCTGTGAAGCCGCAGATCCATTGCAGCGATTCACAAGTTTCCCCCTTGCCAGAATGAAGGGATAAACAGATCCAAAACTGTCGATGAAGAGTTAGGATTGGTAGTCTTTTACTTCTCTGATGCCTAGTAGCCTCGACCTCATGGGATCTACACAGCTTCCTGAGATCAATGTGTCGTCTTATACCACAAAACCCAGATACACTCTTCTGAGTCAAAGTAGTCTATTGACATTGGGACCTACGCTGAAGTTGCCAGCTTTTAACTCGCTGGCTTTTCAGAAGACCTCTCAGCATTCGTACTGCTCATCCTCCTTTGCAGACAAGTATATGACAGTCTTTTAACGATCGTGGTGTTGGATAGTCATCTATCTCCTGAATAGGTTTTATTAGCTAAACCACAGAGTCCGAAAAAAAAGATGTTGAAATTAACCATAATCCATTGTGGGAATTGCCGAAACAAGCTAGTTCTCTATTTTACTGCAATTTTACTTGTGGGTTGAGCACAATGAAGTGGAGTGCATGTATCCTACACTTGGGTAGCTTTCTAGATGCTTGCATGAAAGTTTAGCCCGAAAAGAACAGATGTCGAGCCATAAAGTCAAACCAAACGCGGGACAGGTAGGCTCGTCTTGGTCGGCGGACGGCCAAGCAATCCCAAGCCACAGATTCAGTGCGCGATTTGTTGTTGTTGTGATCCGGCTACTCGGTTTCGATCATGATCTGATCATGATTTAAATCTTTTTCATACAGATTGAGCATGGGAGCATGCACAAGTTACTTTTATCGAAAACAAAAGGAGGACTTCAGAAAAAAAACGGAATTTACTAAGTGGCACTGCGGAATATCAAATGCGTATGAATGGAAAATCTCGAATTTAAGTAGGACCAACCGGGCATTCTACGAGTGATTTGTTGGGTTCGAAGTGTACTATTGATGACCTAAAGTGCTGCTCACTCAAAATGGAGTTGTTTGATGTCGGACTTATCGCCTTCGATCCTCAACCGGCAGATGACAGGCCTGTATATCTTCAGCTTCATATTTCATCATCTAGGTCCGTCAGTCATTCTATCAAATTATCACCCGATAAGTGCATCCGTTGCCATACGAAGATTTGTACCAGTAAGCAGAAGACCCGTGTTCAAAGCTAGCTGCCAGCCATTCTGCGAGCTAACGCGAATTTGAAGTTTCTGATGTCGTTCAGCTCCGAAGCTTACCTGGTTTTTGAGTGAATGTGAACAAGGTGTTTGGAGAATGCAGGTTAGCGTTTCAGGTACTGACTACACTGAAACAGGTTAGGCCACATAAGCGAACCCTACCGTTGTACAGCAGCCTAAGCTAGGCAAGTGAAAGGTATCTGCTCTTAACTTTGTCTTCCTAGTTGCTTTTTTCGTCCGTGAGTAGTTTTGTAGGTAGACTGTGAAGTCCACATTGAATTCGCATTATTTACGTGAAGAGCAGTCTATGCTAAGACGTCGAAAAGCAGTGTGGAGCTATTTCTTCCGCGTCAGAAGTCATCAGCGATATCCATCTCACGTAGCTCTAGGGATTTCGGACCCGTGACCTTTCGGATGGTAACCGAGTGAGTGATCAGTAGTGCGACTAACCCACAGTGGAATATAAAACAACATCACTATCCTCCGGTCAGATTTCACCTCGTTGTTTGTTAGCTTGTCGAGTGATGACTTCTTAGCTAGGGGGCCCGTATGATTTAGGGGTTTTCCTGTTGTACAACCGCAGCAAAGTAAAGACTTCAAATTCCAGGGCAGTCCGAAAGACACTGGGGATGTGAGAGGTAAAGCCGTTAAGCCGTCAAGCTGGTTATCGTGAAAGGGTAACAAATAACATATTTTTGTGTGTGAGCAGATGAGGTTTGTCTTGCATCTTACTCCTGGCGGATTCTTTTATTAATCCCAACCAGCCCCGTAAGAAGAAAACCACATCAAACTTCGAAAGTCTCGGAAATTATAGACGAAATTCCCTAATTCCTAATCTGAGTGACTTGCTTCATGTTCGAATGAAGAGCCGAAATGTTGCGTTGACAGCAAAGGCGAGTTTTGATAGAGAATGAGTACCATCACACTAGAGCAGTTTCCATTTTCTATAAACCAGTTGACTTGAGGGAATATCTCAAACTCGGAAACACGTAGGGTAGTCTCCGTGATTCCCATGTCTATAGAATGAAAAAGGTAGGTGTTCTGGCAGTCTTCTCGTAAAATACCTGCGCGGGTTGTTCTGGACAGATACTGGTGTGTGGATGTGCTGGCAACGCTTATCGAGCGTAACTAGGTCACATATTGACTGAAATACCGTAGAAAATACCACAGAAACTATTTGGCAACTTGGTTGATTTCTTGTGGTAAGTAGGGATTAGCCAGTTGACCCCTTTTTATTTCGCAGACATCCTCACCAGGTGTTGATTGTTGTCACAATTAAGTTCAACTCGACCCAGCCGAAGTGCTGACCAAACTGGGCATTGGTTTTATTCCCCATCATCCACTTTTACACGAAAAAAAAAACAAAATGCACTACACGAAAGCATTTTCGTTTTTATCTAAAAGTGAGGAGAAATATTCTGCATATTGGGGAAAGCTGATCGATTTTAATCACAGCGAACCCAAGCTAAACGGATAAAGAAATAGACAGTTTGTGGGAGCGTCGCATGAGAACAGAAATGCCAAAAATAAGAAACAAGTCGAGAGATACGTCAGTTAAATTCGTATTAATATTTTTAGGGCTGCTGTTTTTGGCACTTTTATGGAAAGACGCATGGCTTCTCAGGATAGTTTCGTAAACCAAGTGGTGCTGTTTCCCAGCCGATGTTCCCAAATTATTGTTTTCATATGTATCGGCAAGAGGGTGAAGTGAGGGGCACAGCAACCATAAAGCCGCTTGAGTTTAATGTCAGTACTTTCTCCGACTTAGGTCTAGAAGCATACGTCATTGAGATTTTGGAATCTTAAGCACAAATTCTTCAGTCAAAATCTGATGTCAACTATGCCGGACGAATGACTGATGTTGTATCAGGCAAACGAAGGGTACTGGTTGTAAACTCCAGTACAGTATGATGAATTCCACGGAGCCGGCTGTAGCTGCCATTCGACCTCACGCAGGTTCGAAGTTATAAATGGGGGCCCGATAAGGAAATATGTATTGGAGACATTGATCAGTGGTAGTGACACAAACTACAGGACTGTGACAAACAGCAGTAATAACCAAAGGTCTGGTTCTAAAACATGTCTGTGTATGTACAGCGTAAAGACGAATATATGGTCAGTAATGGCAAAGTTAGCAATTCGGTGGGCTGTAGAGGAGAGTTATAACGGTCGACTTGGCGGCGGTCTCTATGCAGCAACTGAGGTAATAGTTCAGTACACTAAATGAACTTACGGAATAAACAGAACGTTATACAGAGGGAGTAGAGTATGGACAAGGTCGCTGAGGGCCGTCAACTGAGCAGTTACGAATGAACACGAACGTTCGAAACAAACAGAAGGGTTTCAGACAAAGAGTGGTCAGCAGACGCGTACCGCGCCGCAAAATGTATGACCATGTCACGTACTGGACACATTCATTGTGCGCGATCCAGATACAAAGAGACACCAGCCGACAGGTAATCACACACAGAGTAGAACGACCTTGGATACGTTCTGGGTGGGGTCACTCTGGCTATATGGCTCGTGGCCAGGTGGGTAGCGGCATGAAATCTAACCTGACCATTCATGTTCGATTTCAGTCAGGGCGAACATCCCCTACAAGGGAACTCAATCACAATGGCAACAAAAAAAAACGGTGGTGTACAGACGTGTAAAGCCATTATCTGTGGGCCCGAGATGTAAGCGAGCGGTTAACTGTCCGCCACATCAGTCATCTGTGGGAGTTCGCATTGGATAGAATAGGGGGAAGAGGGACAGCAGTACAGTTAGAAGCGCGACGTATTCAAGCTACTCGGTAGTAGGCTGAGAGGAAGCCAATTCTGAACGTTCTTATTCCTGTAAGGGGATAACACTGTCATTCAGTGAATCAGGATAGTTACCTCGCAAAAACTATGGAGATTTATCAACTGTAGCCCATGGATTATGCCATGGTTTAAAGTATTAACAGCAGGAAGTCTTAGAAGACCAATGTTCAAGTGTTCCTCTCTTAGGGACCTTATCAACAAGACCACAAATATACGGAAGAAAAACTGTTGTTACAGGCAAATGTGTTAGCGCTAGGCTGGGCGAACAGATCAACTGTGTCAAATGATCAACAGACAGTAAACAGCCGAGCTACTAATATTCAGTGTTACTACTTTGGGCGACACGTTTGGCCTCAAATAGTTTGTGTTTCCAATTGTTTTTGAAATCGGAGATGTACCTATTTTTGGTTTGTTCTTTATTGCAGACAGTCGACGCTGGTCCACCGACCGAATCTGAGTGGAACAAAACGATGTTGCTTAATCAAACCAATGGCCAACTTTGCGACCTGAGTTGAATAGCAAATTGATTGTGATAATGACGACATGGCAGTGATGAGAAGACCAGTTTTCCTACACTGTATCAAAGAAATGTGTGGGAGGCTTTAAAGTGGGCAGCGTCGAGGAGTGTCTGATATTGAGTAAATTTGGATGACACCGATTTCAATCAGTGTATGAACGTGCCACTATATCGCTCTAATACGCCACATCTTCGTTTGGATAGACTAACCAAAGGAGACATACAGACGAGGGGCTTGACACTCACTGATCAGTAGACTGCCCAGGAATGGAATAGACATCCCTTCAAATGGTACTACTCATACGGTCGAGGAATACTTCAGATTGGGTTTCTCTCCCAGATGGTTGTTCATCGGACAAGTGGAGCTGCGGTGGCTTTTATTTCCTGAAGAGAATTTCGGCCAAAAGAAGAATGTTTCGTGGTCTCAGCTGAAATTTTTCTCCTTCAGGGTCCAAAAATATAAATGGGAGCTTCAAGGGAGTAACCAAAAGGGGATTTTTTGCGCAATAGTTATAATAAACCACAAGTAGTTTGCACTAACTGCATTCTGAATGCCTACAAATAAAAGTGAATGACAACTCTTTTGTGAAAGAAAACCAGTGGACCTTCCATCAAAAGTCACACCTGCCTACTACATAATGAAGACTATGCCTCTTGACAGACTCCAACATTTAGTCATAAAATAATGTGGGAAGAAGTCTTCCTTCGGAAACAATTTCCCTTTGGACGATTGTGTTTATTAGGGCCTCTAGAAATGCGGATCATGAAAAATCAAATGTGCTATTAAACGCAGATGTATCCTGGTAACTTGTTGGCGGTTTATAATAGCCTCTAATAGGCGGGACCGGGCCAACTGACCTACATAAAGCTCATAATTCAGTTAGATGCTCCAGTAATTTACTAGCTACTGCGAACTGAGATGACAAGCAGTGGTACAGCAGGTACAAGACTTCATTCCTATATGGTATAATACTAAAACGACCACTCTACTGAACATTCTTCAGACTGGTCCATTCTCAATGTGGACAGAAACCCACTGGAAATTTACCAGAATATTAGTACCTAAGGGTGCGTCCATTGGTGGGTGATCAGGTGCCCGCTGATCTGTTTGCCAAACAATTGGCAACTAACTTGCAAACGTTTCGTCACCAATCTCGGTGACGTCATCAGTGCACGCACCTCGTCAGTCACCAAAGAAAACCTATGTTTGATGAGCTGTAGTTGTAGTGTACAGTAAAATGAACTTCTAAAAGTGCCAACTCTCATAATAGTGAATAAAAGTAGCTTTTCAAAATCCTTATGGAGGACACAGAAGAAGAAAAAGGATATAGTTCGCTTAGCAAAACTTGTGGGCAGTTCACATCCCGTTAAGTATCACGCAATTTTGCTCGCACCAAATTTATGACCTTTCTGTTAATGTACTCGTTTAGATGATGTGCTCGCAAAATAAACTGTCCAAAGCGTTTTTCTTCCACTTTAGTGCACTGACGTTTGGAAATTGCCTTCCGTTTTCCCATTAAATGAGTTACTGCAAAACGTGGAGCGGTCCCATGGTCATTTCGTTCACTGTAATTTGATCGAATCGGATTCTTAAATGATTTCAAGGAATAGCCTATTACTGGACAAAGAATACTCCCAAACTCTTTTGCCACTGCGCACTGGAACGAAGGCAGAGGTGAACATCGACTTGAATCGAACCACTAGATGCCCATTTAGCATCAGTTATATGAATGTGTGGTAGAGAGATGGCTCTGAGGGGTTTCAGATAAACAGCACCTACCAACACTATATTTGTCGTATAAATACAGCACAACTCGGTTCCATAGTAGTTCGAATCTGTGACCTTGTCAGTGTTGGATTATTATCCAGGATGAACACTTGCACGCACTTGACTGTTTCGCTTTGTGGTTGACGTCAGAGATTGCTTTTGATTTCCATGAACATGCTTTCCTATCAGTTTTCAGTGTATAGCCGTGTGTGGCTCGTTGTCTTGAAGAAAAAGCTTAAACACGCATAATCTGCTGGTCGTCACGTGCGTTGGAAACAAGTAGTCATATTTAATTGTCAGCAGGAAACGAGTAAAATACGCAATCCCCAAACTCAGATAGACCTATGAACTTGCTTACGGCCTATCTATACCAAGACAGTACTCATAGGTATATGTTTTATATTAGAAAATGGAGGACCCAGACAGCGAAACAAGATCAATATGGTTCTGATAGCATCCACTGCTAAATTCTTTAGCGTAAGTCATAGTTCTCTGGAGTGACTTGGCAACCGAAGCCAGCGGCTTGGACGAATGAATGCCAACGACATCAGGTACCCATTTTTGCGCTTTTAAGTCACTATAGTCCGTGGGCGTGCCTTCATTTTGAAGGGAACATCTTGAAAGCCTTAGAATTATGTTTTTTGCTACTCAACCAAATATGTACTGCTATCTGCCTAAACTCCATGTTCACAGTGTCCTATAGTGGGGATACTTCGGTGAGCGGTTCCAAGATCTCCGTTAATGAGACAGTGACTTTCGCGTAGTCTTTTTCCACTTATATGCAGAGTATGAGCACATTCTCCATCGCTTTTCGACTCGAAAGATTCTCAAGGAGTCATCGTGTTTGAATGAAGGAGCGTATCAGGGATTTTGTAGTACGATGGTGTTACAATCGAGTCAAAGTATGCATGGCTCCGTTTGTTGAATCATACAGTTCGCGTGCGCATGGTGTGCACTGTTTTTCCGCGTTTCATAGGGGAATGGGTTACGCTACATGTTGATCTTGTGTCTCTGGAGGGTCATTCTGTAAGCTAGAAGGTTTAAATGGAACGCAACACTCTTACCTCTAAAGATGAAAATAAAAACTGGTCGTGATAAAAGCAAAAAGCTTCGGGAAACAAGAGCTTTCCGAGTAGATTAAAGAAATGTGAGGAAAAGCTAAACAAACAGTGTTTCTCTTGACACAACGCTGCTTAGAAGTTAGATGAAAAACTTTCGAAGCTCACTATTATTTTCAACCCTGTTTGGGCTCATCAAGCAGGCGTATTCCTCGATTTTTCATTGATCTTTTTTCCTACTTGAACGCTAGTTTGCAGACTCAATTGGCACTGGTCTTCTGCCTCAACGTGATACGATTTATAGGATGGAGGAAGTACCTTCTACAGACCATCACTCTTGTAAGTTCGAAGATCGAACTTAATGAACTTCGAGGCAGCCTTTGCACACCATATGGTACACCATAAACTTGAATCCCACTTTAACACCTCAGTTTGAAGGCGTGTGTTTAACTCAACAGACAGAGCTTATATCCGAAAGAACCTTGTTAGCTAACGGCAATCATCACCTTGTTGCATAGCTGTTGTTTTAAATGATAACTCTCCTACGCTTATGAATTACAAGCTACTCTCTCGTTCCATTCGAACAGCCTTCGTCAAGCTCACGTAGCCCTCAAACAATGATCTCTAAAATACCTCTCGGAAATAGACAGTACCCACTGTCACCCGATTGCGCTAAGTGGCTGGTGAGCCTGAAGCATATGAAGAACCCACAACCACAGGTCAATGACCACTGATTTATGCGTTTTGTCTGGAGGTTTTATGGTTTTTAGGGTGGTCATACCCTGAGCGACTTTACCCAAATTCTGTGTGGAATGGAAAAATGTACGTTTTTTTGTTCTGGCATGGTTTTATTTGCTTTTCTCCCGTTTTCGCCTGTTTTGTTTCACCCATGTATGCATTTGTACACACAAACAAGTTCGGAATTGTGTCTTTCTGTCCCTGCTGAATGCTTATCGTTAGACGGTTACCAATACCATGCAACCTGCCTCTACACTCCCGCAACATAGGCTTGCGTGCACGCACGCCTGTCTGGACCAATCGGTTGGGTATTCCTCTCAGCATACCGATCGGGCATGGAGACCTAAATTCTAGACTTTGTTTTTCGTCTGTCATTGGGCTGGCCTGGACTGAAGGATTCTGTCCCTGGTAGAATAAAGCACGTCAGGGCATGACTGTTACGTAACTTTTCAAAAACACGCCAAAATCGATTTCACGTCAGGTCCAAGAGCGGGAAGCTAAACTCGGGAATCTTACGTAATACTGTTTCGGTTGCAAATTAGACGAGTAATTGTACAACCTTTTTGCGACCAATAACATATTGGAGGCTTATGTATCGGCAAAACTTGCGCAAAACAGTCGAGAATTATTCCGATTTCTTTTCGATATCCCTGTAATAAATACATTCCAAATTTAAATTTAGTTTCACAGATTTGGCTACTGAAAGTTTCGAGTGACCTTTAAGGGCTATCAAAGGTTACCATTCTCACAACCGCGTTCTGTTTCCTTTGGACGCATTCAAATTAGCTTCCAGTTACTTCGGAGCTAAGGGCAATAACAGGAAAGGTACTTTGAATGACTTCAAGCCGCACGATGGTACTTTCGCCCCATGGTGAAAAGCTTGAGAAATAACCATGTTTCGAAAACTGATGGCGGTTAGCCCCAGTTTGGTTTTATATTAGAAACAAGACAGTCGGTTTGTTGTGCAGAGCCCCTGAAAGCATTTGAAAACATTTAGTCTTATCTTGCTGATTTCACGCTTGGAAGTCTTATTCCACTTTGAGACAAGATTAGTCAGATTGTGAATACATTTTCCTTCCATCTTTCCAATTTTGGGAGAACAAGCATGCAGACTCGCAATGACTTACTTTGACCCATATGGCAAGGCTATGCAGAACAAAGCAAAGCTCCGTTTTCCATGAACTTCCATACTTTCAAATTCCTTGAGAGGTTTAGATATTTGTCTGCTCACTTCAAACTAGTAACTATCTAATAGACTGATGGTAGTGTGACGAGAATTGGCAACCTTCAATGGGGATTTCTTCCTGTAAGTGAAGCCAGCCTACGGAAAAAGCCGAGAAGCACTGTACAGCTATTTCATCCCTATTTGGAGTCATCAGCAGTGGACATCTCACTAACCCCTAGTAGGTAATTTCGAACCCGCGACCTCCGGAATATGGGTTTGAACGTTTATCCGTTCGGACACGAGGGGCTCGTCAGGAGTGTGATTAACTTGAACAAGATGTAGTGCTGTTCATCCTTCAACCAAGGAAACCACGTCACGCGGTCGCGAGTTAACTGGCTGCCTGACCGCAAAGCAGCGGGTGTGTGCCTGCACACTGCAATTATCGTTTATTTTTGAAGAGCATGGTCACAAACAAAGAGTAAATCCAGGCGATAGATGTGAAAGTGTATTCAGGAGAATATTAGATAAAACGAAGGAAGCGTCCCATTCGAAGGTGTGCCATCAACAGTTCTAGTCAGACAAGGTATGTAATGATGTTTGGTATGGAAATACGCCTGTAAAGACCAGCAACTGAAGAAAGGACAAACAGTGCTAAATGTTCTTCAAAGCGCAGTCAAGACTTGCACATCAGGCACAAAGTGTCCGTCATGCTGGGTCAGATGTGAAGGTCAATGACAAGAATGTGCACTCAACGCCATGTACCACGCATAAAAGTACGCAGATAGTCCAAAATGGCGAACAAACACAAGTCACTGACTGTGAACTTAGGCAGTCCCAGTCCAATAACAGTCTTGGAGGACTGAGAAAAGCAGGTCCCTCGATGAGAAGTGATCATCAGTTGGTGGACAAAAAAGTCGACATCATAATCGATTGAACGCAGGGCTGAGATGATGACCAGGGAACTATCATCAACACTGCAGCTCTGCTTCTCCTCATTCCGCACAGTCACTCCGCGACCATCCGAGACTATGCTTACGTCTGTCACAGTTGCTCGGCGATCCCGAACAGCGATTAGGTCAGGCTTGATGAAGGACATCGAAGTAGGTGCTCTCAACTCCTCGAAGACGGTGCATCCCAGGTGACGGAGACGTTTAGCGAGTTCCCTTGCAACCCGATTATGATGAGCACATCTAGCCACATGCGTGATTCAGTAGAACTGCAGAATGCGCGCCAAACTCTCCGGTTGGCCACAGTTTCCATGACAGAAGATAGTCTGGCAAACGTGACCATGCCGGGCGCTTCTAACTCTCGCCATAAGGAGGCTGCACCGGAGCTGTATACCGCGGATAAATATCCGAGGAAACACTTGTTGTTGAAACACAGGCCAGCAATTCAAGAGAGGCGAAGCGAGAAGCTATCGTAAAACACAAAAGTCCACACTGTTGTATAGACTATCGCCCCAAGCAGCCACCAGCTCTTCCGTGGTGTTTCCGCATGCACCTTGGACTCGGATAGGAAGGCTGAGATTCCGAACAACCTTACCAAATGCTGAATCATTGATCACATTACGTAGTACTCGGCACTGGATAGAAAGGAGCTCTTCCATACGCGCTCTCCGCTGCATCGGGATTGTTGCACTCAGACTTGGGATACCAAATCCCCCATTTTGTTTACCGGCGTGGATGTAGCTGATCGGGGTTTCCTTCGGTAGACGTAGCCAGCCACAAATAGATTGCCTGATGTAGTTGTCCAACCTTTTGAGCGTGTTTCGGTAGACTTGGCAGCAGCTTCAGGCTTCTCTTTAAGGTGAGCCTGACTTTCTGCATACACGACCCAGTCGTCAGGGAAGGCAAAATCATCCACTAAGGTGTCATGGAACTGGTATCCTAGTTGCGACATCGACAATCCAAGAACCTCATCCATTGCTACGATGAAGAATAATGGGGAGAGTGGATCTTCCTGCTTCACACCTCTGTGGCAGTGAACCTCGGAATTGGGGAAACTGCTACGGGATACAGTTTACCAGGTGTATGGAAATTTCTTGGAGGCGTGTAGGTCCAGAAGTGATAGCACTTGCTCCGGCGTCATGATGCCAGACTGCAACCCTCGGGCAAATGCCAGGAGGTCAACACTAGCAAGCGAACTGTCAGGATGGGATTCCAAGAGTGACACGGCGCAATCCACGGTTTGTTTAAACCAGACGCTATAGTC